>CM022948.1:60022548-60492848 GCA_012931725.1 Litsea cubeba
ACAATTTGATATTAGGTATGTACCACAAAAAGCAATCAAAGGGCAAGCTCTAGCAGACTTCCTCGCAGAGCATCCATTGCCTAAAGATTCTCCACTCAGAGATGATCTCCCAGACGACCAGTCTACAATGTGGAGACTTTCTCACAAAGTGCCTCCTGGGACATGTACTTTGACGGTGCAACCAGACAAATGAAAAAAGACAGCTGATCTCGGGAGTTGGCATCCTCTTTGTTAGCCCCGACAAATACATGATTCCACACGCTTTCTCGCTACTGGAACCATGCACAAACAAAGCAGCTGAATATCAAGCTCTGATCTTAGGATTGGAACGCCCATCGAATCCGTATCACCATGCTGGAAGTCTTGGAGACTCTCAACTGATCGTCAACCAGATGAATCAGAAATTTGAAGTCAGGAAGCCAGATTTGCGCCCTACTACAACAAGGCACAATCACTTCTGCAAAAGTTTGACATCTGTCGCATCACCCACATTCGTAGAGGTGAAAATAACGTGCAGATGCCCTAGCCGGACTTGCCGCATCCATGGCAATCCAGGAAGGGGAAAACATGCAAATCACAGTGTGCGAAAGGAGAATCCTTCCTCCTCTTAACACACACCCAAGCAGTTGCTGAATGCCACCAAGTGGTCGGAAGTCGGATTTCAATCCTTCAAACTTCAATTGGCGACTGGAGGGATCCGTTCATTGATTACATTATGTTCGGAATCCTACCTGAAGATCCAAAAGAACGGGTAAGCATCCAAAGGCGAACCCAGCTTCCATTTGGATATTCCTTCAAAATCCTTTACAGGAAATCCTTCAACGGAGTACTTCTACGCTGCTTGTCACAACAAGAGGCTGAAGAAACACTCAAAGAAGTTCATGCTGGTCTTTGTGGAGCTCATCAGGCTGGACCTAAGCTCTATGATCAGATAAAAAGGTTAGGATATTACTGGCCTACCATGGTAGCTGACGCAATGCAATTTGCTAAGCGCTGCCAACAATGCCAAGTTCATGGAGATTACATTCACATGCCTCCAGAATGGCTGCATCCTACAGCGATCTCATGGCCTTTCGAAGCCTGGGTCTATGGACATCATAGGTCCTATTCTCCCCCTTCAAGCAAAGGTCATCGCTTCATCTTCGCCGCTACGGATTATTTCTTCCAAGTGGTCAGAAGCATTTGTGTTTAACAGAAATGAAGACCTCATCAGTCCTTCACTTCCTACGCACCAACATCATTTGTCGTTCGGTATACCCAAAAGATTCGTCATAATAACGGACCACAGTTCCGAGATCATAGATTCTACAGGTTTACTACGACAAATACAAAATTCAAAGCTGTCCTTCGGACTCCATACATCCTGGCCAGCAAACCGGGTTACGCAGAAGCTTTCAACAAGACACTCTGCAAATCCTTAAAAAAATGTCTCTAGTCGAAAAAGAACTGGGAGCGACAAAATGTCTGAAAGCTTTGTTGGCCTATCGAACCACCGTTCGAGGACCAACCCACTAGCACACCATTCTACCTGGTCTATAGGATGCGAAGCTGTCGTGCCCGTTGGAAGTACAAATCCCTTCCTTGAGGGTATCCTTGCAAAATGACATGACTCAAGAAAGCAATGTCAAATTGCGACTCCATGAGCTGGACAATCTCGATGAGAGACGGCTCGAAGCTCAACAACGCATTGAACTTTACCAAGCACGTTATGGCAGGATCTTTTGATAAAAAGGTCAGGCAACGCGGCCTACAAAAAGAATGACTTGGTTCTTGCGGTAAAAGACCAATGGTCTTCGCTCACAAGTCCAAAGGCAAATTTGAGCCGAAATGGGAGGGACCCTACGTCATCGACAAAGTTTTCTCCAATGGCGCATACGCACTCCTAAACATGGAAGGTGACAGATGTATGCTGCCCATCAATGGCAAGTTCTTAAAGCGGTTACTACCCTTGAAGACTTACCCAACTGGGTAAGAGCAATGCCTGTATGGCCAAACCGGTTTCCAGGTACACGCTCGCTAAACCCACCCTTTTTTAGAATTTTCATGTCAAATATTGAAATTCTAGAAATCTAAAACAATGCTTACTTTCATCGTTTCATTGTTCAAAAATATATATCCAATTTAGGGACCTTTCCCTAACTTGACCAAAATTTTCAACCCTTGAACCCAAAATTCATGGTTTGAAACAAAATCCGGATTCAGGGATTTCCACCCTAGTCCACCCTGCCTTTTACCGCCAAAATGGTTTTAGGTCAAAACTTGACCCTCGCGTCTTTAAACAAAAAAAAAAGGTTTTTCAAAAACGCGAGGAAGCGACGCTTAGTCGATACTCGCACAAATCGGAAGCAAGCAACCACGTTTCGACACTTCCAAAATCGCAGGGAAGCGACATTTCGTCGATACTTGCAAAATCCAAAACTGTGGAGATGCAACATTTCAGTTGATATCCACAACCCAAATTTCAAAGGTTCGAAAAAACCTAAAAAACTGTGGAGACGCGACATTTCAGTTGATATCCATAACCCAAAGGTTCGAGAAAACCACAAATTTCAAAAATCGTGGGGAAACGACATCAAGTCAGTACCCGCAAAACCAAAATTTTTGAAAAGCAAGGATGCGACATTCCATCAATACTTGCACCCAAATCCGCGAGGATGCGACATTCCATCGATACTCGCAACCGAATGAGCAAGGATGCGACATTCCATCGATACTTGCAAGAACATTCAGCAGGGAGGCGACTTTTAGTCAATACTTGCATTTTTTGAAAACCAAAACCGGCTATAAATGCCATCAAAACCGGCTATAAATGCCACAAACCGGCTATCAATGCCACCAAAAAACAAAACCGGCTATCATGCCACAAACAAAAAAAAAAACTTGGATTTCAAAAAACCCGGCTATCAATGCCACCAAAACAAAACCTGCTATCAATGCCACAAAAAAAAAACCGGCTATAGATTGCCACAAAACAAACCGGCTATCAATGCCACCAAAACTGGCTATAGATGCAACAAAAAAAAATCGGCCTATCAATGCCACACAGAAAAGCTTGGCTCTCATGCCAAAAATTGGCTTCCATGCCACAAACAAAAACCTGGCTTATCATGCCAAAACAATCACTTGACAAAAGATTTTTCACAAATGACAACCTTTGATCAAATCCCATTTAGCAATTACTTTTATCACAAAAAGAATTCAAGTGAGCGTAGGGATAACAAAAAAAAAGAGCATCCCATTTAGCAATTACTTTTATCAAAAAAGATTCAAGTGAGCGTTGGGATAACAAAAAAAAGAGAAAGTGTTCACAAGACCTACAAAAAAAGAGTACCAAAAAAATAACATGTGGTACCAAAAAAAAAAGAGAGAAAGTGTTCACAAGCACTACAAAAAATAAGTACCAAAAAAATACAAGTGGTACCAAAAAAAAAAAAGAAAAAGAGCGAAGGATTGATATACAGGAGCTCAGCCAAAAATGGTCTCCAGCCAAGAGTTCAGCTCCCCAAGCAAACTTTTAGCCTCATCCGTCAAGGATTCCAAGGCACGCTTCTTCAGGAACCTGCCATGAGATGCTGGAGTGGGCTGTACCCCTTCTTTCACACCAGGAAGCTTACCTCGAGCAGTTTGCCATTGTTCCTCCTCATCAGACTTCCTTTTGAGAACCCGTTCGGCATCTGCAACCTTGTGAATCAGAGCACTCTCCCTGTCGCGAGCTTCTATTATGGCAGTCCACTTGGCAGCGACTTATGCCTGCAAATGCTCAAGACGTTTCCTGGCCTCATCAACCTCCCTGTCAAGGATGTTAAGGTCATGTGTCAGCCTGATGATGGCTAGCTCTTCTAAGTTCCTCTTTCGGACTGCCTGTTTCTTGCTTTCTGTAGCCTCATCCAGGTCAGACTTAGCCTTATCAGCAGGGTCCAGGAACATCTCCTTGAAGAACTGGTCATCAGCCAAACTCACGGTCTCAAACCACTTGTCACCCAGTGCAATGATCCTATCAACGATCGCCCTGGCACCTGTGACATCTGTACCAGCTTCTTCAGCATCACTGAGAATCTCCTGCACATGCTGGATCATGCCAAATCCGACTTCCAAGTGCCCAGAAAAGAGAGTCTCAATCCAAGAGCTCACAACTCGCACCACCACCTTCTTCGCAAAAAGAAGAGATGGCCCAGCTGAAGATTCGCCCAACTCCGTTGGTCGGCTGCTCATGTCATCATCTGTTGAAAGAGTAACAAAAGAACTCTTTCCAGCTGAAGCTGCTCCTGCTCGGGAAGGAATCTCAGCGCGAGGAATCTCCTCAATATTGTCAGAGCTGGTCCCAGGAATCTCTACCTCTGGATAACCTCTGGCATCTCTTGCTCTGGAAGCGACGGATCCTCCTCCTGCCACTTCAAAACCCTGCAAAAGGAAACACAAAAAGGTATGAATATGACCCTGTTGAAAATCATTATCAGAGTATAACTACAAAATACCTTCTTCGACGACTGGCGGAACACTCTCTTCCTCCATGAACTCATCGAAAGCATCATCAACATTTGCGTCCATCGATGGTTCAAAGTCATCAGAACCCTGTGGCAAGTCAGCTGACAAAAAAAAAAATAATGTGTTAGCAAGCCAAGTCACAAACTCAAAAAAAAAAAAAAAAAAAAAAAAAAAAAAAAAAAAAAACAGAGGGCAAAAGAAGTCGTACCAATTGGAGATTCTGGATTTACTCCAGAGTCCCTCGGTTCTTCTTCAGGTGCCTCGACAGGATCCATCACCACCTCATCGGTTGGGACCTCCGGCATCACCAAGTCTTCCTCTGCTAAAAAAAAAGAAAAGCAGAAACAAGAAGCAAATCATAACATGGAAAAAATCCCATGAAAAGAAATGGAAAGAGAAAAAGGAAGAATCATACCTTCACCGACGGTCTCTTCTTCTCGGCTTCTCTTCTCTGGAGGCTCGTCGGCATCCACTGGCACATCCTCATTGATAGTAAGAGGAACTTCCAAGTTAGGAGAGTCCTCATGCTGCCCCTTGTGCGATGATGACTCCTCCTCCTCTTACTTCTGCGGGCTCGCTTCTTAGAGGAACCTGCCCCGCTGTCAGAGTCAGGTTTGCCACTCGACTCATCACTGGATGGTCTGCTCTTGCCAGTAGACTCCACGGAAGCTTGCCTCTGCGCCGCTTGCATCCAAGCGCCAAGTTCGGCTTCCTCCTGTTCTAGCTGCTCCAAAGCCTCGTCAGGTATTTCTCGAACAGCTTCAGAACCGATGACGCCCTGGTCACCGAGAAAGCCTATCTTGTGCTTCTCTCCAGAAAGGAAGGCCCAAACTTCCTCTCGCCGGATGCCATCCGACTTTCCAAGGCCCTTTCCAGATGCCAGCTTCACATCAAGCTCCTTCCTGGAAAGTCCCCGATATGCCGAGAAGCTCTCCGCGAACCACTTCGCAAAGCCGGCAGTACGGGAAGTCAGCAACACAGGATAAGAAATCATGGCTGTAGTGTCTTCAGCACTATAGAAAGCCCATGCATTTCTCCCATCCTGTAAGCCTCCAAAGCGCTTCACCATGCTTGAAGGCGCTCCAACAACGCCTTGAGAAAAGCCAAGCTGCAAAGCAAAGCGAGAAGGTACATACGGCTGGATGTCGACGAAAAGATGTCTACGGTACACCATCGTGCCGACACGTATGCTAAAAAGCCACTCTCTCTCTGCATTTGTCAAGGAATAATGCCTTCCCGACCCCGCCCTGGTAGAGTCTCGGGAGGCACCAAAATCAAAAGCCTTCTTTCGCAACTCCGGAGAAAGCTTCACTGAAGATTGCCCCATCTCGACGTCCCTGAACCGTCGGATCCTCATACGGGCAAACAAAAGTGATTCGGACACGGCTTTGCCCTTAGCCAGTCGAATCATCAGAGGATCATCATCCTGAGCAGCACCCAGCCGATGGAAGCCAGGACAGTGGTATACATACCACGAATAAAAGACATGGGCTGAAAATACCCTATTCATAGGAAGCCCAAGCCGAACCAAAAAGCAGCAGCCTGCAGTTCGGTACACAGGTAGGAGTAAAGAGCTGGCACCAAAGCAAGCTGCTCTCCAAACGCCATCTGACAAGCCGGAAAAAATACAATGCAGGCCTGATGTGCGTTCCATCTCCTCCAGCAAAAACAGCCTCACCAAGCCAATAAGTGAGGTAAACAGCGAGATCTCTCCGCAGTGCAATGTCAGGACATATGGCGTTTGTACTTGCACAGAAATCTCTCAACTCTTCTTGCATGGCCAAGATCTTCTTTGAATCCTGAGCTCCGGCTTCCTGGGTCACGCTATCAGAAGGCTCCCTGCTATCAAAAAAGTTAGGGAATGAAGAGCTAAAACTCTTCCAACTGCTGGATCTAACTTTCGAACCCCCCTTCTCCTTCAAAAAATCATAGAAGGCGACGAGCTGAAAGTATAGAAGCCTGAACTCCTCAGACTGCCCCTCGAGGACGCTGTCAATCGGCATAAACTCCTCATAGAGTTTGCCGAGGATGGGCAATCCAGTAATGGCGCTCAGCTCCTTCAAAGAAAAACCAATCTCACCATTCGTCACAACGAAGGTATTGGTTTGTGGGAGGAATGACTCCAGCATAGCCATGAAGGCCTTGTCGGAAAAGATCACGGTCTCCCTAAAGGCGCGGACCGCATCAAAAATCCCGGCTTCCTTCAAAACGGCGCCACCAATCAGCAGGACGCGATCAGTCCACGACTTCCACTCGGAGTCAGCATTAAACGACCTCGAAGTCGAAAAGGCTTGATCCAATTGCTGCCGTCACTAGCTGAAAATACCAAGGCCCACCGGTCTCAAATCGACCGACGGATAATCAGAGCCCTGGTAGCCGCTGGATGGCATCAACAGGTCCATGTCAACAGGCGACCTCTCCGTATATCCAGGAGAACCGCCAACAAAAACCCCGGTCTTGATTACATTTGTCCTTCTCACCCAGCTTGGAGGATCTTCCCTCTTAGGGCACGTGGGGGCAAGGCTCAGAATCGAGACGGTGCGATCAAACATCGACCGGGTAGCAACAGTCTTCTTCTCACCATCTGCTGTGAAGGAAAACTGAAAACATCTCCTCTGGTATGTCATGTCATCAGGGACTGCATCACCAAAGAAGAAGGTAGGCTTGGGCAAAACGCTCTGATCTTCCATCACCCATGGACGACTGCTTACCATGATCTTATAGAATTCCTCTCCCTTGAGAGTGATCAGTCGCTGCCTCATCTCATCTCTGTTGAGGGAGTCGCACTCTTCCAGATTTCTCTCAACATACTGGACCTTCTCGAAAGCCTGCTGAACGGCCGGATTAGAAGATCTAGAAGATCGACGAGGTACGCTTGTAGCAGGCTCTTTACCCTTGTTCGCTCTGGAGGAACCACCTGAAAAGGATGGAAAAGAAAAAGATCAAACATCAAAATGACAGAATCTCGCTAAAAAAAAAATCTGGCGAAATTTTGACATGATGACGGGGCAATTCCGAAGAAAAGGAACTATCCCGAAAGAAATAGAAAGCTTGAAGATGGGCTCAACATCGCTGCGAGCTCCGAAACTCCAAACTTTCGAAACCTAAAAGTCTCCGCAAAATCAGGAAGGGCTCAACATCACTGCGAGCTCCAAGTTCCCAAATTTGCAAAAAACTTTCAGGTATGCTATCACATCATGCTACAAATTTAATTTACAAATTAAAGGCACGCATGAACATCTAGATTTGCAAAAAAAAAAATGCATTATCATGATGAGCAAAAAAAAAAAAAAAAAAAAAAAAAAAAAAAAGAAACTCTCTCAGAAAAAAAAAAAAGGGGAGGGAAAGAAAAAAAAAAGAAAAAAGAAAAAAAAGAGGGGCTGGCCCACAGGCCACGTGGCCGTACGGCCAGATCCGTACGGATCTGTCCGTACGGCCCACACAAAAAAAAAACAAACATGAAAAAAAAAAAGAAAAGAAAAGAAAGCAAAAAAAAAAAAAACCCGTGTGAAAAAAAAAGGGGGCAAACACGTGGAAAAAAAAAAAGAGGAAAAGAAAAGAAAGAAACAAAAAAAAAAGAGAAGAGAAAGAAGAACTTTATTTTTCCTACAATGGAGTTTTCTTGAAAAAAAAGGGGAACTTACTTGAAGCCATTGATGGAGAAGAAGAAGAAAAGCTTTTGGTCTTGAAGCCCTCTTGAGATTATTGCAAAAGAAAGTAATAAGAGCAAGAGATCCAACCTTCTCCTTGCTTTTATAGAGGAGAGCAAACCAAAGAAGGAAAGAAGAAAGAGGTAAGTGTCACTAATTAGTAACCTTACCAAAAGAAAGAAATTAGAAAGATTCTTTCCCAAAAGAAAGATATCTTGAGGGATTCTCTCCCAAAAAGAAATCAATGAGAGATTTTCTCCTAAAAGATATAATCTATGACGGATTCTTTCCCAAAAGAAAGATATCTTGAGATATTCTATCCCAAAATAAAGGGATCATGAGAGATTCTCTCCAAGTAAAGATATTCTTAGATATTCTCTATCCAAATGAGATATTTTTGGATATTCTTTACAAAAATGACACCATGAGATCTAAGCCATTTCAAAAGCTTAAGGTCCCATGGGTTAGCCCATATGAGCCAGGTTTGACCACCTAGGCACACAAAAAAAAAAAAAGAAAAGAAAATTTTTTTTTGGGGCTTTTAGTCAAAGAGAAATCCCTCTTACCAAGAGCATACAAAAATGGTTCCATGCCTCTTTTGAGTTGATTCAACCATACAAAGAGAATTCCAAGCCCCATGAGCTTCCAAAAAATCAAACCATCCAGCCTCATTTACCAAATTGAGCCAAAATCTTGAAATTGACATTCCACAAAAATCAAACCAAATCCTGGTCCCCTAACTTGCCACATACAGCCTGTTAGGTCACAAAACCAAAACCAAAAACCAAAACCTGATCCCCTAACTTGCCACATACAGCCTGTTAGGTCACAAGATCAAAACCAAAATTGATCCCCCAACATTCCACATACAGCTTGTTGGGTCACACGATCAAAACCAAACCCGACCCCCTAACCTGCCATATATAGCCTGTTAGGTCACAAGGTCAAAACCCAAATCCACATCCCTGATGTCATCTTCAAAACTTTGCCTCGAGATGGTACGTGATCCCTTTTCACTACCATAAAATTCCCCTGGAAGCTCAAAAGGCTACAAATACCAAAAAGAAAGATTGCTCAAAGACTCTTGGTCAAGTCACAGGCTCTCCTTCAAAAATCTCTTCGAGGCACATCGACTACAAAAGTTAAGCAACTCGCCGCTGTACCTCGAGGGGGCATTTGTTGACACCAAAAATGTCACTTTGCCTTTTCAAGATCCAAAGAGCTACATGAA
Organism: Litsea cubeba; assembly: GCA_012931725.1. NCBI lineage: Eukaryota > Viridiplantae > Streptophyta > Magnoliopsida > Laurales > Lauraceae > Litsea > Litsea cubeba. The sequence continues at coordinate 60,031,915 of CM022948.1, forward strand.
GTCGCAACCTGCCATAAATAGGTAATGCTGCTTCCAAAAATCAAATCTTGTCAGAATCAAACAAAACTGCAAGATTCTTCCAGACAGCCAAAAGAGGAGTACACAAGAAGTTTCGGGCCATTTCAAAATCATTTGGCCTAACTTCGCTTCTCCGACAGCCGAAAAGGAGCTCTCGGCGGCAAAAGCTCTCCGGGACCATGATTTCCAAGACAGAGCCTATGGATCATCTTAAAATGACTCCAATAGGTTCCCTGTCAAATTTCAAGTCAATCGGACATCGGTTGACCTGCACATCAAACCGCGACATCTTCATCGCGACAAAAAGCAAGTCTACAGGTGATTGGACCCCAAACGGCTACAAAACTCAAACAAAAGCCTATGGTTGGTCTTATTTATTGCTCAGGAGGCTTCACACCAAATTTCAGGTCATTCCGACATCGTTTGACCCAGTTTCAGCTTCTGACGGAAAATCGGCAGCTCTGCGCGACAAAGTCTTCGGCTTTCTCAGGAAATTGGAAACTTTGCAAAATAAAATGCAAGGATTCTCATCAGGTTTCCTACAAAGAAATTAGGCCAATAAATGGTCAAAATGTCAAGGAAAAGTACAGAAGAAAAAAGAATAAAAAAAAAAAGCAAAAACGGACACAAAACGGGACACGAAAGGGGAAAAACCCCCCCAGGGTCGCCGGCGACCATGGAACCCTGGGTCGCCGGGAAAGCCCCGGAAACCCCGGTTTTCGCCGTTTTTTCGCGATTCGAGGAGCCCAGCCTCTGGTACTTTCCAAAATTCATGCTTTTGAGACACCAAGTCCTCTGACATCCGTCCAAAACACGGGTAAGTCATCAAGAGTATCGAAGACAGTATTGATCGCCACCCGGTCAACCAAAAAAGTGTGCTTTCTACCCGACCGATCGAGAAATCGACAGGACAGATGGTACCGACCCGCTGTTGGCAACAAACACCTGAAATTACATGGTCATCTGATGTCGATCTACATGAAGATCCATCGATGATCATCGACAGAAGAATTCCAAAAGACGTGGCACGGCCCGCGACTCTTCAGCTGCTCGGCGACCACTTAATGCGATTAATTGACTAACTTTATTACAGTCATTAATCCATTTCTTTGGACGGCCCAATCAGAAGCAAGCATTCGGGATTTACAAGTCAAGAAATTCATGGCATTTAACCCATGAAACTCCTCCCATCATGGCGATTAAAGGCGATTAAATGCCCTCAATCTCCTCCGGCCAATCAGAAGCCAAGAAAAAGGAGTTACAAAATAAACAATTCAATTTTGTAACTCCTCCCATTATGCGGCTTAAATGACAATAAAAGCCCATAAACTCTCCTAAATGGCTACCAAGAGCCTATAAATAGGAGAGCACTCCAAAGGAATCCAGATCGAAAAAAAAGAGACAGACACACAGACAGAGAGAAGCACAGAAATCCAGAGAAAGGAAAAAGAGAGAAAACTCTGCGGAAGTTCTACACCGGCCACCGCAACAAGGTGACAAAAGTCCCTTGGGGGGTACTCCCCCCCAAGGTCCTTGCCTTCTCCTCCTGCCTCCAATGGCTTAGATATGGCTTTTCAGCCCGTCTACTCGGCTTTTTATTGGACATAGGACCTTCCTTTGGTCTTTGTCCTCTAAAAACCCGAGGTTATAGCCAAGCCAAGCAAATCAATAGCATCCTCTGTTCTCATCTGCATGGATGATGGCGAAGCCCACATATGGCTTGCGACCGTCAATCTAAACGAGTCCTCCACAATCTCCTGAGAAGTTAGATCCTCCTTTTCTTGCTTTTCATTGTAGTTTGTATTTTTTTTAAAAGAGACAAAAATCACAACTCTTGTCTTTCATTATTGATAAGGATTGTAAATCGGCTATAAACGCCAAAAATCGGCTATAAACGCCAAAAATCGGCTATAAACGCCAAAATCGGCTATAAATGCCAAAAAAATCGCCTTTCACGGCAAACTAAGAAAAATGTCTCTTTTCTTAAATATATGTGCAATGGAAAACTTGAAAGAAGTTGATTTCCTTTTTACTTGCGAAGGTTGATCTGCGGATCACCACTTGCAATTCCAAGTAAAAATAGAAAATCTGGCACACCCACAAAAAAAAGAAATGTTGATGCACGCCCTTGCCCCCCGGTTACGAAAGGGTCGGAACCAAACGGACTCCCACGTCCGCCGACCTCGGTAGAACCGAGCAGGAGCGCGGTCCATCAGACAATATTTAGCTTTTAGGATTTGAGTACAAAGCAGATCAGGATTTGAGAGATACTTCCAACACGTCCAGGCCAACAACGCCTTATTGTTACTATCCGACTCTCTAATCCCTTACTTGCCGCATTCAGTTGGCTTACAAATTTCCTTTCAGCTAATTGTGTGGACGTTCTTTTTGTCCTCTCGGTCCCCCCACCAAAATTTTTGATAAATCCTATCTAACTCCTCAGTGGTTAATTTGGAAAGCCTTAAAACCGACATATTATACATCGGAATAGATGAAGCTACCGACTTAATTAGTGTATTTCTCCCGGGATTTGGGTACCAGTTACAATTTGTTCTCAGCACGATTAAACTGGGGCCGTTACAAGCCATGGTAAAATTTGTTGCTTGCACATTAGGAGGGCCGCTACGATGTCCGTGACTTCTCCGTGACTTCTTAGCTCATATGGATTGCCAAACTTTATTTAGGGTGTTTCATTTTGTTTATTAGACTAGCAACAACGCCCCGTGCTTAGCCCGCGGCAAAAAGTAAGATATTACATTTTGAATTTATGAGATATCAAAATTAATTATAAACATATAAGCATATATTCATGCATATATATAAAAACAATCAACACATCTTCAATCACAAATACAAGTGGTCAACATCGGCAATAAACTATTACAAAGATAAAGCTAAAAAAAATCCATTCAACAACAACATAAAAATAATAATAACAGCAATAATTACTAAAGAAGATATAGAGAAGCGGATTTTGTTAATATATATAATATTAGTAATAAGAAATGCATTCAATCTTTTGTTACCCATTGATAATTTGAAAGCCCAATAAAAAAAAGCCACCCTATTTGGACTTGTTTGTGCAACAAGAGCATTCCAGTTTATGCATATTTTTATTTCCTCATAAGAATATAATTTTGTATTTTCGTAGAAAATCAAAGTCCACTCTATTAAGGAAAAATGATTCGTTTTTTTCTTTTATGTAAGGAAAATACATCACACCAAATAACATAATATTGTTAACAAAGAAAATCATAAAAATGTGAAATCCTCTCGTTGCACAAATCCATCATTTTTTTTTTCACATAGGCCGATGGTCATTCCAATCCCTCCACATAAATTTCTTCTCTACCCCTTTGAAGTAGCACCAATACCATTGTAGAACCGATCAAATCATTTTTTAGCTCTAGATTTCTTTAAAAATGTATAAACATCTTAACTTTAAAAGTCATAAATTATGAGACATTAAAACCATAGGTTAGTGTTATTTGATCTCATTAATAATTGGCCCACCTTGGATCAATGTATATATCTCTTAATTATGAATCCATGTGGGCCCACGGAAGTGTAATTTATGGTGGGCCAAGCCTAGGGTCATATGTCTATATAATCATATCAAAAAAGGATGCCTATATGATTCAACCAAAAACTTCCAACCTCAAAACATTTTTATCACAAGCCCATCCATGAGGTGGTCTACTAGAAGGTCGGGTTTTATTTTTGTTCACATGTAACAATCTTTGATTACAATAGAGCTGTATTTGGAAACTAAAAGAAAATAACATTTTTAATGAAAAATCTATCAGTATGAATTGTAGAAAGGTGGGCCCCAAATATTAAAATAAAAAGATGACAATCTTGAGAGGATGGAAGATAGATGGTGTTGAGAGAGAAAATAACTACAGCAAAATAGAGAGATTTTAGGGGATATTGATTGAGAGACTTTATGAGATAGAGGATAGGGATAAAGAGATTTTTTTGGAGAAAAAGGCCCGTGCTAAGCCCGGTCCCAAAAAGAAAAATATTATTAAAATTTAAATTTTTTCTAAAAATATTTTAAGATAGAAAAGAGAAAGGAGAAACAAATAAAATTCTTTAAGAGAAACAAATCTATTGATCTATCATCATTGATATTTGATGCATCAAGATTCTACATAAAAAATAAAAAAATTAAAATAAACTTACAAAACCTACAAACCAAATTCAAAATTATAAATCTCCACCCATTTTTACTTTTCCTGTGATTTTTAGAAAGAAGAAAAAGAAATAAGCTATAAGCTAGTTGTTGTCATGTCTTTTAAATTACAGAATTATTTATAATATTAAAATAAAAAAAATTGAAGATGGGCATAATAATTTAAATATAATATTTTAGATAAATTTTGAGGTGGAGGGAGCTTTTTTATGAGTTTAAAAAATAATTTATGTAAGACACATGATGGGTGGGCTAAGGTTTCAAGGAAAATAAATCTTTACTCTATTGCCATCTAATTGCGATCACACGGTTAAATCTCACCCACCGCACACTACAATCATTGTATTGTGATACGTGTTCCAAATCTTCTTGAATGATATTGACGATTTTATTTTTCAACGGCTGCAATTTGATCATGACGATTGATATAATAAAAGGCATAATTTAATCAGAGACCACATGATCAAATCTTGTATACGTGGGACCCAGTAGTTTGGGCATTGTTCTTCCCAGCCACCTCACCAGAGGCTTTGTTGATGGCACTGCACAGTCCATGCTCATCTCATTGTTCACGTACATACATGTATATGCCATGTGTGGGACATTAGAGAAGCTGTGTGGTTTGATTGTAGCGGTGGGCCAAGCATGCCCATGAAATTAGATGGTTAATAATAAAAATAATAAATTATTTACCATATTAATCTTTGTCGAGACATTTATAATGGGATACAAGTCCTTCATGATTACTGCTTGATATTATATGGAAATTGAAATATATGGGTCCATAATCTATATACAAAGTCTTGTTCAAGTATCTCGACAATTTTAGTGGGGACCATAGGACCCTATAGATACTGGGTAACCAGTCCCACATGTAAAGGAGCTATATTAATCCATGAGTGGGTCCCAGTGTAAAAATAAGTTAAATGTGCGGGTCCCACTAATTGATTTGCATCCATTAAGAAACCAGACAACGGCCAACATGCTTGCCTCCCTCCATCAGTGGGGCCCACTCTTAGAGAAAAAAAGAGTTAAGAGAAGGTCATTGGAATTTCATCCAATATTGGAGTCCAATCTTGAAATATATTTAATACAACCGGTGCCCACTATTGGAACCATCCATTTGGGGAAAAAAACTGAAAGGAAAGTAAAGTTGCAACAGCTTGGATTTCATTCATCGGTAGGGCCCACAAAACATATTTAGCATGGGACCCATTGATGATTGAAGATCTAAGGAAAAGAAAACAAATCGACTGTAAAGATTTGTTAACTGGTGCCCACTACTGGAACCATCCATTTGAGAAAAAAACTGAAAGGAGAGTAAATGAGCTATATTAATCCATGAGTGGGTCCCACTGCAGAAATAAGTTAAATGTGCGTGGCCCACTAATTGATTTGCATCCATTAAGAAACCAGACAACGGCCGACAGGCTTGCCTCCTTCCATCAGTGGGGCCCACTCTTAGAAAAAAGGGGTTAAGAGAAGGCCATTGGGATTTCATCCTATACTGGAGTCCAATCTTGAAATATATTTAATACGAACTAGTGCCACTACTGGATCCATCCATTTGGGGATAAAAAAACTGAAAGGAGAGTAAAGGAGCAACAGCTTGGATTTCATTCATCGGTAGGGCCCACAAAACACATTTAACATGGGACCCATTGATGGTTGAAGATCTAAGGAAAAGAAAATAAATAGAGTGTAAAGATTTGCTTATAATTTGGATAATGGCAAGAAATATGACTCAAATTCAAACGTTCATAAAAATCTCTTATGAGAGAGGTTTTAGGAGAGAAAGAGTAGCCCAAAGTGAAGTGGCGCCTTAAAATAATGTGGGATTTTTGTGCATATTTCTTTGAAAGGAGAGACTTTTTAGGGATGAGGTGGCACCCCTCACAGCCCCACCTCCCCCTTTGCTTTAATATATATCACTAGCAACACAGGCCCGTGCTAAGCCCGGGCCAAAAATAAATATATATTTAATTTGGAACTGTCGTTTGAGATGCTAAAAGAGAAAAAAATAAATCTAAATAGACAAATATATCATTTTTCATTTTTAAAATTTTATAAGTCAAATTTGAGTCGATAAATGTTTACTATTTGTTATTATGTAATTTTTAAGAACTTATATGAATATTATAATGTATGTTTCGTTGGGAAATGTTTTGAATTTCATTTTATATTAATTTTAATATTTTAATGTAATATACCAAAACCTTTTTTAAGCCTATTTATACATTATTTATATAAAAACAAAGCTAGGCCACTTTTGCTAGAATTAGTATGTTAAACTTTTTATAATGTTAATGGAACCTTAATACATTTCGAAATATATATTGTTAATAGGTAGGTGGTTTGTATTAATAATCTTTCATTATATTGGGTTCCACATAGTCCATACATTTTTAAAACAGACAAAAGAAAAGAAAAATATGAATATTAAAATCATCTTAAAAAAAAAATGAAATGCTCGTGGCAAAGAGAAAGGCTTGAGATGGATGGCTTTGTAAAATAATCCAAGGATTTCAGTGATTCATATAAAAATGGATGGAACCAAAATATTTGTCATCTATATTTTCAACGTGACTACTTTGGAATATTTGCTCATTTCATTCTTGAGTGTGCCTCTTCCAAGCATTCTTGGTTGCTCAGGTAATACTTATTCCTCTGTCATCTCAACTCCGCACCAGTTACCACCTAGAGGGGAATCCTATTGGGGGGCAATTTCACAGGACAATCAAGCATTTGTTAATGACCAATCAAAAGCATATTTAAATATACATCAAATAGTAACTAAAGTATATGATATTAGCAGAATGCCACCATACATGTATGTGTGGCATAGAAATTTAATAGAAGTTTCAGGTGGGATATAGATTTCTTCCTTCTTGGTGTTCTATTGTGAAAGCATTTAGCCACTCACCAGAGCCTGAAGCTTATGTTGCTTGTATGGAGCATAGACCTCCTCAGTGTTGGCTTCAAACCCAATAACTTGTTGATTGCAATGTTGTTGACAGCCATTGCAATGTTACATAACATATAGAGTACAGTCATGCAAAACAATAGATTTTTTTTTCTATTGTTGTTACAAAAAGAGACACTAAGAAGTTAGTTGTTAACTTATTATTGAGAGAGAATTTCTCGTGGAGAGGAAGATGAAACCTCCGATGGGTTTTTGGTGATAAGATGATTTGAATATTAGAGTCATCTATATTTGGGAAGTAGATCAATATATGAAAGTTAAATCATGATACCAAGCCTAAAGATTAGCAAAATTCCCTAAAATTAAGGATTTGCTAAGAACCAATTTTGAATTGGGATTCCGATTATGGAGATTAAGGATAGTGGTGTTCATGTGTTAGTGATGCATGTGAGTAAAACTGAAACTTCCAGGGGTGTAGGCTAATGTAAACCTCCCCTTGACACTTCTCAGAATCCATCCCTTTTCTAATCTCTACAAGAACTTGCAAACATCTGTTAGTCCAATACATGCCAATTACAAGACCCTCTTAAGGGTTGATTTCAAACAGATGATAGTCACAGAGCGAATCAAAATTAGCGGTAAGTTGCGCATGAATAATCTCCATGTGCAAAGCTTAAATGATTCATGCACATATTTGTTTAAAATTGATTACCTGTGTGTCTCTTGGTGGCTTGTCGGAGGACTTCCCTCTAGCATATTTCTTTTCTACATAGACATTCTTTATGAACTCTCGGATTTTATGAGGATTGCTGCAATAGAGAAAAAACAGAAAGACGGTCAAGCTTGCAAGCATACTAATACCTTGACTTATGAAACAATGCATATCTTACCTGCTAATGGGCAACCTTTGCCATTGCATGTCCCAATCCCTCAAAAAGATCTCCCTTGCCCGCTAAAAAAGAGAGAAATTTTACATGAGAACAAGAATTAGCAATTCCATAAAAAATAAAGAGAGAAAGGTCAATAATTTGTTACCTGATTACCACCTCTTTGAAGAGCATCAACTTCTTGAACCGTGAACTTAGCCATGGATACAGATTTCACCCTGTGAGTAAACTCACGACCGCAAGGCACAAAGAAAAACTATAAATAAAGGCCAACACTTATGCTTTTGAGAGATGAAATAAAATATACACAATCTTTCTGAAGTGATAGGTATCGGAGGCCCTTTCCTCCACGACTAAAGAAGTTTGACATTGTTTCCCTGAAGTGGGCAAGAGGTTGGAGGAAACATCTTCCACATTAACAGTTCATAATCAGATAAACAGAAGTTATTCACTAAGGTTCATCAATTCAGCATTGGACGCATTTACGCAATTACAAGGTGCATTTTTTTATTTTTATTTTCAAAATGGTAACATGGTTCGAAAACGCAGCTTGTGCATTAGCTACCAATTAGTAGCCAGACAAGGTATGAGGCCTCCCTCTTATTTAGATTTATCAACTCTCATACAATTAAAGGAGCTCTATATTTCCATATGTTTCCTGAAAACTTCAAACTTGAGTTACAAGTGCATCTGCTTTACTCTTTGAAATCATCTAGAGTCCCTCTTTTCTCACAGCTAGTTCCATATGGGCTACCTCAAGTACAAATACAATACTTGAACCTTCTACCACTACAACAGATGAGTCTTTTTGCGACGTTTTTATTTGCAACGCTTTCGAAGAGTTGCTGATATACATTATTGGCAACGCTTTAAAGCGTAGCAACTCAGTTTTGGTATGATGTAATCAGGACATTATCAACGACGCTTGTAAGTATTGCTGATAATTTTTTCGAACTTAATATTTATTAAAAAAAATTTTAAATTTTTTTTAAGTGTAGTAGCTACACTTTTAGTGTTGCAAGTGGTAACTTTGTTCAGCAACTGGTTTCAAAGCGTCGGAGAAACTCTAATTTTTTCCCCGCCAGTTCGCCAGTTCTAATATTCTGCTCGCGCCCTCATTTGGGAATTGGAAAATTTTTTCCCCCTATCACCTACCCATTGTTTACATTTGACACCTTCCACCTTCAATCTTCCAGCAGAACCCATTCCATCTCCGACCCCTAAAAACCCACCGCCCCAAACCCAATTTTTTTTCACTTTTCTCTTCCCTCTTTCCCCCTTACCCCTCCCGCGCTCTGCACTGTGCCGTCCCGCCGGAGCCCACCTGTGCCGGAGCCGCCACCGGTTCTCTCTCTCTCTCTCTCTCCCTCTCCCTCTCCCTCTCCCTCTCTCTCTATATCTCTCTGTACTGTGCCCTCCCGCGCGCTCTGCACTTTCCCGCCACACCAGCCACGCCACCGCCAGAGCCCACCTGCGACGGAGCCGCCACCGGTCCTCTCTCTCTCTCCTTGTCCCTCTCCCTCCCTCTCTCTATTTCTCTCTCTTCCCGATTTATATATGTATATACTTACGAAATTTTTTTTCCCATTCTCTTGCTCTTGCTTTTTTTGTGTATTGAGTGTAGGAAACCCTAGCTCGCAGCAAGATTGTCGATTGTTGCCTCTACACAAACCCTCTTTTTTCAAGCTATGATTTTTTTTCTCTCCTTTTATATATGGCTCATTTGGGAGCTGAAGATGGAGAGTGATGACTGATGAGAGTGGAGAGCATTTTTTTTCCTGAAAAAGAGGGATTTTGACATGGGTTTTTGAGATGGATACAGCAGGTTTGTAGCTGGTTCCCACAACAGAAACAAGTTCATGGTCATCAATATAGATGAATCTGGACGGGTAAGAACTTCTCAAGATCTCTTTTTTGCGTGTTTTTCTCATGTTCCGATAGATTCAGGAAATACCCATCTCTGCATTTGGTCGATTTTTTTTTTTTATATTCTTGACAGAGTTTATGTTGAATTTTTTTTTTAATTTTGTTTGGTTAGAGCATTTGTTTTCGTAACCTAGTTTGTCTTGGAAATGCGTTTCTGGGTCTGATGGTGATGCTCATTTTCGTTGTTTCTATGTAATGTGTGGGAGCTTTTGTGTTTCCCTTTGGAGCTCTTTTACTAACGCCCATGTATGCAACATGCATTTCTTCTTTTATTTTGAATGCTGGTTTGTTTAGAATTTTGGTTATGGAATTCTCTCTCTGTGTTGGTGATATTGCTTTCACAGAAAGACTCTCACTTGGAATTGGGATCTTTTGTTTTTCTGTGATTGGTTTCTTTCTTTCCTGACCTGGGTTTCGATGGGATCTTGTTTTTAGTGGTGGGTGGTATTCTCAGAGCAAGCCATTGAATTGAGTGGCCATATTTGCCGGATTTATGGGGATGAAATTGAGATTACAGGGGATGGTTTCATTGCTTGCAATTAATGTGCTTTCCCTGTTTGCAGACATTGTTATGAATATGAGAGAAGAGAGGGTGATCAGGCATGTCCTAATTGCAAAACCAGATACAAGCACCACAAAGGTCCTTTCTACCAAAACACCAAACCTCTTCTTCTGCATTTCTATTGTTATATAAACAGAGGCTTTCCATGAATTACCTCTAATGAGATGAGCATTTTGCAGGCAGTCCCAAAGTTGATGGAGATGAGGAAGAGGATGGTGTGGATGATGTTGAGAATGAGTTCAATTTCAGTGTTCACAGTGGTAGAGATGCGCAGCATATTGCAGCAGCAGCTTTCTATGGCCAGCTTAATGGAGGGCGTGGACCACAAAGTGGTGCTGGAAGGCTGCATCCAGGGTTTCTTCTTGATCCAGAAATCCCTCTCCTGACCTATGGTGAAGAGGTGAATTGACTGATTGATAATTCTTTGTTTAGAAGTCCCTTTTCATTTCTATCATGTCTTCAATTTGTGTGTTAATGTTTATTTTTACCTATCCAGGGTGATGAGATTTCTTCTGATTGTCATGCTCTTAACATTCCACCATTTAAGCATTGTGGGAAAAGGATTCATTCCTTGCCCTGCCTTGATTCATCCATGTCAAGTAAGTTGGGTGAGCCAAATGGCTTTATTTTGAAACTTTACTTGTTTTATGATTGTTTGGAAATTTATTGATGATGTTATAGGTAGGATCAGTCTTCTATTCTTGCTTGGGTGTGGCTTGATATTCCAGATTCAACCCATATGTATTTGAGAACCTGGAAAAAGAAATAGAAATTGGGTTCCAGTAGTGTGTTTAAAGATGAGAGAATTGGGTTATGTTTGTCCAATCCATTTATACAGAGACGTATAACAGTGGTCTGTATATTTGAATTAATTCAGTTTATTTTAAAGTAAATGATATTTTATGCTCCTTTCTTTGTGGGTTCTCTTATGGATTCTTTTGTTCCTTTTGGTGGTGGTGACTGTTTTGCTTGGTTAAAGGAATTGTCTGGCAGGCAGTGAAGAGTGAGGAAAAGAGAAAAATGAAGCTTCTTGGCATATCCATCTTCCTCTAAATGATGAAAGGGGATGGTTTGGAAAGAGATCTTCCTCTCAAGCATGTGGGGCCCCGAATGATCCTTTTTTTTTATTTTAGAACACAACCCACATGTGGGATTTTGACATAATCTAACTTCCACTCCTAGGTGCCATTCTCCACTCACCATTTTAATTTCTGGGTCTACTCTTCTATGGAGTTATGTTTTACCTTGTTATCATGTGGATGATTTGGATGCTTCATTGATGTTTGTGTGGTGTGGTTGTAAGAGGCTCCTGCCAGGGTGGGAAATTGGCTTTTATGAATGGTAATGTGAATTTGGTGAACAGCAAGTATGGGGTTGGGGCCTGGGGGTGTCACATTCTGTTCCAGTCACTGGTCAGACAAGTGAGGATGAAGGAATTTAAGAGTTGCCATGGATTTTTTTTGCTATGCAATGAGTTTGATAGAACTCGGTGTATGTATGAACTCTGGATGCACCCATGTTTTTTCGTGGAAGATTGTTGATAAGAGAAATTAATGTTAATTTGGAGCTGTTTTAATGAAAAAGGTAGGTTTTTTCCCCTTTTTAAGGTTTTTTTTTTCTTTTTCTTTACAATTTGTTTGTTGGTTGGATGAGTGCTGTAATTGATTTTAAAATAATCTCTGGTTATAAAATTGCAATGATGTAGATGATGATACCTCACCAGATTAAGCTTTTAGCAGAGCTGTCCATGAATAAGAAAGTTCATGCCTCCCTATTGCTGGTGGAAATTGTCATTTTCACTTCCATTTCCAATCTGTCCCAACAACCAATTCCCTATTGCCATGTGGCATACTTCCACCTCTACGAATAGCCGCTAATGGCGCTTCTACCTTCCTTCACCGAACAAAGCTCGCTCTTTCTCTATACATCTCTTTCCAATATATGTAAGTTTATTTATGGAAGTGGATTCTCACTCTATTCCAAACTCAATAAATTAGAAGTTCTATTTTCATTTGTTCAAGTATTAGTGAAGGAAGTAATATCAGCTAAAGTTGTTCTATTCCTATATGTAACTCTACTGAAATTAGTTTATTATCTGCTTCACTTTTATTACAGAACAAACAAGTTTCAATGGCAAGTGCATCACATTTGATGTTGGGAGTTGCTGAAATTCGATGTGGTCGGACATCTAATTCAGCAACAAATTCATTTACTACTGATGAAGTCTGCAAAAGAATTCCTGTTTGGGGGCACCAAACATTGTCTTATCATGGGTTAACATCTTTAAATAAATTGGATATGCTGAACATGCAAAGCACCACCAAAACAATTTATAAACAAGTGAGGATGAAGGAATTTAAACAAGAGAATGGGAGGCAATGGGGAGTGATCATATGTGGGAAAGGGATGAGGATAGTCTTTGTGGGATCAGAGGTAGCTCCATGGAGCAAAACAGGGGGACTTGGTGATGTTCTTGGAGGACTCCCACCAGCAATGGCGGTAATCAGAGACTTTTTGTTTGGTGTTTGTAAATTACCATCTTTTTAAACTTAATATGAATCTGGGCAGTTTCAAGAATTTTGAATAACTGTCCCCATAGCTATTTATCGATTATTATCTGTTGCTAATCATGTTTTACTAAGTTTTGTGGGGCTGATCCCGCAATAGGCCAACGGTCACCGAGTAATGACAATCTCTCCTCGCTACGATCAGTACAAAGATGCATGGGATACAAGTGTTTCGGTTGAGGTACCTCATTGATATATATTTCTTTCCTGGTAAGATGGTTTCATCTTCCTGTCAGGAGAACAGGATATGTCTGCAATCTGTTGTTCATAATTATCAATTGTGGGCAGATACCAGTTGGGGACAGAACTGAAACAGTGCGCTTCTTCCACTACAATAAAAGGGGAGTCGATCGTATTTTTGTTGATCATCCATTGTTCCTTGCAAAGGTAGGTCTGCAGTGAAAAGCATTATTTCTTTCTTTGTAGGACAATCTTTACTTCATCCTCTGCTTAAATGAGGTTGTCAAAGTTAAGTAGAGCTCAATTTCTTTTCTCTTAATACATGAAACTTCAGATTTGGGGAAAGACTGGAGGCAAAATATATGGTCCTATGGCTGGAGAGGATTATGAAGACAACCAACTCAGGTTCAGCTTGTTGTGCTGGGTGAGATTTTTTATTCATCTTACTTGTATGCTCCTTCTGTCCCATTTCCACCAGCAACAGAGAAGAATTCTCTTGAGGGCAGCCCGATTAAATGCTGAACTGCTATATATTACTATTAATAATGAAATAAAGATGTGTTGCTTGGCTCATTTCAGACCAATATTCCAAAGTTACATGTGCTAGGAAGCAATTGATTCAGGTCATATTTCTTTTGACATAAGCTACACATGAAATTTTCCTACGAAACATTATCCCCTTCTTTAAATCCCCGAATCCTAATGTTACAATAGACTGTTTGTAATCCTTTCTTGCAAAGTATTTTTCAAATTCCATTTCACCACTAACCACTAACTGTTGGTTTGGCCAAGACAGCTGGTTGCACTGATTGTATGCTGCTGATTCTATTTGAGATTGTAACTTGTGAACACGTCTTTCAGGCAGCTCTAGAAGCACCAAGGCTTCTAAATCTAAACAACAGTAAATATTTCTCTGGACCATATGGTATGGACCTCCTTTTCTGATTCTTCTCTTTATCATAATCACCTTTATGATGAAATTGTTTCATGGCTGCGTGGGCAATGCTTGTGCTATTTACTCAAATGCAGAGAGTGTGTTATGGATTCCATAATAGAACTCTTAGGTCAGAGAGACATGGCTTCATGGTTAATCTTGTTATATTTTTATTGAAAACCTTTCTATAAGGCGTTTAAGTATAATTTCTATAGTCTAAATTAGTTTTAAACAAAAAATCCTCTGACATGGATGCTGTACTATGCATGCTGCATCAGAATTCCAAATTCCTTCAAATGAATTGAATGATTAAAGGGAATCATATCTTGTGTTTACTGCTGGCAGGGGAAGATGTTGTCTTTGTTGCCAATGATTGGCACTCTGCTCTGGTCTCTTGCTACCTAAAAAGGAGGTAAATATCTTGACAGATAAGTATCTTCATATCAAATATGATGCTACCACAGTGAGAAATCTTTATATTTGTTTTTACATCTTGTTGCACAAGCGTGACCTAAAAGAAATTGCAGATTCAAAAGGGTGTGGAATAGAAATAAATAAATAAAAAAATGAACGATTCTCATTAACCAGATGGGATCCACAACTGATAAGAGGAGAGCATGGTTTTATGTACCGATTAATCAAATGTGTAGTAGCTAGATCTTTTCATGAGATGACAAAATGATCTATGTTTTATGGACTTTCAAACAGAAAAATGATTCACGGCAAGATCCTTAAATTCAATCCTTTTGAAAAAAATACTTCCATAGGGACTTTCTTTTCCCCGGTTATCCAAATGTTCTGAGTTCTGACTATAAAAAACCTGTATGGACCAACTTCTTGTGCCCTATTAATAAGGTTCCAAATGGGGTCCATAACAAAACATTTGATCATCTAAATCTATATTAATATTACATTAATGTTATGAGATGCTGGGTAGTTTTGCACCTACAACCGCTCAGCCCTATCTAGACTTTCCCAGACCAAATCCAATATTCCCTTTATATGAAGCTATGGTCCATTTCTAATAGCTCCCTTAGGCCCTGTTTGGATCCTTAAAACTGGGTTACAGTTACATGGTTGCAACTCTAGCTGTCTTTAATTCAGTTTACCTTTATTTGATTGTTGCAAAGAACAAACTTGAGCTCATTTGTAACTCAGATTATCCACCTAACTCATCCTAAACTGAGTAGTTAACTTCATCCTAAACTGAGTAGTTAACTAAGTTCATGCAATTGTGACAGCAGAGTTCCGGGCATATGGTTTTGATTGCCAGTATTGAAAAATGAATCCAACAGCTACTTGTGGATATTAGTGTCAAACTAGGACTATTGCAAGTTCAAAGGACGTACCAGCTTGCGTTTTTATTAGTATGTATATGAGTTAGATTAATTAATAGCTAGTTTTCTCCTCTTAGCTAGAAATTAGGAGTTTATGTGCAAAAAGTTGTATAAATTAAGGTGTTCCCTCTATGATATACAACGAACAAGAAAGAGATCGAGTCTTGAGTTTAGGCTTTCATGAATGAGCTTTTTTGGGTTTTGTCCTCACATGAGAAAAGGATATGGTTATCAAACATAGCTTAAAGAAGAGGATTCCATTTTCATATTCAAAAGCTCCCATGATCGAGATATTAGCCCCCTAAAAATCAATGATCAGAAACTCCTTGATATCAATTTCAATGGTGAACCATTGTGTAGGGAGCTCAAGTTGGTGACCCAAAGGATCTTTTATTTGAGAAGATGAGGTGGGAGAAGAAGTGGGATCACAACACACAAGGGAGCCCACAAACGGGGCACTCACATTCCATGGCAGATCAAATATATATGCTTAGTAGTGTTGTGGTGCAGTAGATACTAGTGGTTTTCTCCACCATGCTTGGCCGTGGCCTGATATACCCTCTAAAGAACTATCAACTATCTGTCCCAACAGTAGAAGAAACTGTGGAATTTGTATTATAGTGAAAGGTACAAATCCACACACTACAGCATTTAGATGGGATGATTTTTGTTTCTTATTTATTTGTTTGTTTGTTTTTATGTTTAACATCAAAAGAATTCCAAGGACAGAGAAGCATTTAGACGGGGTACTCATAGCTTTCTCTCCACTCTCAATTCTCACATCTATTAGATAGCTACAGCTTAAAAAATAATGTTCATCTACTTCACTCACACTCAGTCTTTCATTGGTACATACAGTTCATCCACAAATACAAAGAAAGATGCATGCCAAATATTAGGGACAGTTACATGCGTTGAGCCAATTAATTAAGATCCTCCTCCTTTAGTAAATTACATATTAACATATATGGACATTTAGCTTCTTCTTCTTCTTCCCTTACTGGATATATTGAACCTATTCAGCAGTACCAAAATAAAAAGAATCATAGAAACTAGGCTGTAATGTTACCAGTCCTGCTCTTTTCCATGCCAATATGGTCTTCCTAAGGCAAACTCCAAGCTTGGGTTTTTGAGTTCCAGATGAGATACTCGTGAACTGATCCATTGAGTAGAATCGCTTTCCTGCAACAATCTCACCATTTCAATCATCAAATGTGAGAACAGTTTTTGGATGATGCACGTTTAATCATTAACCCATGTTCATTCCTATCATACTCCTAACACATGCATTTGTATGAATATATATGGAGTTTGATAATGAGGGTACATACAACTCGGCTACTTGGGTCAGGCTAATCCAAACCTGCGCGGCCCAACCCAATCAAAAGTGAAATTCAGGTTGGGTTTGTTCCTGTTCACATGGTGTCCGAGACTAAATTGAGACCCGGATGGAAATGAGGTCATGGGTTTGGGTTTGTGTTTTTGTTTGGGGCACCTGAATTCTACCAGGGTTCCTGATTTATCTATATAAACCTATTTTCACATGTTCATAGTATATACACTAACCTATATATTTTCCAAATTTATACTTTTTGTGAATTTTTATACCCTTCGAGAGGCAAACAAAACCCAGAAACTTGGGTTTGCGAATTTCGGATTTGCGATGGAAATTATCAGCTTCCATTGCGTAGAGCTCGAGTTTGGGTTTAGGTTTGGGGTTGCAATTGCCTACATACAGTTCGAGCAAGCTTGGCTGAGCCAACTATATATCCAAACTGACCCATTGCGTTCCTACTTGCTTATGTGCCTGTATAAATATATATCATGAATCCACATAAGTCTGCTCAGAATAATCATATGCATGGTGGATGCATGCAAGGAGATTTAGATGTATGAAAACTGATCGATTACATTCTAATGCATTACCATACAAACAAATATTCCAATATATGCTATGTAGCAGGTAACTACCTCAAAGGGGTGTCCAGATCTTTGACCAAGGGAGATGCGAGCTGCTCTTATCTCATTTATGTCACTTGGGTTAGTTTGCATCCATGCGCCAACACTGAAATTCCACAGAAACCACTCTTGTCAATTAAGTACATGAAGCCCTTACTTTGGTTTTTGCAATGCTTCACTAAATTTTGAGAAAAGATGAAGGAGAGGGTAAGTGCCTACAACCTCTCTTATGTAACTTTAGTAGGAATCATACAGAGAAAAAACATGTGAAAGAATTAGCTTAATCAACCTCCGTAGATGTATAATTTTTGCTTTATATTGAAGACTTTGACACAACTAGTGATACTGAAATATCCAGCCTGTTAAAAATCATCTAGCATTTGGATACAATGAGTCATGACATGCTTTATATCAAATATGATGCTACCACAGTGAGAAATCTTTATATTTGTTTTTACATCAATTTCCTTAAAACTTTTTGAATGTGATATATCTCATTTCATATATATTGCATTGTTTCAGGTGTTAGATGCAAAGCCTCTTTAAAAAGAAGCCCTGCAAGCAGAGGTTGGGTTGCCTGTGGATCCAAATGTCCCTGTCATTGGCTTCATGGTTCAACATCATGAGTACTTTGCAAAGATGGACTATTGGGGTTGAAAAGGATGGAAGATGATCGTAAATGCAATACTTAGCCCCTGAATTTTGAACGATATTTTGTAAGCTTAGGAAGGATGTGATTATTGTAAACTTACATCACTAGCAAGGCTATGTGGAAATTATTTTGGATATTGTGACACTTTTCTACATTTGGAACCTATGAAATTAAATTTTTTGTTAGTTAAATGTTTTTGAGTGTGTAAAGGTTTTTATAGGCCACTGTTAAATGAATGTATGAAAACTGCAAAATAGGAAATTATAATAGGGAAGAAGAAAAGATCTTCTGCAACACATTCAAATGGTTGCAAATATAAAGGAGTGATTGCTACGCTTTTAAAAGCGTTGTAAATGCATAAACGGTTATACCTTGCAAATGGTCTTTTTACAACCCTTTTAAGTGTTGCTAACACTTTCTAGAGAATAATATTAGCACACGCAAATGGTACTTTTACAGCCCTTAGAAGGGTTGCAAATAATAATACTTCACCAACGGTAATAAAGCGTAGCAAGTAGTATAACATCACCAACGCTTACAGACCGTACCCAAAGTACACAATCAGCAACAGATACAAAAACGTTGCAGTTAGTGAACCTTTTGCAACTCTTAAAAGCGTCGGGAAACATATTTTAATGGAAATTATCAAAATAAGAAAAAAAAAAAACTAGCGACACTTTTAGTGCTTTAGCAACGCTTAATTCCGTAGTTGATGCATCTGCCTTTTGCAACGCTTTGTAGCGTCGTTAGTTATCTTTTGCGTCTGCATCTACTGCAACCGCACATCGACGCTTTCAAAACCGTTGCTGATAATCTTTTGCAACGCTTTTAGTTTCTATTGCTACGCTTGTAAACGTCGCAAAAAGACTCATCTGTTGTAGTGTACATAGAATAGTTAGAAGCAAAATCCTAAATGAAATCCATTCTGCAAATAATAACAAGCATTCAAATTATAAAATTCAAATGCAATGAACTCTCAAAGAATAATAAATCTCTCTCTCTCTCTCTCTCTCTCTCTCTCTCTCTCTCTCTCTCTCTCTCTCTCTCTCTCTCTCTCTCTCTCTGCAAACAAAAATCCTAATTAAGTCTTTGCAACAAATACTAAAGAAGCTTCAAATTATCAAAACTGAAACATAATAACCTAAAATTGTGTTGAACAAGAATGAGGCCAGAAACTCAAAACCACAAGCAAAAATAGATATCATCCTTACCATCTTCAACTCCATCAATCCATCAAACGACTGATAAGTCACGATTCCTCTGATACTCAAATCTCCATCCTTCCCACCAAACAGAGAACCCGCCTTCGATCTCCGAACAATCCAATCGTGAATCAGATCCAGCGACAACTGCTCTAGAAGAAAAACACTATGTATGGATTATGAGATGTATGTACAGGGGCAGCAATGAGATGGAGAAGGGAAAGGAGAAGATGGGGAAGTAGAGGAAGAGAAGAAAGAAGAAAAAAAAAAAAAAAGGAGAGGTGCAATGGGTGCAGATCCGTAGGGGACCTCTGCATCTATGCCGTTTCAGCGTTGCCCTCCTCGGCCCCCTCTCTTCATCATCGCCCTCCAATCCCAATGCCCTCTCTCTGTCCTCCCATCTGCGCCTGTAGAGGTATGAATTCTCCCTCCCCAATTTTTTTTTTGTGTTTTTTGGTTCCAGTTTCTTCTTGCGGATTCTATCTCCCCCACCTTTGTTTTTTTTCTTGTGCTTTTCGTTAGAGTTTCAAAATATGTTGGATGGGCTGGAGGGAAGAGTTTCCCGGATTTGGGACTCTCATTCCCAGATTTCAAAGGACTCTACTCTCACATGAAAACAGTTGATCCCTCCCTCTTTTTCTCTTTTTTTTTCTTGGGTATTTCTCTCAAAGAAGAGACTTTTCAGGGATGAGGTGGCACCCCTCATAGCCCACCTCCCCCTTTGCATTAATATATATAATATAATTTGCTTTGATGGTTCTTAATTTTGTATCTTTATTCTCGCACAATCTTGCATACTCGTAATATCTTTGAAGTTCTGTAATCCTTTTGTCTTTATCCTATTTTCGGACTTGTATGAACTTTGTAATTATGAAATGCTTGGGCTTGTAAGTGACGAGCCCATAAACGAGAATCAGGAAGGAATCTATATTACTAAAGGGATGTATATACTTCATGAGAAGTCTTGGAGGAGGACACCTGGCATGTCTTGGAGATGGACACGTGGCAGCAAAGGGATCCAAGACACGTGGCAGCAAAGGAATGTATCACCCTTCCATTCCTCCCTTCCGTTTCCAATCATACATAAATATCTTCCGATAAATCTCCATCATTTCCTAATATTTATCCATCCACCTTACTACAAAAAGAATTTCCATTCAAATAATATCTTCAACGATTTTATGGATCAAATCCAAACCTTTTGAATTCAAAAAATTTAATTTATATCAATCAATTCATGGGTCCCGGCCCGCATTATTTGATTTTATGGACGGTTAGAATAAAGATGGTGGACCCCATTCATCTGGGTCCCACTTAAAAATATTTGGTCAATTTGTTAGGTCTATGATCATTTGATCTTTCTTAATCAATTCATGGGTCTCATCCCGCATAATATGATTTTATGGATGGTTAGAATAGAGATGGTGGACCCCATTCATTTGGGGGGGTTCCACTTAAATAGGTTAGGTTTGGTCAATTTGTGAGGTCTACGATCATTTGATCCTTTGACCTTTATCAAGCAATT
This sequence comes from Litsea cubeba, assembly GCA_012931725.1. Taxonomy (NCBI): domain Eukaryota; kingdom Viridiplantae; phylum Streptophyta; class Magnoliopsida; order Laurales; family Lauraceae; genus Litsea; species Litsea cubeba. Next base: position 60,052,782 of record CM022948.1, read on the forward strand.
CATGGGTCCCAGCCCGCATCATATGGTTTTATGAACGGTTAGAATATAGATGGTGGACTCCATTCATCTTTGCGGTCCCACTTAAATAAATTAGGTTTGCTCATTTTATGAGGTCTATGATCATTTGAACTTTATCAATCAATTCATTGGTCACTTAAATAAATTAGGTTTGTTCATTTTATGAGGTCTATGATCATTTGAACTTTATCAATCAATTCATGGGTCCCAGCCTGCATCATATGATTTTATGGACGGTTAATAAAGATGGTGGACCCCATTCATCTGGGTCCCACTTAAAAATATTTGGTCAATTTGTTAGATCTATGATCACTTGATCTTTCTTAATCAATTCATGGGTCTCATCCCGCATAATATGATTTTATGGATGGTTAGAATAGAGATGGTGGACCCCATTCATTTGGGGGGGGGGGGTCCACTTAAATAGGTTAGGTTTGGTCAATTTGTTAGGTCTACGATCATTTGATCATTTGATCTTTTTAAATCAATTCATGGGTCTCATCCCGCATAATATGGTTTTATGGACAGTTAGAATAGAGATGGTGGACCCCATTCATCTGGGGGGTTCCACTTAAATAGGTTTGGTTTGGTCAATTTGTGAGGTCTATGATCATTTGATCCTTTGATCTTTATCAAGCAATTCATGGGTCCATCCCGCATCATATTGTTTCATGGGTGGTTAGAATATAGATGGTAGACCCCATTCATCTTGGGGGTCTCACTTAAATAGGTCAGGTTTTGTCAATTTGAGAGGTCTATATCATTTGATCTTTATCAATCAATTCATGGGTCCCGGCCCGCATCATTTGATTTTATGGACGGTTAGAATAAAGATGGTGGACCCCATTCATCTGGGTCCCACTTAAAAATATTTGATCAATTTGTTAGATCTACGATCACTTGATCCTTTGATCTTTTTTAATCAATTCATGGGTCCCATCCCGCATAATATGGTTTTATGGACGGTTAGAATAGAGATTGTGGACCCCATTCATCTGCGGGGTTCCACTTAAATAGGTTAGGTTTGGTCAATTTGTGAGGTCTATGATCATTTGATCATTTGATCTTTATCAAGCAATTCATGGGTCCCAGCCCGCATCATATGGTTTTATGGACGGTTAAAATATAGATGGTGGGCCCCATTCATCTTGGGGGTCCCACTTAAATAGGCTAGGTTTGGTCAATTTAAGAGGTCTATGATCATTTGATCTTTATCAATCAATTAATGGGTCCCGGCCCGCATCATTTGATTTTATGGACGGTTATAATAAAGACGGTGGACCCCATTCATCTGGGTCCCACTTAAATATATTAGGTCAATTTGTTAGGTCTACGATCATTTGATCATTTGATCTTTCTTAATCAATTCATAGGTCCCATCCCGCATAATATGGTTTTATGGACGGTTAGAATATAGATGGTGGATCCCATTCAGCTTGGGGGTCCCACTTAAATAGGTTAGGTCAGTCTGTGCATTTGGTAGTTTCGTGGTTATCCACGGGGTTTTGCTAGTATAGTCAATGAGGAAGTGCGGGGGTGCTAAAAATGGAGTGCAGCTGATTATAGAGATCATCGCGCTTTGAATAAGATGATTCATCACAAATTAGTTTTGATTAGTTTCTCATTTATTATGTATGACATTTTAATTGTGTACTTGGTTTTGGCCAGAATTCTTTTTAAGTTGAATTTGACTATCTACTTTTGACATTATAATTATTAATTGAAGTTAGGAGTTTTTGCTTTTCTCTATTATGTTGTTTGTAAAGTTTTCGCTGCAATTGTTTTGAATATGACCTAATTTCGTATTTGTGGTAAACTATAACTCGCGATTCAAAAGGTGGACTTCTTTAGGAATCCAAATTGTGAGTTGTGAAAAAAACCATCCAATGGTATTTATTCCAAGACTAATGCAAGACCGCAAAGGAGAATGCACACTTGTCCAAAGGTGTCTCGAGACTAACGCAAGGACCGCACAAAGGAGAAGGTCCATACACTGGAACTCCTCAATCATATGCGAGAGTTGAAACCAGAAGGACTTTACTCTAGCCTCAAGGGGTCCATCTTGCATCGTTCTCATGTTGTTCCCAATTTTGACATTGGGTTGTACCGAGACTGCTCTACGGAACGGAAATTATTTGGTAATATTATAAAAATCTTGCTCCAAATAAAGAGTGGACATAGGTTTACAATGTGGGACGAACCTTTTATTGTTTGTAGCACCCTATTATTTTTGTACATGGGACCCACCTGTAGAAACTACTAAGTGATCATATCTACCTTTAAAAATTAGAACGTGGAGCCCATATTCATAGGATTTACAATGTGGGCCTGCGTTTATAGGAATTATAATGTGAGACCACCTTTTTGTGATTGTAAATATGGGACCCACATTTAAAAATTACAATATGGTACCACCTTTAGAAATTAGAATATGAGGCCCACATTCATAGGATTTACAATATGGGTCCGTCATTTGTGATTATGACCATAGAACCCATATTTATGAATTAAAAAGTCAGCCACATTTTTTGTGATTGTGGACATAGGACCCACGTTTAGAAATTACAATATGGTGCCCACATTTAGAAATTAGAACATGGGAGCAACATATTCATAGGATTTATAATGTGGGCCCACCTTTATAGGAATTATAATTGGGGCCATCTTTTTTGTAGATTGTGAACACATGACTCACATTTAAAAATTACAATGTGGTACCCGTCTTTAAAAATCCAAACATGGGGCCACATTCATAGGATTCACAATATGGGGCCGCATTCATAGGATTGAAATTTGACCATACGACTTACCTTTAAGAATTATAAAGTGGGGTACCTTTTCTATGATTGTGGACACAGGTCCCACCTTTAGAAATTATAATGTGATGCCCACCTTTAGAAATTTAAAGATAGTGCCTACATTCATAGAATTTATAATGTGGTCCCACTATTATAGAAATTATAATATGGGCCCACCTTTTGCGATTGTGACAATGTAACCCACCTTTAGAAATTATAAAATAGGGCCACCTTTTTTACAATTGGGACATTGAGCCTACCTTTAGGATAAGTGATAGGATTTGGAGTCTTTAAATGACATTCTTTAAAAGGCAACAGATAAGTAAGAAACAATTGTTCCAACTTTTTTGTGCGAATGGGTTAAGATTTTGGTCAGTGTGAATCCCAAAACCTTAAACCGCTAGCATAAGAAAGTTGGAAAAAAAAATTATTATTTTAAAATAATAATTTGTTAGCACAGTTATTTTCTACTTATCTCTTGTCTTTTTAAAGAAGACCATTTAAAGAATCTAAAATCCTCTTACTTATTCTTAAGGTGGGCCCCATGTTTACAATATCAAAGAAGGTGACCCCACTTTATAAATCTTAAAGATGGGTCATATGGTCACAATCACAAAAGGTGGGCCCATATTATAATTCCTATAATGGAGGGACCATATGAAAAGGCCTTATGTTCTAATTTCTAAAGGTGGCACCACTTTATAATTCTTAAAGGTTGGTCATATGGTCACAATCGCAAAAAGTGGAGCTGAGCCACATTGTAAATCCTATGAATGTAGGCCCACATTGAGAATCCTATGAATGTGGCCCCATGTTCTAATTTCTAAAGGTACGTGGGTACCACATTGTAATTTTTAAAGGTGGGTCACGTGTTCACAATCAATAAAAAAGATGGCCTTACATTATAATTCTAATAAAGGTGGGCGCACATTGTAAATCCTATGAATGTGGGTCACATGTCATAATCACAAAAGTTGGACCCACATTGTAAATCCTATGAATGTGGGCTTCATATTCTAATTTCTAAAAGTGGGTACGACGTTATAGTTTCTAATGGCAGGTCCCATAATTGCATTCACAAAAAGGTAACCCCACATTGTAAATCACATGAATATGGGTCCCATATTATAATTTTTTAATTTGGGTATCACATTGTAATTTCTACAAGTGGGTCCCACATTGTAAATCCGATGATTCCCTTGCTTCCGTTTCGTGGAATAAAACTTTTATAATGTTACCAAACAAGTTCTATACATCATATTCTCAACAGAGTAATTTAATATAATGTTATCAAACAAGTTTTATAGAGGATAGTTTCGGCACAACCCGATCTCAGCACAACCTTATTTGAGCATAAAATTGGGGACAACACGGGAGCGATGCCAAGCCGCTCATAAGTTTCCAGGATTATCCACGGACCACAAGGGAGGAGAACCTAAGGTTTGAAACTCAAGTATTGCAGATGTGTGTGCGTGCGCCGGGGGTGGGGGAGGGGGGGGGGGATAAGACTTTTAGACCCTTCCCATGACCGATGATAACAATATTGAAGGAGTAATTTTACAGGATAACGATTAGACCGGCTATGACTTGTGGAGTAAAATGTTAGCAATCAATAAGCAACATATGAAGAAAGATAGTTGTAACCGAAATGAAAATGTTGAGGTAGATGTGTAACAAAATTAGGAAGAATAAAATTAGAAATGAGTACTTTCGAATGCAGATAGGGATAGCATCAATCGTGAATAAAATTAGAGAAACCCATTTAAGATGATTTGTGCATGTCCAACGTCGGCCCACCGAGGGGAAGGGGTAGACCTTAAATGATGTGAATGGATGTAGTAAAAATAGATTTTAAGAAGTGCAACTTATTTGAGGATCTGGTTTAGGATGGAATGGAATGGAAAAACGAAATTTATGTAGCCGCCCTCATTATAGTTGCGATATGGCTTTGACGATGATGATGATCTGTAAAACCCAAAATTTACCTGATCCAATTTGTATTGAGGGAGATGTGCCTCCTAAAGTTTGCTATCTCTTTCTTAGGTGGAAGAAGATTGCACCACACCCAGAAAACGACTTCAAAATACTACTTTTTGGTTTTGGGCGTGGGAGTGATGCCATGCCCATTTTTCTTCAAGATGCATATTTTGTTGACTTTTCAAAGTTGGCGTGGAATACGCTCCATTTTGGTATTTTGCCCCATTATTGATCCTCTGAACTCCAATTTTGATGTGATTCGCAGTATTTTCTGTCTTAGAATCCGGACCCTTTTTTAAATAGATTCCTGACTTGAAAAAACTAATTTTCATTGATCCTTCATTTTCCATGGAATTGGTTTTCCATTCTTGTGGGGAATCTTTTCGGTTTTTTTTTTTTTTTTTTTTTTTTTTTTTTTTTTTTTTTTTATTGCATTTGGGTTTATTGTCAACTCCTGGAACAGAAATGCAGTGTATCATTGTAAAATAATGGGTAGGCATTTCATAATAATAGAGAGAAGCACCACAAGTGATGTCGCTTGAAATGTTCTTCAATTGAGCTCACTTGTGCAAAAGTACATGGAAGCACCAAAAGTAGGCGACCACCATTGTCTAAAAGAGAGAGAAGATACATTGTGTGAAATAACCAAAAGTTATATCAGCCCAGTTCATTATTGTTTTAGGTGAACTACACTCTGCAAAAATGGGCTCGGCAGTTACATCAACTCTGGCTTGATGTTCGTTCATCCATTTCACTCCATTGAGTGGCCAACATGATCTCTCTTACTGTTTATAAGTGGGGCACATTCATCAGACAACGCGTACAATGAGTGTGAACATCCCTAATGTAGACAATTTATATGTATAATCACACATCAAATTTTGAGAATCATCACCATCCAATTGGTGGACAGTAGCAGTTGATTTTAAGATTCTCTAATCAGTGTCATCTTTTAGTCTGAATTCTCTTATGCTCAAAGCTGATGATTTTAAAGAATATAAATTAGTAAGTGGTTCCATTAATGTAGTAAAATTTAAACGGGTTTGGGGTTTTCATTGTTTGCAAATTGAATACATAACAATTTATTTATGGCCAAATGGAACAAAGGATATATGGTGGAGGAACAACTAAATCTTTCCAGAGTTCTCGACATTTTTCCTAGAGTTTCGAGAATCCACAATTGGCAATTATTGGGCTAGTGGAAATCCTCCCCTCTGCGGATTTTCAAATCCACCCCTCCCCCATTGGATTTGGAAGTCCTCAGTTTTGCACAATCACATTTCAACATCAATTTTTCTCAGCTGGACACACACAAGTCGATTCAAAGTCCTTAGCTATACAAATCCTCAGCGAAGAATCCTCATATTTATGGATTCTTCACTTGTCACAAAAAGTGCCAATAAAACTTGACTTTTCTTAAATTTGAATTACTATTTATCCGTTTTTTGCCTCCTTTTTTTGAGGAACATTATTTTGGTGGTAATTTTAAATGTTTACTAATGTTTATTTGATTTAACCACTATTAAAAATATGATTCTTAGAATTTCTAAAGACTCAATTACATCAAGCATATGAGGCCTAAGCAATTTTTCTGCAAGCAAACCCTTTTACTCCAATAATATTTGGATCCATCTCCAAACGTGTGATTTTAAAGTGATTTTTTACTTAATCATTAGAAGTTGGACCCCACCCTCATTGCACGAAAATTTGACAATGATAATTAGGGATGTAAATGAGTCTCTGATTCTCCAATTAGTTTCATACCTGTTAAAAAACGGATTTGGGTCCTTATTTGTGCTCCTTAATAAATAAATGGTCCAGATTCGGTTCCACCTTGGTTACGGCATGCGGTCCGGGACCCGACATATTACCCTAATTTTAAAAAATTCCACTAAAAAGTTAGGATTTTTCCATATTATTTATACTAGGACCCGAACCCATCTCATATACAGAACCGATTCCGATTCCGATTCCGATTCCGATTCCGATTCCACCCGGACCTATTTACATCCTAGGTTTCAACCCCAAAAAAAGACCCCCTCCCTTTCAAGTAGAATATTTACCAGAAAAACAAAAAAAAACTCTTATGAAAAAAGAAAAGGAAAAAGAAAAAAAACTAGCCTTTCAAAGAGTAGTGGAGGACCTTTGTCATTACCAGAAGAAAATTCCCTTTCATGTTGCTAACCCGCGCCTTGCGTTTCCAATCTCCCCATTCTCAATTCAATTGCAACGAGCCAGATCAATGCACCATCTTCCAATCTGCTGCTAGTACTCGTGGGACCCCCTTTTCTAACATACGCACAGGGAAAGAAAGCGTGTTAGTTGAAACCACCACCAGAATCCCGCAACAATCGAGCGGTTGTAGTTGAAGATTCGAGACTCATTTTTCTCGTCTTAAACAAGAACAGACACAGCCACGCGCCACGCATGCAAGATAGCCGTCATCTCCTTAGTTTAGACCTCTCTCTTATACAATCAGGCCTTATGTGCTTTCCGTATTCTCTGCTTTCACGTTATTACTATTGAAGGAGAAGTAACTGTCAGCCGTTTCTAACAAAAACCCTCGAAAAATCCATTCAATTGCAAGAACTACATATTCTTCGGAAGCTTGTAAGTGGTCTGGTCTAAAGCATTTTTCTTTTCTTTTTTCCGATTCTGCAGTTGGATTTTAGGACTTTTCTGTTAAAAAAAAGTGTTTCAGTGATTGGATCATTCCTATTCGATTGTAGAAATGGCAAAAGACTAAAGGTGAAGATCCACAATAGGCCACCAAATGACATCTCTAGTGATGAGTATTGATAACCCACACTTTACCCTTGTGAATCAAGTCCTAGGATTGTGATTCCTATATGTGTCCACCTTGGACCCTTCACTTCTTGCCTCTTTTTGGTGTATGACAAAGCCCCAAAGCTCCCTTTACTATGGATTCCTAGGATTTCAAAAGAGGTAGGAACATGGTCCCAAAGTGATTGATAAATATTCCTATGTTTTCTCCAAAGAAGTGATTGATAATTGGACCTATAAAGAACTGCCGGTTCTGTCGTTTTTTTATTTTCTTTTGTTCCCCTCAAATCAATAATCTATAATTGTCATTGAATCTGCCTATGAGTTGCAAATTCTTTCTTACAAAGCATATTTGATTGATGGGTCAGAGTTTTTACTGGCTTTGCAGGGAGATTCAAAGAACACAAATTTTGGATAGTGTAATGATTTACTTGTAGATTTTTTGTTTTCTGAGATTTAGAGGAGTTTTTCACTTATTGATCTATGACCAATTTTGCAAAGTGATGCTGCGTTTAACAGATTTTTATTGAATAAAAAAAAAATTCTTTTGTGTTACTCAAACCCAGAGTTTTTCTTGTTGCAGGATTGTAGGAAGTTAACAGATTATTGGGAAAGAAGCTTAGTTTGTTTATTGTAAGTATATTGTTTATTTAATTTTTTCATTGATGCTTGCAAAGATGGGACATTTCCCTGAAAATACCTCGGAATCTGAAATTCCATGAGAGTGCCTACATTTTGAAATATTGCATGCAGAGGGACTCATACACATCACTCCGATGAAAATGCCCTTTAATTTCTTTCATTTCTAATAAGGAAAAGGGCTCCCATATGAGAAATCTCAAGTCCTTGAATTAAATGCGGTTGGATTGATATGATTGGTCTCTTTGGACGTGTTGGGCTAGTAGTTTGAAAAAGTGAGACTCCTATATCAGAATATAGAATTTCCCATATGGGAAATCTTCCAAGCTCCTCAAAATTAGATATACGATATGGGAAATCCTTTGGGAAAGATTAAGGTTCACATGGAAAAAATTTTATGTAAAAAGAGAGCCCTCCTTTCAAAAAGCCATTGCTGTCTTCCATGGAGCACTCTCCGCTGCAATCTCAATATTGCACTTGATTTTTGAGAGATCCATACAAAACATGGAAAAGAGATGAGTGGGGATTTAGTGGACCAAGAAAGGAAGAAGACATGCATGAAAAATTCTTACACGAAGAAATAAAACTTGAAATACCTTAATACATCCATGAGAAGATACAAGCTGCCTTTTTTTTTTGGAAAATGTTTCAGGTCATGGGAACACAAAACATTTATGAAGTGGTAATTGAGGAAGGAAAACTGCCTTAGGGAAGAAGACTCAAACATTCTTTAGGGTTAGCTTGTTATTATTTTGAAAGACTCTGAATAGTTTTCACATCGAAAACCTTAAATTTGCCATATTGCATTTGCATTTTCCCAAGTGGGAAAGTTCTTCCATATCAAAAAGGTTAACATTTTTCCATACAGGAAAATTCTCTAGCCATAGCGGAGATCTAGTTTTCTCATATGAGAAGAGTTTGAAAAATTTTCCATTTTGGAACCTAACATTTTTCAAACTAGCAGCCTAGAGCAACAAACAAGACCCATCATAAGTTGAGACCCATTTATTACAGGGGGAATGAGATTTTTCATGTAGGGGCCCTTTCCCATATTGGAAATGAAATGACATTTGAAAGGGCATTTTCTTTTGACCCCAACATAGTTGGCATAAGTCTTTGATGATGATGATGATATATGAGCCCCTTTGCAAGAAATATGCAAAAGGGAAGCACTCTAGGGAAATCTCAAAGTCTATGAGATTTACTTATGTGCTTGCATATTTTGTTGTTCTTTGGGGTTTTCTCTCTCACTCCCAGAGTCCTATATCATCATCATCATCATCAAAGCCTTGTCCCAACTATGTTGGGGTTGGCTACATGAATTCTGTTTCTCTATTCTGATCTATCTTCCGCCAAATTCTTGAATAAGTTACACTTCCTCATATCCATTTTTACCACCTCCATCCACTTTTTCTTTAGCCTACACCTTCCCCTAGGTGAGCCATCAACCTTCATTGCCAAACTTATCCTTACCGGTGCCGTTACCGGCTCACGTCGGACATGCCTAAACCATCTCAAACGGGTTTCTCTAATTTTATCCCCTATTGTTACTACCCCTAATGATCTCAAAAGCACTCATTTCTAATTTTATCCTTCCTAGTTTTACCACACATCCACCTCAACATTCTCATCTCTGCTACATCCATTTTGTGCATATGCTGCTTCGTGATTGGCCAACATTCCATAGGTCATGGCTGGTCAAATCGCTGTCCTGTAAAAACTTTCCTTCAATTTTATTGGCATTCGCCGGTTACGAAGAACTCCAAAAGCAAGTCTCCACTTCAACATTCTAAAGCCTCCCGCCACCTCTCGAGTTTTGCATTCACACCATCTCTTAATTCATCCACCAACACAATATCATCTGCAAATAACATGCACCAAGGTACCTCTTCTTGAATATGAGCAGTTAACTCATCCATAATCCGTGCAAAGAGATAAGGACTTAGGGTTGACCCCTGATGCAAACCTATGGTAACTGAGAACTCCCCTGTCTTTCCACAAGTAGTTGCCACACTCGTTACTGCTCATTCATACATGTCTTTAATAATTTCAATATAACCTCTTGGAACATTCCTTTTATTTAAAACCCACCAAATTAAATCTCTAGGTACCTTATCATAAAACGTTTTCTAAATCGATGAAGACCATATGCAGATTTTTCCTCTTCGCTCGATATTTTCCATTAATTGCCTAAGTGACTAGAAAGCTTCTATCGTTGACCTCCTTAATATAAAACCAAATTGATTTTCAGATATCTTGGTCTTCTGTCTAAGTCTTTGCTCTATTACTCTCTCCCATAGCTTCATAGTATGACTCATAAGTTTAATCCCATAATAGTTGGTACAGTTTTGTATATCTCCCTTGTTCTTATATATAGGTACTACAACACTTCTTCTCCATTCATCCGACATTTTCTTTGTCATTAGTTAGCCAAATCTCCCCAACTTCTCCTAGGCATTTCCAAGCCTCAATCGGGATGTCATCTGGGCCCGTAGACTTCCCTGTCTTCATTTCTTTTAATGTTTTCCTCACTTCCACCACCCTAATTATACGACAAAAGTTTGCTTTGCTACTGAAATATCCTCTTTTGTTCTTATGTCTCTTATATATTCTTCATTTAAAAGTATGCTAAAATATACCCTCCACCTTTCTTTATATCGTTGTCCTTCACTAGAATCTTTTGGTCATTGCTCTTAATACATTTGACATGGTCTAAGTCCCTACTTTTCCTTTCTTTTATTTTTGCAAGTTTAAAAATATCATTTCTCCTTCTTTTGTTTCCAACCTATTATATAGGTCATCATATGCTTTGCACTTTGCATCACTCACTACTTTCTTAGCTTCTTTCTTTGCCTCCTTGTACATCTCATAGTTTTCCATTCCCTGCCAAACTTTGCAACGTCTTTTCTCCCGAGCAACTTCCTGAACCTCCACCACCAGGTTTCTTTATTATCGTGTCTCTTTCTTTTCGACTCTCCAAGCACCTCTTTAGCAACCTTCCTAATACAGTTAGCTATTTGATTCTACATCGCTGTAGTTTCTCCTTCAAAACTCCATTCTCCCTCATCTATCACTTTGTCTTTAAATATTGTCGCTTTTTGTCCTTTCAAATCCTTCCACCTTGTTTTAGGGCACATTTTATTTACTACCCCTCTCTTTCTACTTCTAATGCAAAAATCTAAAACTACTAGCCTATGTTGCGTGGTCAAACTCTCTCCTAGGATAACCTTACAATCTTTACAATCCAATCGGTCTTGTTTTCTAAATAGAAAAAAGTCTATCTATCTCTTACTAGTTCCACTTTTAGAAGTAATTAAATGCTCCTCTCTTTTTAAAGCAAGTATTTCCTATTACAAGGTCAAATGCTATTGCAAAGTCCAAGATAGTGTCTCCTAACTCATTCTTTTCTCCAATTCCTTGTCCTCCATGCACTTTCTCATTCCTAGAGTCCCATATATATTTCTAAAATCCAAAAATTGTATATTGTCCTCCATTATCCATGTTGTCCTTCAGATATTTCTATATATATTCATATATATTTCTTTTGGGCAGAAAATTGCAAGAATTTAATTTTTCTAAATCACAAGAATTCATATGATATGTTCAAGTGCTTCAAGTGCGATTGTCATTAAACAAACTGAGTAAATTGGTTCTAGATATAGATTCCTAGGGAAAGGCTGTCATGCACCTAAATTAGTTGATGGAAAATGTACATCATACTTGAGAGCAATTAGATAAGTGCTCCCAAAGACAATCTTCTAATACCTTAATTGAGGAATGAATATGGTTGAAAACATGTACCTTTTCTTGTGGGATTGTATTTATAATACATTTTTCCATGTGTTAGGCTAAATTATAGCTCCAAATCACATTATCACTGTGAAATCACAACCTATTGAGATATAGTACAAGCATGGTAGGCCTTATATGTAAATGCAATCATACTCTTTTCTTGCATAAAATAGTCTGCAGAACTATTTGTCTTCCATTTCCCCCTTGAATAGATGCTGGGATGATCGGACAACATCAATAGTGAACAAGGGATTTGTGTCCATCCTTGGTCATAGCTTCCGTAAACGGATTAGCAAGTTGTATAACTGATGTAATATGTGGGATAGAAATGGTGTTTCTCTCATATTCATTTTGAATAGAGTGGAAATCAACCTCAATACGTTTTGTGTTTTCATGAAAAACTAGGTTTGTGGTGATCCAGATGGTACTAGTACTGTTAGCATTAAATGCAGTCACTGTATGTGAGAACTCAAGCTTGGATTCCTGTAAAGCATGCAGAAGATGTGGCACGATATTTGACCTTAGTGGACGATCTAAAAACTTGATTTTTCTTCTTGCTTTTCCAAGAGATGAGAGAAGCACTCAAGAAATACATCATCTTGTTGCGGAACGACAATTTTGAAGGCATCAAGCCCACTCAACATGTGCATAGACCAATAAGATGAGGGTAGTGTTGCTCGGAAATAGTAAGCTTCTTGATGGAGTACCTCAAAAGGCATTCAATGATTCTCATAACTGCAGCCATGTGTATGTATTGACTAACAATATCAACAACATGAGAAATATCTGTAGGTGCCATTGTTAGGTAGATTAACCTTCCCACTAGTTGTAAGCGAAGGCAAGGTCAAATACGAGGTCACGCCATCACTTTGACATTTAATGTTTAGTTCTGAGGGTTTTATTAATTGGATGTCCATTAGATATGCGGGCAATATTATTGATAAGATATTGAGTGGACTTTTGTTGGTCGAGAAGAATGCTCGACTCAGTTGTGCACTTCAAGCCCAAGGAAGTCATGAGTTTGCGATCTTTCATTTGAAATGAGGCCTTTAGAGTGATTTTAAGATGAGAGATTCGAGGGGAACCATCACTAGTGATAAGAAAATAATCCACACATACAAAAGTACAGTTATCTCTTTTGAAATCTGAGTCCCATTGAAGTTAAGCTTCACTGAAAACACCCATTTTGATCCAATAAGGGTGACCCTTGAAGGGCATGGAACAATTTTCTATTCATGATTACCTGCACAGGCATTCAATTCTTCTTGCATGACCTTCTGACGCCAGTAATGGCTCATGAGCTTTGTAGCCTGCATATTTGAGTGAGGAATGGAAACAATGTCTAATGATGTAAAAAAAAGATAGGGAAGGAAAATTTATACCTATTGGAAGGCCAAGAAGGACGAGAAGATCATACTTTTGAAAATTTGAATCGTATCTCAAATTGCACATATCCATGAATCTAATCGAATCGCGAATTGTATTGCAAATCGTAGCATTTTTTATTTTTCTAATAAAAATGAAAAATAATTAAAAAAAAAGAAAAAGAAAAAAGTAGTTATTTATAACCATCCAATCTCCCATTTATAGATGTACAAATACAATGATAAATAAGTCTATCATACAATCATATCAAGAACATCGTGACATATAATCATATATTAATACATAATAAATGATATGTGTAAACAATTTAATAATTTTAAGGTATCAATATATATTTATTTTTAATCTTTAAGTCAAAATATAAAAGTTAAAATAAAATTCAATCTTACTCGGTAGGATCTATTGAAGTTAAGAAAGTGTTCATGAAGAAAAAACCAAAAAAGATTTTAAAAGAAAATAAAAGATATAGACAAGTACCATACGTATAGTCGAACGCTTTAATAAAATGCCTGTTCTTTATTTATCTCTAAAACCTCTCCAAAGCTGTGAATATTCTTAAGTGCTTTTGTTAGCTACTAAATAACTTTTAAAAGTAAAAATGCTAAAAGAAAGAAAGAATAAAGAAAGCAAAAAGTTAAAAGATTGTTAATATTAATTTAGTGGTTGTTGCTATTCTCGCTCAACTGAATCGCTTGAATCATAAGATTCAACGATACGAATATCGAAACGCAAGATTCACACCTGAATCTTAAGATTCATCTATAAATGGGATTCGTTGCATAGATATGAATCATTTTCCTTAAGATTCGGCAAACGAATCGGGATTCGGGATATGAATCATAGGATTCTGATAACTATGGAGATGACTAACAAAGTACCAGAGATGGTGAAGAAATAACTAACATGTTTTAAGGAACATGTTTCGTGTTTTAAGGAGCAATATAAGAAGTATTGTATGAAGTAATAGCTTGCTAGACATTGGACTATGGCCCAAATGTTGTGTTGGTGCCATCACATGACATGTCCCTTATTATTGTGACTTGAAGACTGGAAAGCAACAAAAATACCATATATCATATGAAGAAAGTAAAACCTGCAATTCTTATGATTACCACTAGGGATGGTAACAGGTTTGGGTGTATCCATGTCTCATCTTATTCATAACAATCCTTTCCCAAACTTACCCATTATGTGATAGGTAGAGGCTGAATTAGGTTTGCTATGGATCATCATATAGGGTCATTGCTTTGGTGCAATGGTAAAAGTCTCGGGTTCCATGCGTGATAACGTAGGTTCGAGACCTGCGAGCAGCCACTTTGTGCAAAATTGCCAAAGATTAGGTATGTCTCTAGTCTGGACCCTCCCAGGACTCTGCTTTGGCGGGACCGTACTGGGTGATGACCTTTATGAATCATCATATACTTTTATGGAAAGATTTTAAATTTTAAATATATTGAGAGAAGCGCCAGTTTTTTCAATGCTTTTCCAATGATAAATGGGAAAATTGATCATAAATGGGTAAAGGCTTGCAGGAGCCAAACCCAAATCCAACTCAGACTGGCATCTGTAAACCTGTGCCCAGCAATGAGACACGGCCTGTTTAACCCAATCCATTTCCATCCTTCACCATTGCCATTCATTTGTTTGTCTAGCACATATAATGAGAAAGAAAGAATACCACACAGCAATTATTTGCTTAGGCAAGACTATTGATGAATAATAAATCACTAAACAAGTTGGGTGCATGAACAGCTGGGCGTAAAGAGAGAGAAAGTTTTAGGTTCTTGTTCGTACACGTAAAAAAAAAGAACCATTTTGAATTCTAAAATGACCACTACTGGAAGAGAAAGAAACTAGAAGAAAATTGAGAATTCATACTGGTCATTCAATCTAATATTCCAAAACTACTAATCTAAGAGGGACTGGCTGATGATGTAGATATTAAGTGAACAGAGGCAGCAATCTTATTGATCGGGGGTGGATTGTGATGTTATGTCTAGATGTTGAAGAAGCTTCGAAATCTCATCCTTGGGAACCAAATTGAATCAACAGCTGAAGACATATCAGGAGTCCCAATAGAATGAGATCACCCGTCTCTAATAAAAAACTGACTTAATGCATGTTTTGAGAGAGGTCTTCAGAATTGAGATTATATCTCAATTAGTTTCTTTTCTAAAGTGAGTCCTTCCATTATGAGAATAATAAAGCTTGTCCTTCTCATTTGGTTACAGATTAGTATGTTTATAGCTGTCATTTAAACTATCAGTATCTATAGAACACCCATCATGGTCATTATGGTGGAATGGCCACGATGAGTGGACCTCATAAAGTTTCCATGAAAGCAGATTGTTCAGGCCCCATATTTAGGGTTTATCATAACCTTTGATTCTCTTCCTGCTAAAGAAAGGAGAAACAGCCCCAAAGGATAGAACAAACTCTCTTCAAAAGATTTGAGCTTGATTAGTTGCATTTTTTAGATTGAAATTAATCAGTAAATCAAATATATGCTGCTTCGTAGTTGTCTCGTAGATGATCCTCACAACATGGACTTTCAGGTTGATGCTGACTCCATTCCAGGGATGTATCTGGACATGTTGGATTCTAGGTTTCCTAAGACTTCTCCTCCAATGGAATATGAGATATCTCCCAAGTTAGCTCATAGATTCTAGCAAAAGTTCTCTTTGGACGTGGGATGGAGTGAGTGAGTCTTGTATCTCCTTTGCCATTTTATATGCTTGAAGGTTCTACTTCTCTCAAGCTTCATTTAATGAAGCAACCAGAGCATGACAATAAGATATTTTTCACTCCTATTTGCCATAAGTGGGATAGCCAAGAGCTGGTTCCAAAATCCTTCAATTGATATGACCTAAAATTTTCCTCCAGTAGACATTGTCAGACTGTAGTTCTCCAAATAATTATGTTCATCAAATTTCACGTGGTCTTTTGATCATGATTTTTCCCAACTTCACCCCATTGATGGTTCCCCAACACATCCTAAAATGAAATTTCCCTGACACATCCATTCTCCGCTAAATTAGATAGTCGTATAAAATAAGAAGCTTCACCATTAACCATTAACAGATTTCTTCACAAGTTCACCTGAACCATAAGAAATCACCTGTGCTCAGAATTTGAACAAAAAGCAAGAATAGCATTTAGTTGATGATCTTGAGAATTGGACAACAACACATCACCTTCAAAACTCATTAAAATCAAGACAGCATGTCATTAACCTTTTTATGTGCTATAACAGTGCAATGATCCATCCAAAAGAATCAGATAGTCCTATAATCTCAATTTTGGACTCTTGTTCCACTTTTACATGTGTACCTCAAAATTTTATGTGTTTTCTTTTTTCTTTTTCTGTTTTTTATTTCAAAATTTTAATCTTGGATGCCTAAAAGGAGCCGGTAAGTTCTCATTGTCACTGCAATATTTTATGGAAGGTCTTTGTTCTTGCTTCAAGAGACAAAAATCTAATGGTAATTTTTGAGGATTCAGTAATTATGGTCACTTTTTATCTTGTTTAACAAGTTCTTCAGATCTTTATGAAATTTAAAGGGCCAATTTCCAATGGTCCACACTTCATTAGAGTGTTTCTCCTTATCTCATCCAATGAGAAGGGCTAACCTTCAAGATCCAAACAACTCAGAACCCCGCCTCACCCTCTCTCTGAACCTAAACCCCAACCACCCGAGACACACATAGAGTGACTGTGGCAGGCATACGCAATCCCACAAATGTGCGCACTCACCCACCCATACACACTACCTCCACAAAGCCCATTATCATTGGTTGAGATTTCTCTCCAGCCAATGGGGCCAACTGTTGGATTGATCGCTTCTGAAAACATAAGATCAGCTTACAAAAACCAAATGGCATTAATTGAGAATTGGGCTTCCCTTCAATTGCAGTGGGTCTTGAGCTAGTGACAGTACATTGAGTTGTTTAAGGTGGGGCGGTTGGATGGAAGGGGTAGAAACACTGGAGTTCCTAACAATTTTGAATTTTTTATGCTAAGTTGGGCTACTAGTCTTAAGTGTACATTCACTTGAGGATCCAGGGATCGATCCCTGGGCATGGCTGTGAGACTAAGGTGCCAACACCACTCAACCATTAGTGTGTTGGCTACTTGGCTTCCAATTTTGAAATTATTTTGCAGTGAGCAAAATGAAAAAAAAGGAAGAATTTCCTTCTGATGAACTTTTTTTGAGTTTAGAATTGAAGTGGATTCTTATTTCTGTTCTTTTAAGCGTCATGATTTTTCTTCTTTTAACAAACCTAATTTATATTCCTTTTATTTTTACAAGTCTTTGGTTTTAAGTTTCTGAACTTATCATTGCAGACATTTGGATCTTTATGGCAGCCATACTTGCTTCACATGGCTGCTATCGCTGCTATGTCGAGTTGAGTGAGAAAGGAAGAGTGGAGGATCTCAGTTTCTCCAAATCAATTTTTAAATGGACACTCCCAAAGATAGATAGGGAGGCATATGAAGCTTCTAAGAGATGTTTAAGTTTCCAGGTAGACGCAGCACAGACGGAAGGGAATAGGCTAGGGACCAATGGTCGACCTTCCAAACTGGTGTCCACTAAGGCATTGAAAAGAAGCAGGACAGCTTCCCGTACCAAAGAAGGCTTTGTAAATGGTTCAAAGCTGGCTGTTAATGGAGTGAGTTTGGTTAAGAATAATACTACTGCAGCCATAGTTAAGGCCAGGAAAGTTGCAGACTCCAAAGAGTTCCCATTTACAGATGAGGTAAAAGTTTTACCTTCAGATGAAGGTTTTAGCTGGGCCAATGAGAACTATAATACCTGGCAAAGGTCCGTGGATGTGTGGTCCTTTGTTCTTTCTTTACGCCTGCACATCCTTTTTGACAATGCAAAATGGGCATATGTTGGAGGTTTCACGGAAGAAAGGCAGGTGAGTTATGGTAACCCAGTATCTTAAGTGTATCAGCAGTAACAGCATTAGTATTCTTTAAACTAGTCATGCTGCATTTTTTGATTAATCAATCTATTTTGCATAAGTTTATGGGAGTATATCAGTTTTAATCACGTGTTTCGGTTTCTGCTGCAATTTTGTTTCATTTGTAGAGTCTACAATAGGGGGTGACCCAACGGCTAGATTGAAATTTGTATTGAATTTGAAAATAATATTGTGAGAAAATTGAAATTCTATGAAACCTAAAACAATTTTAGGAGATTCTCTGTTATTAGCTTTCTTCTTTCTTGAATGTGTGATTTTAAGTTTTACTACAGTTGTTTAGTATTTTATATCACATGAGCCAACTGCTGGATTGAATTGCATATGAAAATAATCATGTGAGAAAATATAAATACTATGAAACATGTAATGATTTCAGGAGACCCTCTATTAGCTTTCTCCTTTCTTGTATCTGTGATTTAAAATTTTACTACGGTTTTGTGTTTTCTATAAACACATAAAAGATGCCTCGTGCCTAGTGAGCCAAGCATGCTGTGGTAAGTGCCATCTTCTTTAGGTTTATCCCACCCTACACGGTGTAGGATGGCGTAGTAACGTCAGGTAGACCCCAAAAGTTTCCATCACACCATTGTTTTGTCATCAGTTTTTGGATATCAATAGAACTCTCTATCTCTCTTTATATATATATATATGTTTGTGTGTGTGTAGAACAATTTCCTCACCGTAACAATCTGTAAAACAATTTCTTCACCGATACTTTGTACAACTTTATCCATAAGACCAGGAATGTATTTCACAGTCTGTTTCTTTTCAGATTTATAATGGACTTTTCAAAGATGGTTCCGATGGCAGAGTATACGAATACGTTTATTAACTGTGTTTTGGTGTTGCTTGTCCATCGATCACACATAATAGTGACTCCCTTCTCGTCATAGATGTTTGAAAGTAGTCACCCTGTTTTCGCCTCTTCATCCTCAAATTTTAAATATTTGGTGGTACTTCGTATGCAGAGGTGTTGTTATACTAGGACCAATGGCTCCCAGAACATCAAGTGTAGTCTGAAAGTAAGGGGAGCAATTGCTTTAGTTTTTTTTAAAGGAATTAGTCATTTTGTTGTTGCATGAGCTAGTTTCTTTTTTCGCAGCTTCAAAAGCCACCTTAAATATCTTAGAGATTTTTAGTTGTTTGGTTGTCTCTATATGCGCTATAGGATTAGCCGGACTAGCTATTTTTGTTTGGTTGTCTATATATGCACTATAGGATTAGCCGGACTAGCTATTCTCCCAGGTGTTTCTGTGCATCTACAAGCAGAATGATCTTATCATCCTCATCCTGTCGTTGAGTGCTGAATGCTCGACACATTGGCTCGGCCACGCCTTTAACCCTAGACATGCTTCCCATACCAGATGAGCCTCTAGACTCTTCATGCGGAATGTTGTACCATACAGCGCTCTTCTTCTAATTGATGCATTATGAGAGATTCTCGTCGTGTTGCTACCATCTGTGGGTCACCATCATCGTGAACATCATCATCATCATCATCAGCAGCAGCAGCAGCAGAAGAATCAGGGAGAACCTGCTCTCCGAAGCCATAGGATCTAGCATTATCAACTTGCTGTTGCCTCTTCTCCTAGATCTCTCCTTTTTTCTGTTTTCCTTGATTGAGAAGATTTTACATCTCTTCTCGGATTGCTTTCATTGGACTCAGACATACTGCCATTATGCCTTGTACATGCGCACCTAGTGTTGTTTAAATCTTGTGATAACCCCATTTGCGGTCTTCCCACATAAATTATATCTAATTTTGAGCTGGTTTCCAGCAACTGCGTGACTGTGGCTCCACGCAAGATCTATATTGCGCACTATCTTATCAAAATTTAGCAAATAAGGATCCTAGATGAACTATGACGCATACAATACTTGCATGTATTATATATTTACATGTTAGAAGGCATTCGGATGTGATTTGGTTGCCCACTTTATTTTTATTTTTTTGGAAAATCCTCAATAAAACCAAAATAAATAACCAAAAAAAAAAAAAAAAACCCAAATAATTTGGGATCGATCTGTCACGACCCAAATTGCGGGGCCCTGTCGAGTTCCGGATCGTGATTCTATGGCAACATTCACAAGCATTCATTAAATATTTACCTCAAGGAATTAGGCTTTTAAAACAATCTATAATTTCAATTGACTTATAAAAGTCAAATAAGCATCAATAATCTCTGAAATAAATAAAAGTTCTATGTTCTGAGTCAATTCAATTAAGTCCTAAAACATTAAATAAAATCTCCATAAGAATGGCTAATCCCTCTATTAGCTATTTTGAATTTCCCCGCTCTCTTTCTTTAGCCACGCATGCGCCAATGTCTACGGGCCGAACGTCATTTTTCTCTAGCCCTCCCACAACGTAATTACCTGTAGGGGGCAACACAACATCAGTAACACTGGTGAATGGATTTTCCTATCTACCAATAGAATGCATCACACAATTTCAAATAAAATAGACAAAGGTAAAATAACATGCGAAGTGTAACACATTAATTACATCATTGCATTCTATCCACATCCCCACGCCTCCAAGGCTATATTCACATATTTACGTGCCATTCTGAAATGTCTCGGCATCCGTGTCCTCCTAGGACACACTAATACAACCGCCACCATGGCCAAAAATCCATAAACCATCCGGAAATGAAGTCCAAAATCCCATATCTAGGATCCAGTGCCCAATATTTCATTACCATGTTCACCTTTCTAGACATGTCATAACATTACAATAAATAGAATCCAATTAAATATCCATAACCTACACAAATCAACTGTGGACCAGCCCCCTACACAATTTACATGTCGCTGCCTCACTTCTAGTCATGACTGGTAGTGATTGGTGTAGGGGTGGCCCACCTTTATTATAAACAGCATATTACACAAGTTTACAGAATCATGCCCACATTCCAACAAAACAATCCATTCAATTAAACATAATTCACATAAAATCTTCATTTATCTAAGTAAGAAGGTTATGTTGTAATTGCATAAGAAATCCAGGGGCTGTCCCAATTGACAGATTCCATCCAGGCCTCATCTGCACACACAACATAAAAGAAACAACAGTTCACGCCTGAACTGTTTGGTGTAGAATGCAGTGGGTCCCACCGATCAAATCCATGATCAGACTTCATGTTTCAGGTCGTCGAAGGGTAGGTTCCCATCCTATTGGATCTGATTCATCATCAGATCACACCCTAGGGCCCACAAGTCGAGACTACTTCAAATAATTTTCTGTCATGTTTCCCGCCTGAGATTCTTTGGGTCTAGTGGACAGTGGGTCCCACTGTTCCAAACCTCAGATGGCCTTCGTCTCTATGATCACCCAGGGGACCCTCACATGATGGTTGGAATTGATCTCCCATCCAGTGGCCAGATGGGTCCCACAACAGGTGTCGACCACCTGCCCTGTTTCCACCAAAATCACCCCTATGCTGCTAAAATCATGTGGATGGTGGCCCAAAAGGGGCCCATCTCCCTTGGGTCCATGACCTCCTTGGTCGACTAGGGTTTTACCCCCAAGTCCATGATCCAGATCAACCACACAGTGGGCCAGGGTGCCCCACAATCCCAAAACAGTCAAGTGTCCTCTGTGTTCCACCAAACTGTACCTATTTGATGGCTTTCCATGGATTTGCACTCCATCAACAATTACATCATTCTAGCAGCCATATGTACATGATTTCATTGACTGAAAAAAAAATAGAATTTACCCTAATCAATAGGGTTTAGATGCTACTGTGCACAATAGTTTTATACAGTCGAAAATCCAATCATGACCAGTCTTCTAGGCATCATGAGAAGTATCTAGGAGAATTCACCCTATCTAGGAGAATTCACCCACCTCCAGTAGACGATAGCTGTGTTCCCGATGTGAGGGTGCGAGTAGGACATCTGCTGATCGTCCCCTTATTGATTACCTTCTTCTTCTTCCCTTGGATTTCCAACCGCAAGTCTCTCTCTCTCAGATTTTTCTCTCAAGAAGAAAGAGAAGAGAATTGAATACAAAGCTATAAGGGTCAATGGTGTATTTATATACCCTAGAGTCACAGTTCATCCAGACTACTCTTTGAATCCTATCCAAACTAGACATATAGTCCTAATTACCCAAGATGCACACAAGACTTCCAATTGGAATTCATATGCAACTCCTTTTCTCATTCCCAACACTAACTCACATGCGACTCTCCCACTAATTATATCATTAATTAAGCAACTTCTAAAGGTCCCACTTGGGCCATGCTAACAACACCGATATCCCAGGGTCCCAGTCGGGCCCAGGATATTACATGATCTATAGGAAAAAATTGATCTACAGGTTAGAATACATTAAGATGTGATTTAGTTGCCCACTTAGGAAAAAAAAAAAATTTTTGAAAAACCCCCAAAAATTTAGAAATAAATAGAAAAATATGAAAAACCCAAACCATTTCGGATTGATCAGTCGGAAGAGATCTACACGTTAGAATGCATTTTCAAGAGAATTTGGATGGCCCATTTTGAGTCAAAAAATCCCTAAAATTTTGAAAAAAAAAAAAAATGTAGAAAAACCAAACTATTTGGGTTTGATCTATGGGGAACATAGATCTACAACTTATAGTATACTGCATTTTCAAGTTTTTAATGAAGAGAAAGAGAAACAGAAAAAAAGATGAAAATCGTACTGATTTATACCTAGAGACATACCCTTGAGAAGAATGCTACATATCTGTTTCAAACTGACTAGGGCTTGTGTTTTTATCGTTCTCTTGAGTATGGAAGGGTAGAAAAGGTGGAAGAAGCTTGCCCTAGAATGGACAAAAAGGAAGAAAAGAGGGGTTAAATCAGTCGACCGCCACAATGCAGCTGATAGTGGCGTTGCGTATCAGTTGTTATGGGTAAATAGTGGCCAATACACACCACCACGAGTGTGGCGGCATTATTTAGTGAAAATCAGTGTAGCGTCCAACGCTGCTACAGCTGATATAACAGCCGCTTTGCTATTTTGATCCATGGTCACCACCAACTCCTACCAGCAGAAATAAACTAGCATGTCTCAGTTGCTGCCTTCTACATGTCAATAAAATTCAAACCACGAACCAACCAGTTCTGAGAAGAAAAATAACTTGAACAAGGAAACAAAGGCCAGCACTTGTTGGCATCACATCATAACGGTTGTCACTCAATTTATGCGAACTTTCACAATAATCTGGAATAACAGGTGGAAAGCCTTTTCACATGTGCAAATCTCCTTCACAGCGCAGATGGTCTTTACAGTGCAAAAGCCTATATGAGTGCAACCAGGGCCTGCAGGTTCTTTGACTGATTACTGCAGGGCTGCATGGGTTTCCTCTGACTTCAGGACTGCAGCGGGCTCTCTTCGACTAGACTGAAACACCCTCTTTGACTGCTTGTGTAGGGCCAATCCATTCCAATGAAAGTGGGAAGCTTCTTGAAGAGGTGAGGAAGAAAGGAGGAGAGAAGAAGAGAAGGAAGAAGATATAGATGCAACTTGGTTTTGATACCAAGTTACAGATTGAGCAAAAATTAGTCCCAAGTTAATGTGGGGTGAGATATATCATTATTAATAATGTGACAAAAGGTAAAATAAAAATCAAGCTAAGTGTGTGCCCAATAAACCATACATTGTACATACATGATGTTTCCTGGAAATCGTAGGAGCATTTTAGATGAGAACTGTTGGAGACAATGGAGATGAAGAAAACTGTCCACAGCTAAAATTTATACTGTAGTCAGCTCTCTCCACTTGATACTGTAGTCAGCTCTCTCCACTTGTTTCTCTACATCCAAATTAGTGAAATCCTCTACCAGAGGGGGTGTCTAATAGGATGTACCTAGAGAAGAGCCCTTGAGAAGAACTCTCTGTATCGATTGTAATTCGGTGAGATCATGTGTTTTTTTTTTTTAAAACATAAATGGGTAGAAGAGTTGCGTAGAAATGTTAATTGGAGAGATGAAGAAAAGAAACAAGTCTTATTATGTATTTTAAATTTTTTTGGGAAGTAGGAATCTGTCTCACTCCGTAGCGGCCGCTACGGCGCTAAATTCCATTTAGATTGCTACACCCAATATAGCAACCACTACGCTACATAGCATCCACTATTTTGATCCATGTAATGTAGTGAATAAAACATGACATCTGTTTCTGGTTTTTACTGTACCAAATATTGTCTGAATATAACTCATATTACAGGAATTCTATTTTCTAATAATAAAATAAATACAAATGGGTAAGGCTCTCTCTACTCAGTTCTGTCATAACACTTGCTATTCAAGTGCACCTAGCTAAATGTCTTTCCAATTGAACCCCATTTTGCGAATTCTTGGCTTTAAGACATCATTTATATTTGATTCTGTTTTATTGTTAGTTGTAAAGAAATTTTATTGCTATTATTTGGTAATAATCATAAGCTCTTTATCATACAGAGAGTTAGAAGGAGAAAAACTGCTTCATGGTTAAGAGAACGTGTACTGCAGCTTGGGCCGACTTTTATCAAACTAGGCCAGTTATCTTCAACAAGGTCTGACTTGTTCCCAAAAGAGTTTGTGGAGGAGCTTGCAAAGCTGCAGGTATATATGGAATCTTAACTTGTTGCTGAGCTGCTTTTGATAATTACCTCGTCTTTATTTTATTTCACTTTCATTTAGGCTCAATCAACTTCTCTCTTAAGTTGTTACTTTCCAAAAGGAACTCCATTTTAAATTTACCGCATAATCAAATTTTTGGTAGAGATAAAGAAACTGGGTTTAAACTAATAACAAATATGTATGTAAAATGAAGAAACTGATTGAATACACTTATTAATTTGGACAAAAGCAACTTAGTTTGATTGAATAGAGGTAGGATGACAATGACTGACCAAGATGTAGAGTTCTTAACATTTATCATTTCTCTCATAATCCATAGTATATTGTGCTCACCACCAAACCTGCACCGAATAGGAGCAGGTTGGGGCGTGTCACCTGTTTAACCCGACCAGTTTCTATCCCCTCTTTTAAGGGGTATTTTGTTGATATTTGTTTGAGGTAAAAGAACTAAAAAGTCATTCAAATATCTGTGTTTTTTTTTTTGGGTTAAAAATCACCTGTAATCCACAAGTAATGCAAGTTTTTTTTTTTTTTTTAAACGGACAAGTATTGCAAGTTTGGATCTTAGATTTGCTCCCACTTGCATTATTTGAGACTCTGAAGGTTTTAGTTTCCTCTATTGAAGTACATTTTTTGTACCCCGGTCTGGGTGCTGGTTCGTTGGCACGAGGCGTGGGTTTGCTCCCCGTGTCGTGTGTTAGACAGCCCCCCAGATTTACCTGGTGCAAGTGTGTTGCGAGGTCATGCATGCGCCCGATGGATTAGTCTTGTTGGGTCAAATTCCTTGGGGATAAGTACAACTTGTGTAAGTCTCTTTATTTATGATGAAGTCTCGAAGCCAAATCTGATTGTTTTTTGAAAAGAACCATTATCTTCAATTGGACAGAAAATCTTTTGCAATAATGCAAATCAAGAGAAACAGTAGATTGCTTACCATTGATTGCCAATCTACTGAATGAAATATTCAATCCAGTGAGAGTTATCTCATAACCACTGGAGAAGAAGTGAAGTGCAGAAAACTGCAGCTTTAATTAATATATATATATATATATGTGACGTAACAAAAAGATGGGCTGGTCAACCATTTTACGTGGCGTTTATAATACCCGAAACCAATTTTAAACCATAACTAAATCTCAGCCCTTATAATCTCTAAACAATTTGATCCTTAGTCAATAGAATCCTAACATAATCAAGGAAGGAAACTAATTAAGGAAGAACCAAATCTTCGAAAATATGCTGTATGCTGGTTGCCCAAGAGTTCCTTGTGCGTGAAGCATTGTGGATTCTCTTTGGGTCTTATTCTTTAACAAACACCTAAAAATTACTCAAAAACAAAATCCTAAAATGAAGGATTTTGATTCCCATTCAAATAAAGGAAAGAAACAATTCAAAACATTTGGAAGAAAGAAAACCTCAAACTGCGCACGTTATGGAGATTGCTTTTCATTTGATGCTCATGGGGCTCTCTGTGGGACCAGCTGCTGTTACAGCTTTGGTTGCCAGGTCCAGGTGCCCTTCTTGGTGGCTGTCCCAGCTGGACTGGTCTTCTCTAATATATTTGATTGAACCCTCAGAAAATTGGATCAAGGCACCATTTGATCGATCCAAAATTTTAATTATGATAGAGCCTGATCTTAGGATCCTCTAAAATCTGGCTATCAGCTCCTGATTTCTTCATTTGTGATTCAAGTAATCACTCGATTCAATACTCAGTATCACTATTTGACTATTATCGAACCTTCAGCTAGCTAGCGTGCTATTCTTCATCATGTAATTGGCATATAATTTTTTCAGTTGTTTGTTGATTTATGTTACATTTTTTTATTTTTTTTATTTTTTGATGACATGAGTCACATGACTGCAGCTTAACAAATTCAATAATTCTGTTCAATTAAAGTGATACAACAATGAAGGATCTGCATATATATGCTAGTTAAGATTTTGGTAAATACATACATACTTGTCAAAAATGGAATGTTAAATCCTTTTGTACTGTTAAGCTTTTGATCAATACATGTTACTGTTCAGAATATATATTCTAGATATTTGGAATACTCTTTTTCAGAATTTTTTGGCCTATCAAATAAGTCGCTCCTTTGTAGATAATTGATACGTGTCGCTCGACACGTACAATTATTTTGGACCTACCTATGGATAGTGTGTGTGTTAGAGTGCATGAGTTCTAGCCCCACTGATGGAGAAATTGATGAAGATCTAATTTTTGTTATGGTTGAAGCTTATTTGCAATAGTGGGAGCATCCAAAGATGGCCCGCAAAGGTCCCGGCAAGTTTTGATGGACAACTTGGGCCCAAACAGTCTAATTCTAAGTCTAAAACTGTGGTTTAGGGACTGTTTTATTATTACAGTAAATAACAGGGTGCTGCTTGCAGTTTCAGAAAATCCCAACAGTTGAAAGGGTCTCACCTTGTTGTTTTTGGGCCTACAGTTGGTGGATCAAACTAGACCCAATCCACATGAGACCAACGTCAATAGGTTCGCCCATGAGTGCTCTTTAGGATTGTTGAGTGCTGACTTCCAAAGCATGGCCCGTGTGGGCACCACAGCTTGATTTGCAAAGTGATGCTGAGACATCCGGATTTGAGATCAGATCCAATTTTCTTTATTATTTTTAGTAGTTTGTGATTGTTTTTGGATTAGAAACTAATATTAAGACTTCTATTCGTGTTAGAAATCTATTATGGTAAGAGTTCTTGGTTTTTGGGGTGTTTTGAGTGCTATTTAAGAACTACAGTGGTCGAAATTATTGTTCATTTTTCTATATTCTTAATAAAGCATTGTTTTGGCTTTATTTTTCCTCTCTCTTGTATCACGTGGATGCTAGGATATTGAGAAGGCTCATACAGGTTAGATTTTGGGGTTTTCAAGCATTGTTCCTTCACCATTAATTTTCTGGATTTCTGTTTTCTTTACTGCATATTGGCGTGGTGTTGGAATATTTCTGGATTTGATTTATTTGGGCCCTAGATAGTACGATTGTGTCAAATCGGGACTGCATCATTTGGTATCAGGGCGCAAATCGATCCTTAGCTTTGAGAAGACACTACAAGTGGTCCTTCAAATAGACCAACTCAGGTGGGTCGACGAGCTACCAATGCGGAAGATAAGGGCAAAGGCAAAGCGATTGTTCGTTGCTTTAAGTGCAATGAGTATGGTCAAATATCCTTAGATTGTCGGAAGAGGAAATTTCATGTTGCCGAACGAGAAGAAGAGTCAGACAGGCCATCCTTTGTAGCAGATGATGATAGGCCTGAATTTGATAAATCTGGAGCCGACGACGACACTATCTATGGTGATGGAGGCCAATCTTTGATGATCCACAAAACACTGTTTTCTTTGAAGACACCTACCAAAGATGATTGGCTTCGCACTAGCATCTTCCACACTACATGCACTATCAAAGACTGCAAATGCCACTTGATCGTTCATGGGGTAGTTGCAAGAATGTGGTATACGGGAAGTCGTCAACAATCCCAAGCTCCCGACAAAAAAGCATCAGGCACCGTACAAGCTATCATGGTTCAAGCACGGTAATGAGGTACTAGTAACTCGTAAAGCATTAGTTTCTTTTTCTATAGGTGCAGATATCGTGATGATGTGTGGTGTGATGTATCCCCCGTGGATTTTACTCGTTATTAGCTAGGACTTGGCGGTATGGTTATAAAAATACGTATACCTTCTACAAAGATGACGCTAAAATTGTCCTTGGACCTACTCACAAGAAAACTAACATAGAACCTACTTTGTTAGGGGATGTCAGTAATTTCTCGGGTGATATATGTGATGAGGAAACTCAAAAAGAAGAAATAATGGAAGATATTGATGTTGAGAATGTTGAAGATGAATTAAATTCACCTCCTATATTTGATGAATATGTGGAAGATGATAAGTGAATTTAGAAAATCAGATTTTTGACGAAGGCCAAGATGAACAAGTAGCTGTAGCTGAAAATTAAGTTGCGATAGAATTTGTGCCAAAGCCTGAGTGCATTCTGCCAATGGTAAATATTGCATCAGAATTTGTTCCCAATCAAGAATGCAAACCGTAGGTTGTCGCTCTTGAAGATCGTCTTAATTCTGAATACGTTGACCCATTTTGGGAAGTAGTAGAGCGGTAACAAGAAGCATCCAAACAGGTTCGTAAAGTTGCAAATCAGATTGAAAACTCAATTCCAACAGCAGCCGTAATGAGTGTGCAACATCATGAAGACCATTTAAAGTGACAAACAGAACTTCAAGCTCCTCCATGAAAGTGCTGCAAGAAGCGAAAGCGCCGACACAAATTGCAACATGAAGATGCAAACTCAAGGGCGAGTTCTTTTCAACCGGGGGAGAAAGATGCAGAAATTGATGAAGATCTAATTTTTGTTATGGCTGAAGCTTATTTGCAACAGTGGGAGCATCCCAAATGGCCCGCAGGGTCCCAACTCCCAACAAGTTTTGATGGAAAACATGGGCCCAAACAATCTAATTCTAGGTCTAAAACTGTGGTTCAGGGAATGTTTTTTTATTACAGTAAATAACAGGGTGCTGCTTGCAGTTTTCAGAAAATCCTAGCAGTCGAAAGGGTCTCACGTTGCAGTTTTCAGAACTTTCACTCTTCACACCCTTGTAAAAGAATTGACATATGCAAGGGATGCATAATCATTATAATCCCTTTGGATGCCGAAGCAGTATGGTGCACGTTCGTCTTCCACATAAGCATTGCAACAATGTTTTTTACCCCTTCCTATTTATGCATTCAAGTGAGCGTGTTTGTTTGCATGGAAATGGAACCTATGTATTTAAATGGGTCGATTTGTTTGCATGGAATTGGATACATGAGAATTCTGATGCAGGAGCGGATGTTCCTAGAACTAATTAATTATGTGATTGATCAAGCCCTTTAGCCATTAGATCGATTTGATCGATCAAATTAGGTCATGATCCGTCTTAAATAGGGTAATTTAAATTCCAAATTAAATCGTGAAACTAGATGGCGTGCCACCTTTCCCAAAATCCCTCTAACTTAAAGGTGTCAAATATGACCCACTCAAACGGTTTGTATTGGAAGATTTGTATTGCCTATTTTAGTGGAACAGGTCACTTCAGATAGGAAATTGAATATTTAAAATTGGATCTAGAATTGGGTTCAAATAATCAAACATTGGGCCCCAAAATCAGGCTACACCTCATCCCATGGACATACAAGGCATCCACTGACACTTTTCATTCTTTTCTTATAATTGTTTGAGTTGTTCTTCCTTGTTATGTGTTATTCAGATTTCTTTATTATTAAGTTCTCTATTGTAATAAGATTAGATGAGTGGATGAGATTAGATTTAGGGTTTGATTTGAAGTTTTTAAAAGAAACTTTGTATAAATGGGGTGTAGTTGGATGCCCATCCCTAGTTGTTAGAAATTTCTCTTCAATAAATTGCTTTAGTGTGCAATTTTTTATCTTTCCTCCTCTGTTAAGCATCTCCCAGTGGATTGATGACATTTACGACGGATTTTCGCGATCAATGGTAAGAAAGTGATGCAGACGGAGGATCAAGATGTGGGGGTGGGTAGTGATTAGAATGGAGAGGGGTGTAGGTCAAGCTTTTGCCTGAAAATCTTGGCCTTACGTCAAATTCCACATCACGTGTGTAAAAGCTGAGAAACCTAGAAACCCAAATGCTCTCCGAAAATCTTCATTCATCATAATCTATCTTGCCAAGGAGGCATCTGTCAATATAAGCACAATCTCAGCAGACTCATTTAGGCCCATTTCTTGTATTGTACTTAGTCAAGGCCCATTTATTGTATTGTACCTAGTCAAAGGATAATACTTAGTTGTTGCTACAGTTTAGGATCTGTTATACTTAATTGACTGTAATTAGGGCATTGAGCCCTACATATATGAAGAAGAGTCGACCCTCAAAGTGTTAAGTAGTTGTTTGTGCAGTTTCCTATCACCAATTGGTTTTGGGATTACTGGCTAGCAACTTTGACATGGTATCAGAGCCTGAGGTCTCGAGTTCGAAACCACGCAGGGAAGAAATGCCCCATGCCGCGTTGTGTGTTTGTGCGGTCGCAAAATGCGCAGGGCAAAAAGGCCCCATGCCGCGTTATAGTCTTGTGCGGGTGTGTGCTTCGGATCCGGGCGGTGTCCCGCCCGAGGGGGGGTGTTAAGTAGTTGTTTGTGCAGTTTCCTATCACCAGCTGGTTTTGGGATTACTGGCTAGCAACTTTGACACAAAGGGCACTGTATTGAGTATTCTCTCAAATTTGCTTCCATTCTTTTACAGTGACATGGTATCAGAGCCTTCTTTACAAGGATCTGTAGATCCTCCAAGACATCTTCCACATCTGGAAGCCCTCGGTGTGTCTCCGATCATCCCAGATCATCTCAGATCAGGTGTGGCCCACCTGAGATCTTCTTCAACAACTCCGCGGAACCAGACCATGTTGGTCGACTGGAATTGCTGGTATTTGTGGTGGTTTTTCAGGAATTTTTTTCCCATCCGAGTCTGCTATTGGTCTGCAATAGTGCTGTTGCCATATCTAAGCTAATTCCTGCTGATTCTTGTTGTTGTTGCTATTTGCTAGTTACTGCTATTACTGCTGATTGATCATCCTTCTGATGTTCTGCTAGTAATTCCTCATTCTGGTTGTTTTCTGCTTTCTGGATTGATTGCTTGTTCTGGGTAGTCATGGACAAATCTGAAATTATTACCCTGGTTAAGTTTGATGGCAGAAATCATACCTCATGGGCCTTCCAATTTTAAATTTACTTAGAAGGAAAGGAACTCTGGGCACACATTGATGGATCTGAACCTAAACCCGAGGACGATGACAAGAAGATTTTAGCTTAGAAAACTAAGGATGCTAAAATAAAAACCTGGTTACTGGGCTCAGTTAACCCACATTTTATCCTCAACCTCAGACCTTGCAAAACTGCCCGTGAAATGTGGGACTATCCTAAAAATATCTATTAACAAGGCAATGCTGCTCGTCAATTTCAATTAGAACTTGACATTTCTCAATTTACTTAAGGCACCAAGTCTGTTCAGGAGTATTATAATGGCTTTCGCAGACTGTGGTCCGAATATGATGAGATTAAGTTTGCCACGGTCTCTGAAGTTCTCCTTCCTGAACTACTTCCCTTACAGCAAAGTATCCATTAGGATCAGTTTCTTATGAAACGTCGTCTGGAGTTTGAGACAGTTATATCTAACTTGATGACCAGGGCTTCTATTCCTAGCTTGGATGACTGTCTTCAGGAGCTTCTACGGGAAGAACGTCTAGTCACTAAAACTACTCTGGAACAACAGAGGTCTGTTAAGGCTCCGCTTGCCTATGTTGCTACAATCAGACCACCTCCTCGGGACATCAGTAAAGTTCAGTGCCATAACTGCAAGAAATATGGTCACTATGCAAATCAATACAAGGCAAAACTCTGCAGATATTGTAAGGCCATGGGTCATGTTATTGAAAAATGTCGGAAGAAGACTCGCAATTCTACTTCCCGCAACTATGTGCAGTCTGCCCCTGGTACATACACAGTGCCGTCGGCTCCTAGTGCTTACATAGTGACCACTCCACCATGGATTAAAAAACCGGCCGATACCGGTTCGTATCGGCCGGTACGAACTGGTATCGGCCGGAACCGGTACGATATCGGGCTGAGATATCGGTTTCGAAAATATCGGCAAAAAATCCCCAAAATATCGGTATATATCGGCCGAGATGAACTTCGTCTCGGCCATAACGAGATATCGGCCGATATTTTCAAAATATCGGCCGATATCCCTTAAAAAAACACTAACCCTAATTTTTTTCATATTTTTCATCTTCTTCCCCTCTCCTCTCATATCCAAATACCTTAGAGCAGCAGCCACACATTCACACGTCCCTCTTGCATATTTTCTTCAAGAAAAAATTATTTAAGTAAGAGAAAATCATCTTAAAGCATTTTATTATGTATTTATGTGTTTATTTTTTTTTTTAGATGAAGCATGGAAATCATGAGAATGTCATTTGTGTTGTATTGTTCACTTAAAACTAAGTTAGATCTATATACTTTCATGCTAGATCTACTACTCATACACATGATTTTGAATTTTTTTTCAATTTTTTTATTTTCGGATTTATTATGTATTTATGTGTTTTTTTTAAATGAAGCATTAAAATCATGAGAATATCACTTGTGTTGTGTTCTTCACTTAGAACTAAGTTAGATCTATATACTTTCATGCTAGATCTACTCATACACATGATTTTGTATATTTTTTTTAATTTTTTAATTTTCAAAATTTTTAATATTATAATAAAAATATATCTTTTTTTTGAAATTTCATCACAAATATGTTCTTTTAATGATTCATGGAGTGGGGGAAGGTACTCATGGTCATCATGGGGGTTATGTTGGCCAACAAGGTGCCATGTATGAACATCATATGAATTATTCATATTACCCTAATTGGGTACCCCCTTCACCAACACCGATAATGTCTATCGAACAGATATTAATTGAGCAAGGGAGGCTTCCCCCACCACCACATGATCCCCAACGACCTTTATATGCCCCTCTAATTTGATGATTGAGTTAGTATTAAATGATGATTGATATGTTTGTTATCTACTTATCTTTATTTTCTTATATTTTACACTAATAAATTGATCATGAGCATTAATAATGGTTGCATTATATGAAATACTAGAGAAGAAAGCGAACAGCGACACAGACATGACTCATAACTTAAGGTGACCGAGATTTTGATTTAATGTTGTTACTAATGAAAAAAAAATATTGTTTTCCAGCATTTTCTAATATTCTGGATTTTTTGGATATTTTTGCGATTTTTTTTTATTAAAAAAAAAATTCACACCGCGACGACCGCGACGGACCGATATCCGCGACGATATCGTTTTTCGGCCCGGCCGATACCGCGACCGATACCGAGATTTGAAACCATGCACTCCACCATATGCATCGTCCGACTTCAGCGGTTCTCTGCAGTATGATTCTTCCTCCCAACCTGGTTCCTCCTCCCAATCTGCGTCACCAGCTCCTCTCACCCCTGAGATGGTCAGCCAAATGATCATCAATGCCTTAGGATCCATCGCAGGTACTGATTCATCTCTTTCCAATACATGGTACTTAGATTCTGGTGCAAGTAACCATATGACCTTTTCACCCATAAAATTACAAAATATCGTTCCTTACACTAGTCCTCTTCCTGTCCAAGCTACCAACGGAGATCATCTTCCCATCACCTCTGTTGGTGATACCCCTGGACCCTTACCATTAACCAATGTTTTAGTTTCTCCTCATCTTACTACCAATTTAGTTTCTGTGGGTCAACTTGTTGAAAATAACTACAATGTCTCATTTTCTTCTTCTGGTTGTGTTGTGCAGGACCAGGAGTCGGGGGAAGTGATCGCGAGGGGGCCTAAGCATGGAAGACTTTTTCCCTTACCATCATTTATTCAAAATAAAACTTTCCATCAGTTATTTTGTTTTGTCATTCAGAATAATTCTCGGTTGTGGCATAGTAGACTTGGTCATCCGAATGCGTCTACAATGTCTACTTTATTTCAATCTGGATTATTAAATAAACATATTGATTCTGCTTCTTTTGAGTGTGATGCTTGTAAATTAGGGAAGAGTAAAACTTTACCTTTTCCACACTCTACAACTCAGAGCACTGCATTTTTTGACTTAATTTACAGTGATGTTTGGGGCATTGCTCCGACTCTTTCCCATAGTCATTTCAAGTACTTTGTCACCTTCATTGATGACTACAGCAGATTTACTTGGATTTATTTATTACATTCGAAGTCTGATGTTCTCAAGGCATTTAAATTTTTTGTTAGATATGTTGAAACCCAATTCTCCAAATGCATTAAGAATTTGAGCTCAGATTCGGGGGGGGGGGGGGGGGTATGTGTCTAATGATTTTCAATCTTTTCTAAACGATAAAGGAATCATTTCTCAACGTACCTGTCCATATACTCCACAACAAAATGGAGTCGCGGAACGGAAAAACAGACATCTCCTTGATATAACTAGAACACTTCTCATTGAACCATCCATTCCCCCTCATTTTTGGACTGAAGCTCTCACCACAGCAGTTTATCTCATAAATCGCCTTCCATCACCTACCATTGCTCATTTCACACCTCATTTTAAAATGTTTTTTCATCAACATGTGTTTGATCACCTTCATACATTTGGATGTATTTGTTTTGTTCATCTACCTCTCACGAAACGAACAAAACTAACTGTGCAATCTCACAGGTGTGCGTTTTTGGGTGATGCCACTAATGAAAAAGGTTTGTTTGTTATGATCCCATTGGACGTCGTATCAGAGTTTCTCGAAATGTTTTTATCTTTGAAAATTAGTATTTCTTTCAAACTCACATGGACTGTTCTCAACCATCTTCACCAGCTCTCTTACCTGGTTTCTCGGATCAAACAACTGTTACTAGGTTTAATCCTGATTTTGTGTATCACCGACGGGAAAAACCTAACACTGCAGATGGCTGTCCTCCTGATCCTCCACCGACAAATGGTTTCGCGCCTACTCAAGCCTTGCGTCGCTCCTCCAGAAATTCTGGACCGCCTGAGAGGTATGGATTTACCCATACTTCTTTGATGACAACCCTATCTTCTGTCCCTATCCCAAGTTCTTATTTGCAGGCTGTACAACAAGATTGTTGGAACCGGGCCATGAAGGAGGAATTGGATGCATTGGATCAAAATCACACCTGGGATATTGTGGAGTATCCTTCAACAGTTAAACCCATTGGTTGCAAATGGATCTACTCGATCAAACTTAAATCTGATGGGTCCTTGGATAGACACAAAGCTAGATGTCACGACCCAAATTCTGGGGCCCTGTCAGATCTCTGGATCGTGATAACTTGGTAATATTTACCAAATATTCATCAAATAATTCACATAAGCATTTGGCATTTAAATCAAATAATAATTTCATTTAATCAAATAGTTGTAAATACTCAAACTTTATTTTGTTCTGTCTGCATCAATAATGTACTAAAACATTAAATACTATTCCTAAGCAAGGGCTAATCCCCTTATCCATTAATTATACTTTCTCGTTCTCTCTTGTCAGCCATGCATATTGAAATCTACGTGCTGAACATCGTTCCGCTCTGTCCCTCCCGCAGCATGATTACCTGAAGGGGGTAACACAACATCAGTACTACTGGTGAATGAATATTCCTAATTACACAAATCACATAAAATATAACATCACATAATTTAACAGGTCTAAATCAATAATCAAATATTATTTAGATTCTTTCATACACAAATCCGTGCCCATGCACATCACCACGCCTCAAAGGCCTTATCGTATACATGTATACCGGTCACCATGACCCTGTCTCATCAGACACATCCACTAAGGACCAGCCATCAAAGTGGCCCATCACGTCCATTAGGGACCCGCCGCTATAACGGCCACTATGGCCCGAAGCCATCTATCATCCGGACACAAGTCCAACATCCCAAATCTGGGACCCAGTGCACAATATCTTATAAACACACATTAACCATAACTCAGTAGTAATAATGCACACAATCAGTAGTGTGGATCTAACCCACACACAATTCATTAATTGTTACCCACTTCTAGTCAATTGGTATTGAGTGGTGTAGGGGTGGCCCACACTATATATTATGAACTCAACCGTACACTATATTAATTAATCACATATCCATATAGTTAAACACAGTTAATTAATCATTAAAAACTTAAGTAGTCTAGTTGCAAGGGTTATATGGTCATTACCTACCAAGCCTAGGGCTAACCCCAATTACATATTCCATCCAGCCATATTTACTCATACAGAGACTAGTACAGGAACTAGTTCACGCCTGAAATCATCTTGGCCTAAAGCATAGTGGGTCCCACTGATCTAATGCATGATCAGACACCTAGGCCATGGTCGCCCAGGACTAATGTAGCATTCCAACGAATCTGATTCATCTTTGGATCAATCTCTGGGGTCCACAAACCCAAAACGACATCCTACACAAATCACGCCTGAAATTCCTTGAGATCAATGTACAGTGGGTCCCACCGGTCCAAACCTCAGATGTCCAACTACACCTTGGTCGACCAGGGGTCCCTAACAAGATGTGAGGTTCTGATCCATCATCAAACCACATTGTGGGGTCCACAAATCAAAATCGGCAATCTGCTGTTTGTTCTCAATTCACGCCTGATAATTTTATGGCTGCTAGATAAACTAAATAGATGGGACCCACTTCTCATCAGTTCATCATCACAAGGGTCGACTGTGGGTCCCCTACAAGATATAGGGTCTTGATCTTAGATCAAGTCCTCGGATGGGTCCCACAATCCTCAGTTGTGGCTTACTCCAATGACGATTTGGTTTTGGAAGCCAACTATTGAGGAATTCATGAATCAACAACTCCATTGAAGTTGTATACTGCTATCAATCATAACTTACATGATTTTCCATGGCTTAAATAAAGTTTATGCCAAATCCATGATCACAGAATAATCTCTAAATACAGAAGCATTGAAAACAGTTGAGGCATGCCAAATCATCAATCATCCCTGATTGAATTATCCAAGGTATTTAGAAAGATCCACTCACCTCTGATACACGATCGTTGTCTTTGACATCAGCCGCTTTCTCCTCCTTCTCCTAATTTGCAATCCACAAGGCTCTCAGACTCTTCTCCAATGAATAGAATATATCACAAAGGGTCGTTGGTTCTCATATATAAAGGGAAAGATGGGAATTCTAATTACTTTCAAACTTTCTATTTAGAGTTGTTTTACAACTCTCTTCTTTCCCAATCTCTCTCACGTGGAATAACTTGCTAAGTTACAAAAACATGGATTCTATTTCCATTATAACTTGGGCTCTACCATCATTATAACTTGGGCCAAGCTATAACTAAAATACTACCTGGGCCAAACCAATCCTAGGCCCAAGTACTCAGGATATTACACTAGACTTGTGGCACTTGGAAACAGACAAGAGTATGGCATTGACTATGAAGAAACGTTTGCACCTGTGGCAAAAATGACATCGGTTCGGTTACTTGTCGCCGTTGCTGCATCTAAATCCTGGCCATTATACCAAATGGATGTCAAAAATGCTTTTCTCCATGGGGATCTGCAAGAAGAAGTCTATATGCAGATACCACATGGCGTCCCCTCTCCCTCAAGAAGGATTGTCTGTCGCCTGCAAAAATCGCTCTATGGTCTAAAGCAAGCTCCTCGGGCATGGTTCGAAACCTTCAAGGGTCGCTTATGCGATAGTGGCTTTACTCAGAGCCCTTATGATCCATCTCTCTTTCTCTGCCACACGTCTACCGGTGTTACTGTCCTTCTCGTCTATGTTGACGATATTATTATCACTGGCACGGATGATAGTATGATAAAATCTCTCCAAGCCTTTCTCAAGGATTCTTTTCATATGAAGGATTTGGGCCCATTGCATTATTTTTTGGGCTTAGAGGTGCATTAATCTCCCAAAGGTCTATTTGTTAATCAACACAAATATACATCAGATCTTATCGAGTTGGCTGACCTCCATGATTCCTCGCCTGTTGATACGCCTATAGAGGTAAATTTCAAGTTGAGTAAAGATGATGGCGATGTTCGTTCTGATCCTCATACCTACCGACGCCTGGTGGGAAGTCTTGTCTATCTCACCATCACTAGACCTGACATATGCTATGCTGTTAATCTTGTGAGCCAGTTCATGATAGGTCCTCGACACCTTCATTTGACAGCTGTGAACCGCATTATCCGCTATTTGCTAAGAACTGTCCCTCGTGGTTTATATTATCCTAAGGATAATCCTCTTTATCTGACCGCTTATGCGGATGCTGACTGGGCAGGCTATCAAGACACATGTCGTTCTACTACTGGTTGGTGCATGTACCTTGGAAAGTCTGTCATTTCTTGGAAATGCAAGAAGCAAGAACGTGTGTCCAGATCTTCCATAGAAGCTTAATATAGGGCAATGCCTTCTGCTTGTTCTGAGATCTTATGGCTACGGGGACTTTTTTCGGAACTCGGGTTCGCTCAAACCTCTCCTACTTCATTGCATGCAGACAATACTGGGGCCATCTGAATCACTAAAAATCCAGTCTTCCATGAACGCACCAAGCATATCGAAGTTGACTGCCACTTTATTCGAGATGAATATAAGCGTGATGTCATCAGTCTCCCTCATGTCCCTATAGAGTTTCAATTTGCAGATATCTTCACGAAGGGACTTCCTCGGCCTTGACATCAGTTTCTTGTCTCCAAATTGCTGCTTTATGACTCCCCAGCATCAATTTGAGGCGGGGTGTCAAATAAGCCCAATCTCAACAGACTCATTTAGGCCCATTTCTTGTATTGTACTTAGTTAAGGCCCATTTATTGTATTGTACCTAGTCAAAGGATAATACTTAGTTGTTGCTACAGTTTAGGATCTGATATACTTAATTGACTGTAATTAGGGCATTGAGCCCCTACATATATGAAGAACAGTCGACCCTCAAAGGGCACTGTATTGAGTATTCTCTCAAATCTGCTTCCATTCGTTTACAATGACAACATCATGGTTCAAAATAGCGGTCGCTACGTAACTAGCGGCCGCATTATCGTCCATAGTGGTTGAGGCTGCTATGCTATTTTGAAAATAGCGGCGCTATGGTCTAAAACCTAGTAGATCCAATCAATTTTAAATTTATAACATTGTTTTTCCTATTTCTTCTCTTCAACAGCCTTTCCTATAGTTTCTTTACCCTTATATGGTTGCAAATCACTAAAAAAACTCAAGATTGGTGTTACACAAGATTCGGATTTTTGTACCACTTAAAAATTTCGCACCGCTATGCCACTACGTACCACCGAAACCGCTATGTACCATCCACTACATAGCATTTTGGCCATTGGCTACTACGCCTGTCGCAACCGCTATTTTTATCCTTGGGAGGCATTACATCCTTTAAATAAGCAAAGGGAAAATCTAAAACTAATCTCATCAATTAAACCATCCTACTGTCGGGATTGAAACATCTTAACTTGGAATGAAATAAAGACATAAATCAGATAAAATAAAATAAAATAAAGACTAAATGTGGGTTGGGCCAATGGTCTGGGTTGAGATGGATGGGCTGGGCCCATTGGATGGTCGACCCATTGGGGGCCATCGGTCTGTCCTGCATAAAAAAGACTCGACTTTTTTCCTTATTTTAGTAGATTTTTGTTTGATTGAAGATTGGGGTTGGGTTCACCACAATCAATCAGATTGTGTTTCCCTGACCGGGTCAAATTCATTGTCAAATGGGCTGATTTGTTTGCATGGAAATGGAACATATGAATATTTTTTGCCAAATGTGCCCATTTATCTACATGGATTATGGGTTGTTTGTTCGCATGGAATTGGAGTACAAAGGAAGTAGTTAATTAAAATGGGCATGTTTGGAATACATAGGAAATGATTGATTCAGATGGGCCTGTTTGTTTGTGTGGAATTGGCATACATAGGAATTCATTGTGAAATGGCCTTTTTTTATTGCATGGAGTTAGAATACGTAGGAATTCATTGATGGAATGGGCCTATTTTCTTACATGGAATTGGAATACATAGGAAGTAATTGATTCAAATGGGCTTATTTGTTTGCATGGAATTGGAATGCATAGGAATTCCTTGTCAAATGAGCTTATTTGTTTGCATTGAAGTGAATACTTTTGTAGATGAAGCTTACAAAATTTAGATTGATACATTCAACACACACACACGCGCGCGCGCGTATTTTTCATATACATAGTGGACAAAGGGCATATACACGCATATATTTATTTAATACATCATATATTAATGGACAAAGGATAGAGTCGAGCTTGGTCAAGCATAAGCTCGGCCCTACCATACCCTCGGGCTTTAGGACTAAAAGAAAACCCTTAATTTTGCAGGCCCTTAAATTGATGTTTTTTTCAAAATCTGGCCCTGCTATACTCTCAGGCTTTAGGACTGAAAAAAGCCCTCGATTTATAGCCTTTTGTGGGCTGGGTAGGCCTGTCAACGGGCCGGGCCTAGGACCGTGCTGTCCAATCCCTTCCTGTATATTGGGAGGGCCTGCGAGGAGTTGTCCAATCTCGGCCCTAAATTGAACTGGTCTACGTCAAATCTCGTCCTGTGGGGCCCGGACCGGGCCTGGGCTTAGCATGATGTTGAATGTAAGCTAAACATTCTCTAATTATTCCTATACTACCACCGGACACCGGGTGTGAACCAGACTTTAAACCCTCATTTTTTCCGAGCTTGGGACTGGCAATGCAATGCAACAAGTAACATCGCGGAGTGTTTTTTTTTTTTTTTTGTTGGTGACAGAGTAGAAAACCAGAAAATCAACAGAAACTAACTAAGTATCCTATGTGGGTTAAGTAATGTCTAAAAGAACTCAGCAGAAATGAACAAAAATAAAAAAAATTAATTTGTCTAAAAAATCTTTTTTTTTTTTGGCTCACTGGCTAGGAGGAAGTAAGTTCAAACCTCAGCGGGACGCCTTACCAACTGGCCATCCCTATGTTCCCATCTAAAAAATCATTTAGTGCATTCCCATCATTGTATAAATCATCATCACTAGTTGGGTTGTGACTGAATCAATCCCGGGCACAAACTAATGCTTCTACCATATCCGGTTTCAAAGTAGTCCTATGTGGGCCGAGTACCCTGCCTCAAATGCTATATGCCGACTCTGAAGCAACTGTGGACACATGAATAGCTAAAATATTGCAAGCCATATGAGATAAAATAGGATACTTTGCCGAATTCAATTTCCATCATTGTAATATATCTATTGTGTTATCTTCTTCTGCAGACTTGTCATCAAAATAACGCTCTAATTCCGTTCTTTCTTCTACGACTGCCTTATTGGTAATTTCTTTTTGATACCTTAAAAAAAGAGAATGAGCCTTTCCATGTTCATCATCGCCAGCCTTTCTTTTAGATTGCCTACTAGTTTCATCATTTTTATCTACCGTTTGATCGCTATCTTTAGCACCAAATCTCACACAATACTCCTCATAAAGCTTTTTAGATAGATTATGAGCTTATGTCATACGATTAGTTATATATTCCTCTGTTTCATATAATATCATAAAAACACATTTCAAGCACCCTATCTTAAAGGAGGGATCAAGAAATACGGCTATTTCATATAGTTGATTATAATTATTCCAATATTTCTCAAATTTTTCCATAAGCCATTCTTGCATAAACAAAATCAAAATCACCTAACTTTTGTACCAACTCATTATTTATTGTATATACTTCAGGCAAATTTTTAAAAAAAAAAGAGTGAAATATGCTTGTGGGAGGCCTAGATTGGGCCGAGCTTGTTCTACCCATTCCCAATCCCATTTTGGCCGGGATTTAAAACCATTGTCCAAGCCTAGCCCGCCGGGCTCAAATTTTTTAAAAGCCCTGTATTTTCGGGCTTTGGACAAATCGGGCCGGGCCAGGTACCCATTTCAACGGGCTTAATGAACAGGCCTAGCCGGGCCCTCTCGTTAGAGGGCTGTATTGATAGGCCTACTTCTAGGTTTCCAAGTATTATACATCAAAGTCATAGTTCAATTAACTGCACCCCCTCCCTCTTACATGTGATGTCATTCCTTTAATGTATCTCTTAGGGACCGTTTGGTATTTCACTTGTAAAGTGAATTCAAAGTGAAGGGTCATTTTTAAGAGACAAGAAAAGAAGTGGGGTTTTATCAAAAAGTACAAAATTGAGATTTTGTACTTTTTTTATAAGACCCCGCTTCTTTTCTTGTCTCTTAGAAGTGAACCTTCAATTTGAACTCACTTTAGAAGTGAACTTCCAAACGGTTATTCACTTTTCATTTGTAGAGTTCTGTTCTGCTGAGTGCTTTGGGAAGTTTATTTGCATGCTTCATAATTCTAATTGATAGATTTGTTGTGAATAGGTTATATCTCTTGCACACTCCTCCATTACTAGTCAGAAGCACTTTCAAAATAATGGCTTTAAAGCTCAGTTGCATGAGTATGGGTATGTTTGCTGGAATTTGGTACTGGGACAAGTCTGATTCGGGAAATCCTAAAAAATAGAATTTGTGGATTCAGCATAATATTCAAATAAGTTTAAGTGGATTTCTTTTATTTCAAATATAAATTATGTGCAAAAGTGGCACCACTAGAAAATTTTGTAAGCTTTTATTCTAAATAATCAAGTAAAATTTCAACCTATAGTTCATTTTGAATAGAAGAAAACATGTATTATTTTATCAACTACAGAAAAATGCTTCAGCAATAGAAGAAGCTGTGAATAATACAAACA
Source organism: Litsea cubeba (assembly GCA_012931725.1). NCBI lineage: Eukaryota > Viridiplantae > Streptophyta > Magnoliopsida > Laurales > Lauraceae > Litsea > Litsea cubeba. Next base: position 60,096,120 of record CM022948.1, read on the forward strand.
TGGTTCTGTGTGAAAGATGTCCTGATGGATATGTAGCTCATTCTAAAGAATACTACTGCTATTTTCAGTCACTCTGTGTAAGTGCCAAACAGAACTTCACCTTTTTTTATACATTTACTGCCATGTACATATGGTAACTCCATCTCTTTGTTGTTTCGTAAGAGATCTTGAATATTCATTGCTGGTTAAATGATTTATTATTGTGTACTCTGCACTTGTCATCTGATGATTAAACTATTTACTTAACTACAGAATATTCTTTTGGTAGTAGAATTGATATCTATTCTGTCTAATATGATGTAGGATCGTGTCCCTGCATTTTCAGCTAAAAGTGCTAGAGAGTTCATACAGAGAGAATTAGGAGCTCCTGTCAATATATTGTTCAAGGAGTTTGATGACCAGCCCATAGCAGCAGCTAGCCTTGGTCAGGTGTTCGATCATTCATTTCTTTTAGAAGAGTTTGTTCATTTTATTGTAATATACGCATGTTTAGATTTAAATTAGCAAGCAATTTGGTATATCATTTGATAACACCAATCCTTTCTCTTGTTTTTCATTGCTTGTTGAAAATAGAAAAATAAGACATATAATTGGAAATTTTCTTTTAATTGTGGTATACCTTGATCACATGACATGATACTATAGTCAGAAATAAGGCATGGCATGGTTCCATAAGGGTACGTTTGTGTACACGCACCATAAACCAGTTCCGCGAACTTTTTCCTCTTCCACAAAAAAAGAAAGAAAAAATCTCAGACGCCCCCCACCCCATGCTGAAAATTTAGCTCATTTTGTGCTCTTCCTCCCGGAAAAGCGGCCACACCAAACATAAAATTTTCTTTAAGTGTGGATAAGCATTTCCTCTGTCCTTACTTTTTCCATGGAAAACCAGCCGCACAAACATGCCCTAAGGGGGCCTTTTACTCATGGGATAGGAAAATGGGTTTTACATATGTAAATGGCCCATTTGCAAATGTAACACGTGACAGATTACAATGTTTGTCAAAATCATTATTTTCACATGAGTAAATGAGTAAATCCAACATTTTTAGTTGTATTTGGATTTTTTGGACTTTTTCACAAATTTCTCAAAATCCATGAAGAATTATGTCTTGATATTTACTATTAATATAAGAATACTAGACTCTTCGGATCATGTGATATTACCATTAATATAAGAATACTAAACTCTTCGGATCATGAATTGGGGGCCGACAAAAGTGTAGAAAATTAGATCTATTTGTGTGGACTTTTTCACAAATTACTCAAAATCTATGAAGATATAAGATAATCAACTCAAGGTCTTGGGGTTTATTAGTTCAATAAACAAATTGCACAGTTTGGATTACAAATATGGGGCCCATAGGAATAAAAAAATAAAGGTAGTTGATGAGGCCCACAAGAAAAGATTCACCGTGTTTTGGACTCTACTAGTGCCTTTCTATAAAGAGGCATGTGAATCATTTTCACGATTGTATGACTTGTTTGAGACTGCTGGCGCCATCCAGGCCAAGGTTAAACTCATGACTCGGATAGAATCAATGCAGGGACTCAGGAGTCACGTTTTTTTTTTTTTTCAAATAATTTCAAAAATATTAAAAAAGGACTCCGTTACTTTATAAAAATACAAATATACATATATTACGTGCATTCATGATAATCAATTCAAATTAATAAATTTATATATGCAATAAGTGTGCCACAATAATAAAAATAAAAGAAAAATATTGCATATTACATAATTTGTTGGTCCAAATACCGAATGTCAAAGATCAAATATAAGTTTCAAATTGCATTTCAGTCATCATTTTTAAATTGTTGACTCCAAACCTCGATCATAATTAGTTATAAAAAAATTTTAATTGTTTAAAATTAGGTCTATCTATTGCATGGGTAATAAATGCAAACAACTAATTAAAATGAGATGACCTGGGCGAGTCTCCTCAGTATTTGACTCGGTCCTTTATAAAAACGAGATGACTTGGGAGAGTCAGTCAACTCGGAGAGTTTTCCAACCATGATCGAGACATGGTATAATATCCCATGTATGATTTGTTTTCAGCGCATCCAATTCTTCCTGCATTGCTTGTTGCCAACAAGTGTGCCGCATAGCTTGCAAACAAGAGTTAATGGAAATCGAGGACAAGTAGCGAGCAAAGATATATTAAGAAATCCAAAACGATAAGGAGGTTTAAAGGGTTGAGTGGACATGTGACTTGGATCAGGTGCTACAGGCAGTTGTCCATCGGGGTCTTCTTCCATATTTGCATAATGGTGATCTCTTTGCATGTGAACACTCCCAGGTTTAAATCTCGTCCTAAAGGCAGAAATGTTGGTGAAATCAGTAAGGTAACAGTCTGAAGATGAAGGCAGAGAGACATTATGATGTTGAAAAAGAATTAATTTCCAAAAGAAACAACATTTCAGGAAATACGAATACGCCGAACAAAGGGATCATAGCAAAGAAACCCATTTTGATTTAGAGCACAACCAAGAGACGCACATCTAGCAAGCAGATTGAGCAGTCAGTTTATTTATTTATTTTTTTCAGATTAGGGAACATGAACAAAATAGAGAATCTGAAATGTATGAAGATGATTATAGCTAAGATGATTTCCATGCATTTTAAGATATGGAGATTGATGCTAAATCTTTGGAAAGGAAAACTATTGATGAGATGAACTGCAGCAGCGATGGCCTCTACCTAAAAATGGGATGGAATTGAAGCTTCAAGGATCAAGGTTTTTTGGTAACATCCAAGAGGGTCTATTTTTTCGTTCCGCATCCCCTTGCTCCTGAGGACTGTAACAAAAAGTCTGCTGGGAAATAATCCCTTTGATTTGGAGGAAGTTTTGAAACTCGTTAGAATATACTCCCCTCCAGAATCTGATTGGAGAGTTTTGATGGATATGGAAAATTGATTTTCAACATAGGCCAAAAACTGTGTGAAAGCATCCAAACTTCAAATTTGGAATGCAAGAAAGAAATTCATGTGCAATGACTATAATCATCAATGAATGGGACAAATTATCCATGATGTGAATGTGATACAGTAGGAGCAATCCCCCAAACATAAGTTTGAATCAAATCAAACAATTTGTGGTGATGTCATTGTATGTGGGGAATGGAAAATTTTATTTTTATCATCTTGACTTCTTGCACAATCAAACGAAATATCTTGAACAAAAACATGGGATTTTTTTTAAATAATAAATTAGATCAACATAAATAACATTTTTTAGCATTAGGATGCCCCAAACGTTTATTCCACTATTGGCATACATTATGAGGAGGACAACAATGAAAATGAAGGCTTATTCTTGGGATATTGCAAGGTGTTAATTCTTACAGAGGACATCCCTTTTTATATTTGAGTGTCTCATACAAGTAAGGTCTACAACAATTACTCCCCTTTTATTGGGGTGATTACAATAACAAAATCCCACTAAAGGGGAAACTAAAACAATCACAAATTTTTGGTGGCAGCCAAAAACGATCACAAATCAAAGAGGATTTGATACAGATTATACAGATTTGTTGAGAAGCTTTTGTGTTTAACAGAGCATATATTGGTAGTCCACGTGGGATCCACGTTTTGGATGGCTGTGAGAATATGGATGGTGATTTGGTAATGGGATCCGGTTGAGAGATACTTGGAGAAGATGAGCATCACAAAGGCGCCAAAAGGGTCTGAACTTCAGATTGGGCATGATTGTGAGGGCTATATCTGTCTTATGGAACGATGGCCCACATGTTGGGACCATAGGGTGGGACGTTTCAGGGGCTTTATTTTACCATTCATTCTTTTAGTTTCATATTTTTTGTTGTTTTTATTTGATGCGTTTGGAGATTATGGTGCATTTTGTGATTAGGAGTCTAATTAACTAGTGCAAGATTTAAACACCTTAATTTGTTATTTGCAGATACTTCATAATAGGCGATATATCTCAGTTTAATCATATCTGATATTAGGGGTTATTATATAAACCTCCTTTTTTTTTTGTCAACCTCATAACCCCTCTCTGTATTTAATAATCTTAGATACCCCTTTATTTTTCTGTCATTCTCCATAAAAACCCTGTGACTCACTGTCAGTTGAATTCTTTCAGGCTCTCCAGAAACTGACAATAATCACTTCTACAGTGTTTAGATGAATACGACTTACGATTTCAATAAAGTTTAATTTCCATTTCAAGCTGTTTACCATCTGTTTTTTGGAGCAATCTCAAAGCGATGATTAGGAGGGTTCAAATGATACCTTGTGAATTGAGTTCTCTTTCTTGTACTAAGATTTTTCCCCTTGATTATCTTTTTCTTTGAGTTTTGGCTTCACTAAGGGATTGAACTAAAAGGTTTTATTCCTGTGGTTTGATAGCTCTATCTGGAGATTCTCTAAATAAATTCATTGTAACAGCATGGTATCCTCTGATACAAAGCTATTATTTAATGGATTCAAAGTCTTCATCTATATTAATTGGTAATAAAGTATTTCGTAAATGAACTATGGCTTTAAATCAAAGATTTTTTATTTGTAAATGTGGGTTCAAATCTCTACAATAGATAAACCTTTGATGTTTAAGTAGGCTGAAATTTTTTCTGACTAATTAAATCAAGCTGAAAATTTTATAATAAAGGAGATACTCAACCAGAATTTCTCTTCTGACATTAATATGCCAAACTCATATGAGTTGTGAATGGTAAGAAGCCAATTCCTCCAACTGTCCAACCTGGTACCTGTTTTGGTTGACAATTTTGTGGAATGATCTGCGACAGGCTACTAATATATGCATACCACTATAACTATTGTGAATTGATGTTTGGAGGACAAAAGGTAAATGTTCTCATGATTGAAGTTGGAATTATTTGGAAATTACGCTTCTCATTTGGGTAGAAACTTTTGAATTTGAAGTGGATAACAATTCTTTTCTTTTCTTTTTGTCATGATTCCAATGGTCATGTATATGGTTTATTGATTCCCTGCCCTCTGCTTATTTGATTTCTAATGATCACTGATTTCAGGTGCATCGAGCTATTCTACATAATGGAGAGAAAGTGGTAGTTAAAGTTCAAAGGCCTGGTCTGAAGAAGCTCTTTGACATTGATTTAAGTAAGTGATGCTTGTCAAGAGGGGTTATCCAAGTTTGGTGCATGTGGAACAGCATTGTATAGATAGATTGTGCATTATCTTAGGTGATTGTAAAAATTGTGGGGGTATACTTTTCTGATCTTCAGTTGATTTAGCTTGTAACTTTACCTGGACAAGGGGTAAAGGATGTTGCTAATTCATTATCAATAGGTGTAACTTCTTACATTAAGGACATAACAAATCTCCAAATTTATTTTTGTGTGTGATCACTTCTCATGGTATAAAGTCCAGTTTTGCCCGATTATTGAGGGGCTGTCTTTGAGTTGGTTGACACCTTAGATTTATAGGATTGAATAGTGTTCATGGTAATTGGAGCATAGGCTTCTGATCTCTCTGTGCAAGAAGATCAAGATACTGGTTGTATATCCTTGGTGTGTCCACTTCCAGATCTTTTTTTTTTTTTTTCCAATCCAATTCTTCTGGGAGACTGGAGGTTTGATTTGTTGCAACTATGGTGTCTGTCTGATGTTTTGATGACCATTGCAGTTGTGCATGTGGAGGATTTCTAGTGGGGCCTATGTTCAAGTTATCACAACTGGGATTATAGTGATCATGTTCTCCATCTTTCGTATATGTGATAACTTCTCGAACCTACCAACAAGAAGCTAGACTAGTTCAATTCGTGATGGCTCTGAGATCTGATTTGACCGCATTCGCGGTTTGTAGTTTCAATGCTCTCCTCTCCCAACCATTGATGCTACCATAAATGATTTTCTCGTTGATGAACAGACTCAGAACTACTTAAATAGGAAGAAAATAGTGGATTCTCATAATGTTTTACTTAGCACAATTCCTCAAATTGGTTTGTTTAGTTCTAGAGATCAAAGGACCTTCTCTTCATGATATCTGCGATCATTGATAATAAGGGCATTGGAAGCATGATTGCCCTATTCAGTTGTTGGGAAATATACTTAATGCAACAAATGCTATTCCTCTTGATGCATGCTATGGGCCAAATGTATCCTTGAAGACTCATAACACAACATGGATTAATAATCGGCCAAGCCCGAGTTGAGTCAGGTCCTATGGGACTCAGACTTGAATTATGGGACTCGGCCGAGTCCCATATGTTGGGAAAGTCCCACATCCCACATCGCCCAAGTAATGGGTTCAACAGGCTTTCCACCTACCAGCTTAAGCTTTTGGGTTGGTACATGGTATCAGAGCTAGTTCCCGTCGTTCTTGTGTAGCCCATGTGGCAGGCTCATCCATGAAATCTGTTGGGCCTACACATGAGGGTGAGTATTGGGACTTGGAAAAGTCCCACATCCCACATCGCCCAAGTAATGGGTTTGACATGCCTTCATAGACCTGTTTGGGCCTTCCACCTATCAGCTTAAGCTTTTGGGTTGGTATATGGTATCTTACACCATAGGACTCACGCAAGTTGCACGCCTATGTGACTCTGCTACACTCGGCTGATTATTTTGATTTTAAATTAGGACTCAACCCGACTCGAATTGGATTTGGCCCTAACCGAGTCAGGCCCGAGTCCGAATTTTTTTTCTTTTTAACACAAGGCCCAAGAAGACCAGCACAAACCTAGTCCAGTTAAAGGGCCCATAAATTAAGTGATTAATTAGTCACATGTTAAATAAGGGCATTGTGGTCATGTCACACGCCCAATCAATTTCTGTCTTCATATTTTAGAAAGTTTTGCCTTTGAGAATCCATTTGATTATAGCATGTTTTAAGTTTAGCAAATTTGTTAGTCAAAATCTTGTGGGATCATAATTAGAAATTGCAATCTCTAATTAAGGTATCGAAGGGACGGTTACTAGTCTATAAAGATTGTAAAGGATCCCAACTAAATCAAGTGAACATTTTACTCTATTCCTATCTCAAGTTTATGAAAAAACCCTCTTAGACTTGTGTAAAGACTCCTTGGCATCTCTAATGTGTGCAGGCTCTATTGGCATTGCTCCAAGATGTGTGTGAAAACTCTACATTGATCCACCTTCCAGTATCTTACATTGGCCTCTACATCCTCCCGAACCATTTCTTAATCCATTGTAGCCCTCAACACTTATAAGCTAGGCCAGTGTGCAAAAGTGTTGGCAATAGGCCATGGCTGAGGAATCGTAGGCTCTTCATTACAATTATACTTGTGATCTCGTCCCTTGTCTTTCATGAATCACTCCCTATTGTTGTAAATGGCTTCATGCAGTTAAATTGCACTTTGATGGCTTTCTTGGATCCTAGAATGCCTAGTTGGTGACTATAGGGAGTTGACACGCTAATATCATTTACTATGTTCAGACGTTTGCACCTATTGCAAAGATGACCTTAAATCGTGATCTTTCCATTGCTGCTTGTAATTCTTGGCCTCTCCTCCAGATGAATGTTAAGAACTCCTTCATGGAGATCTTCAGGAGACAACAGGGAAGAAAAATCCTACTGGTCTACATTGACGACATAGTTACTCTGGTAGCAACTTGGATGGGAATCAATGACAGAGGATTCTTCAATACTCATTTCTTATGAAGGGTTTGGGCCATCTAATATTCTTAGGTAGCCATCTCTGCGGCTGCAACATTTGTTTGTTAGAAGAAGTACACACATTTTCTAATCCACATGGCCTGACTAGCTAATGCTAAGCCTGTTGATACTCGTTTAGAGCCGAATGTTAAGTTTCGTCATGATGAAAGGGGCATTAGTTGAAGATACTTGTTTGTATCGACGTCTTGTGAGCAATCTCATATATCTTATAGCTACTTCTCCTGACATTTCTTAGGCTATACATTTAATGAGTCAATTTATGTCTGATTCACATTATCTTCATATGGTCGATGTTTAGCATATCATTTGATACAAGTGGCACCTCCAGTGCTAGTCTATTCTTCTCATCCCTATCATCGATCCACTTTATTGTCTTTGTCGATTCAGATTGGATCGGATATTTTCATGTTAGACACTATCGGGTGGTGTATGCTCTTGGGCCCTTCTTTAGTTTCCTACAAATGCAAAAGCAGTACGTGTTGTCTAAATCTTCTATTGTGGCAGAATCTCATTCCATGCTGTTGACATGCTCCAAAATTCTTTGGCTCTTGGGCTTGGTGAATTAATTGGGGTTCCCAGTATATCTGAGAAACTGTGGCTTAAGGAATCAAATCTTTTAAGAAGATTCATACATCTGAAAATCCAACAAATATGTTTATGAAGTATGTTCCTATAGACAAGTTTGAGCTTTGCTTGGACCTAATCAACATCACTCGGCATTGAGAGTGATGGCTGCGCCTAGTGAGAGTGGGTGTACGGACATGCTTTTCTGCAAGGTAAAAGAGGTTGACGACATTGACGATTATCTTCCAGGTGGCTTGAGTTTTATGGAATCCAAGCCAATATGGAGATTGTTGAGGTTTTGTCTTGTATTTGGGTAAACCGGATTGGTCCTTGAGTTTGTTAGGGACCAGGTTTTGGTAAGGGGTATTTTCGTAATTGTATTGGGCTCTCTCGGGGCTTAAGAAAGTGGAAGTTATATATATATGGGAAGGGCTCACCTAAGCTTAAGCTTAAGATAAGATTCCGTAAGCTAACACTTCTGGGGCCCATCCTTGGTCCATCCAAATGGACCAAACACACGACCCCTCTAAATTGCACATGCGTACCAACTTTTGGTCATATCCAAATTTACTGGACCGTTGGATCGACTGTGTACCGATCCGAATGGACCGTTGACCATTAAACTTTTGGTGTCCAGATGGAGATGATAGAAACCACGATTGGGGCTGATTTTTTGCAGAAAGGAGGGTCCCAGGGAGTCCTTGAAATAAACCCACCCACCCCCCCCCCCCCCCCCCCCACCCCATCCCCATGTGGGTCCCCAGGTGGGCCCCACCACACAATTGAACTTACTTCAGCTTACCTTATCCTAAGCTTCAGCTTAGGAGAGCTAGCCCCTATATCTATATATTATATATTATATATATTGCAATCTCTCCCTTGTGTGTTTGCTTTGTATGGTTTGATCGTCACTTGCATGTTTCAGTTTCCACATGCGCACGACACACCTTATGGATGGATGCTTATCCATAACTCACCGATTACTTGAATTCACAATGCCAAATAACTATTGAGTACTTGTAGAGTTTATCCCCCTGATTTAGATAACCTCATAACCCCTTATTTAATTCACTTGACTTTGATGAAAAGAACATGATCAATGAGTTTTCTCCCCTTGATCTAGCTTACCTCCAATCCTTAGATTATTTTTCCTATTTTTTATTATTTTTTTCCTATTTATAGGGGATAACCCCTTAGAATTTTGTACAAAAAACAACCTGACATCTGCAGTTACCATAAGTAAGTGAAATTGACATTGATAGTAATAGCTGATGGAATTTTCCCTATAACAGAGTAGCTAAGGCTTAACATTAAATGCTCCTAACATTGCCAGTCCCTTGAAACGTGCAATTCAATAGTTCTCATACCACTCTCTTTCTCATCAGAACCCACCCATTAAACATGTATGCAGAGATATGATTCAAACAATCTTTTTTCTTTTCTGTACTAAACCCACGCTGCAATTGTCTTAATCATCTATTATTTTGGCCCAGGAAACTTGAAGTTAATTGCCGAGTATTTTCAGAACAGCGAATCGTGGGGAGGTCCTACTAGGGATTGGATAGGTATTTATGACGAGTGTTCGACGTAAGCACTGAACATCTATCATCTTTGCTGCTTGCCATTTTCCATTTGCTGTATATTGTTTATTTTTTTAATGTGACTGTTTTATTTGAATGCAAGTGGTTGTTGTGGATAGTGAGAAAGATTGCATAATTGAGCACGTTTTAGCATATTTGGAGGTGTATGATTGATCGCACACGTGGTTCGAACCCATATGTGAACTTTTGGCTTTGATTAGGACCCAAACAGCCCCCCAAAATATGCATTAAAACACACAATCAGGGGCTGTTTTGAGTTAATGTAACACTAACAGTAAAGTGGGCAGATGGCGCTCATTTTTGGTGCTGTGGTTAATGGGACTAAATGGTTCCAAACACACTTAGGTCCTAGAGCCCCAGGGTCTTGCAGGGAATGACTTGCAGATGGCGCGGTCCACCATCATAGTTTGTGGGCCATGTGGGGGCCACAAGCAATTTTGTCCAGAGAAATCTGGAATGACCTGCTCACATGAATAGTAAATTTCTCTTTGATTTCTTAGTAATTGGATTCTTATTACGTGTTATTAACCTTAGTTAGAAAGTGTGATTGTATTAGGATTACTATGGATCTTAGATTAGGTTTTTATGAAGGGTTTTTAGCTTTTTATAAGGAGGAAGAGTTGACTATGGCATTGCTGTAGGACAGAACAGTCAGGCAGTCAATGTTTTTTTAGTCTTCTTTCTATGGTGACCTGCAATTAGCTTCGATTAATACCCTATTAATTAGACACAAATGCAAGAATGATTGGATTGAGGATTTGATTGCCTATTGTGAGGATTTTAAGACTGTTATATGTATGATAGTTGACTGGTGCCTGGGGATAGTCAACAGTGCATATGATAAATAAAGAATTGATTCTTTTTTTTAATTATTTCTCCCACCACTTTGTTTCTATCTATCTTTTTTCTCGGTGGCTTGTGGTGTCTGTGCATAAGAACTAACCTTTTGGTGGATCAAATCCCGTGCCATCCTCAACTGTTTCAAGTCCAAAAAGAAAGCAGTCACTACACATTCCCTTGTAATAGCAGTAAGATAGAGTTATATACTTTTTGGGGGTTTGACTAGGTTCTCGTGTGTAAGAAACCAAATACCAACCCAAAAGCTTAAGCTCATAGGTGGAAGGCCCAAACAGGTATATATGAAGCTTTGCCAATGGCATTACTTAAGCGATGTGGGATGTGGGGCTTTACTTTACCAACACTCCTCCTCACGTGCAGGCCCAATAGATTGTCAACTAGGCCAATGGGCCTAGGTCAGTGGGCTCAGCCCATAAAGCTCAAAAGTCAAATCAAATCTCGTTTGTAAATTTATGTAATTGATTATGTGCCTTATTAGGAGATCTGATTAGATGTTAATTAGATTAGATTTCCTTTATTTATGTAATTGATTATGTGCCTTATTAGGAGATCTGATTAGATGTTAATTAGATTAGATTTCCTTTATTTCAGTTGATTATCTCAATCAATGTAATCTTTTATGTAAACTTTATCTCTATATATTAAAAGATCGTGACCCTCAAAGGGAATCATCGAATTCACAAAGTTATTCGTCTCTTCTTCCTTCCTCTGGCTTTGACACAAATTTCATGGACGGGCCTGTCACGTGGGCTACACAAGAACAACGGGATCGGAACCCGCTCTGATACCATGTAAGAAACCATATACCAACCCAAAAGCTTAAGCTCATAGGTGAAAGGCCCAAACAGGTATATATGAAGCTTTGCCAACGGCATTACTTAAGCGATGTGGGATGTGGGGCTTTACTTTACCAACATCGTGACTGCGTCACTAGTCACTACTTGTAATGCCTCACCCTATACGCATGCATGATATTGTCCGCTTTGGCCCACGGGCCTCACGGTTTTGTTTCGGGTAGGCCTCAACCCACCAAAAGGCCTCATGCAAGGTAAGGCTGAAAGCTCTACATATAAATCCCAATCACTTTCTTCTCTACAATCGATGTGGGACTCCAGGGCATCACAATCTACCCCCTTTAGGTCTGCACATCCCTGTGCAGTAGCCTGCCAGTCCTCTTGGCCCACCCATGTGCACCAGACCACGATAGGGGCCCACACTCGAACTAGTTGAGAGTCAGCTCTGATACCATTTGTAATGACCCACCCTACATGCATGCATGATATTGTCCACTTTGGCCCATGGGCCTCACGGTTTTGTTTTTGGTATGCCGCAACCGACCAAAAGGCCTCATATAAGGTAAGGGTGTAAGCTCTACATGTAATCCCATTCACTTTCCTCTATATAGTCGATGTGGGACTCTGGGGCATCACAATCCACTCCCCTTAGGGCTGCACGTAGTCCCTGTAGCCTACCAGCCCTCTTGGCAGGCCCGCCTACATGGAAACCCGCCCACTTGCACCAGACCACGACAGGGACCCACACTCGAACTAGTCGAGAGTCGGCTCTGATACCATTTGTAACGCCCCACCCTACACGCATGCATGATATTGTTTGCTTTGGCCCACGGGCCTCACGGTTTTGTTTCTGGTAAGCCTCAACCCACCAAAAGGCCTCATGCAAGGTAAGGGTGAAAGCTCTACATATAAATCCCAGTCACTTTCCTCTCTACAGTCGATGTGGGACTCTAGGACGTCACACTATTCTCGTACATGAACCAGAACTTTAGGTGGTATAGAGTAAAAGTTAGGACCAATGATTCAAAGTAGATTGTACGTGAACACATTCCCATGTTCTTGTTAAAGAGGCTTATTCAAGCAAATGGAGAAAAATACACGGCAGTTATGTTTGCCAAGATGACATACTTCAGGTTTGCCTTCCGTTTCCGCTGCTAATTTGGCAAAAAGCTATTACTCTTAAGGTACGAAAAAATGGTCTAGGAGAAGGGAAAGAGTTAAGGCCTAAATGAAGTGTTTAAGAGCAACCGATATTCTTTTTAATAAGACAAGCACCTGCATGTAACATTTTGAGGAAAGTTTAGTCTGATTTTGTCACTACATTGGTTTCTTAGAGCATTGCATTCCTAATTAGATTCTTAATACTTAGGTGGTATATTAAGTTGAGTTGGGTCAGTGCCTTGCTCCTGGTTGTTGCTGGATGGTCATTTGTAGCAGTTCTAGGTATGGCAGCTAATTGGACCTGGATGGGCAAGAAGACCAGTATGAGAAAGAGAGAGTACTACTAATTTTATTGTATTAGAGAGAGAGATAGCATTTTGTTGTGCAAATGTTTTACATCTGTTATTCCTTTTTCAAATTTGTTGTATATTTCTATTTATCAGTCCTGTGTATCCAATGCAACTTGTAAGAATCTTGTGAATCTTGCATTCCTTTATATTTCAGGATTTTGTATCAAGAAATTGATTATATTAATGAAGGCAAGAATGCTGATAGATTCCGGCGGGATTTTCGAAATGTAAAGTGGGTCCGCGTTCCTGTATGTTTCTTTTGCTACATGACTACAAATTTTCAACTTTCTTTTCGCTACTGAATTTTGATGATCAACTTAAAACATCAGTCAAGTGTTTTCTTTACATTATTTGTGTGCTAAATAAAATTACCCATGCTCTTGTTGGACCAGCCTTACCAATTCTTATGAAAACCTTGCATTGTTTTTGTAGCTTGTTTATTGGGACTACACTGCCTCCAAAGTGTTGACATTGGAGTATGCTCCAGGTTAGTATTACTGATTTTTTAAGATAAATTGAATTTTATACTTGGTAGGGATGTGATTAAAGTTGTTAGCATGTTACGTGTGCATGCAAATAATGTTGATTTTTTTTTTTTTTTATGGAGACTTTCATTGTTGCAAATGTAGAATGTTAGTGATAGAAGCTGGAAGTGTAACTGATGATGATGACTCCCACATCAAGACAAAAGATGGTAATCCAAAATGTTGCTAAAAAATACATATGCGCTAAATATATTAATTGGCGACTGCTAGTCTTGAATCAATTATAGATAGGAACTTTCATATTGAAGAGCTAAATCAAGGCATCAGATGTTAAGATGATCCTAACTCTATATTTAGCAATTAAAAAAAGAAGAGAGGAAAGAGGAAGCCTGTATTGACTGAATTCTCAGCAATGTGCAAAGCAGCTCATCTCCATGTAGATCATTGAAGGTTGAACCTTAATTCTTAGATCTGTCAATGATCCTCAACACTTCACATGCTGCTTGTGCCATGGCTTTATACTTGGCCTCATAATAAATTGTACTACCACATGAAGTTTTATGCTTTCACAAGAACTAGGTCACTCTCCACAACTTTTAGTAACCTAATGTGGACCTTCTTGACTAACTTAGGTTTGTCTAAAATTGTCATAACCACTTAACGGGAGGGCCATATATTTATATTATTGTTCATGAAGTACAATTACATGAATATTCTTTTGAAAGGGTTTAAAGAGAGGATACGTACAAGGGTAAACTTAGAAGATCTAATGTACAAGTTGTTACTTAGAGGGGCTCAGCTTAGTAGATTCATCATGCTCTGCCGGTGTACTGGAATCAGTATGCTCTTCACACTCCCCCTTGAAATGATGATCTACTTTGATATGTTTTGTTTGTTCGTGAATTCCGAATTTTCCAAAAGTATAATAGAACTTTTGTTGTCTGCATAAAGAGTAGGTGCCGAGACAGAAACATTAGGTTTCTTAAGTAAGTGTCGAAGCCAGATGATTTTGAAGCACGCATAGGACATGGATCAATATTCTGTTTCTGTAGATTACTTGGAAACACTTTCCTGTTTCTTATATTTTCAAGAAATCAAGGAATATCCTAAAAAGACACACCAACCAATTCTCGATCGATGAGTGTTAAGACATCCTTCCAATCAGCGTGAGTATAGGCAACAAGCTGTAGAGAAGAGTCTTTCAAAAAGATAAATCCACATCTTGAAGTTCCATGTAGATAAGAAATTATGCAAAGAATGATACTGCAGTGAAGATGTCGTGGGTTGGACATAAATTGGCTGACAAACTGAACTGCATAGGAAATATCTGGTTGAGTCGTGATGAGATAAATAAGACAGGCAACCAATGTCCTGTAAAGAACAAGGTCCAAAATAAGTTCACCACTTTTCTTGCTATATTCGACAGTCAGCTCAATGGGAATATTGAAAGTCTTTCGTCTGTCATTCGAGCCATGTTAGTGAGATCCGTACTGTATTGATGTTGAGATAGATAGATACCAGTAGCAGTGAGAGTAACTGTCACGACCCAAATTCCGGGGCTCTATCGGATTCCTTATCGTAATTCTTTGGCAATATTCACTAAGCATTCATCAAATAATTTTCCTCAAGGAATTAGGCATTTAAAACAATCTAGTATTTCAATTAATTTATGAAAGTCAATAAACATCAATTGTCTCTAAATAATTAAAATTCTCATGCCCTGATTTTAAGCCATAAAGTCCTAAAACATTAATGAAATGAATAAATAAAAATTTCCACTAAAAAGGGCTAATCCCACTATCAGCTGTTTTGGAAATTTCCGCTCTCTCTTCAGCCACGCATGCCGAAATCTACAGGCTGAACGTCATTATGCTCTGGCCCTCCCGCAATGCGATTACCTGAAGGGGGCAACCCAACATCAGTAACACTGGTGAATGAATTTTCCTAATTACCAATACAACGTAGAACATAATATCAAATACAATTCGCAAGACTAGATTAACAAGTAAAGTGCAATTATAAGTTTATCCAGCTACTGCTTCCCATAATGCAACTCATGAATTACATCCTCGCACCCTGTCCACATTACCACACCACCAAGGCTATACACACATCAACATGCCATTCTGGCATTAATCAATGTCCACGTCCCCCAAGGACTTGCCAACACAGTGGCCATCATAGCCCAGATCCATAACATAACCTGAACACCAAGCCCATAATCTCCATAACCATAAGGGACCCCGAATACAAGTCCACCATCACATGCGTGCTCGTAATTCAGGGTGCATTACTTTTCTTATCAAATCTGATTCCATTTACATGCCATCAATATCATACAACCAAGAAACATGAACGGAAGATAATATAAATTAGCACACATTATATAGCAGTGTGGGCCCAGCCCCAAACACCATCCAGATTGTCATTGCCCCACATCTAGTCATAATTGGTAGTTAATGGTGTAGAGGTGACCCCACGCTGTTCATCATTAACCCACTCCATAAAAATCCAGAATTCCTACAGAACTAATAAATAAGACATTCAGGATTCCATAATATTTAGTTTAAAACATTAGGGTCCAAAAGCAATTTCAATACAATTACATAGTTGACATAAAGGTTCCGACATCTTTCAGCAGAATCTTAGTGTAATTAAACTCAAAATCAGGCACCTTCAATACACATAACTCTTCCAAACATCCAAACAGTGGGCCCCACTGACCTATTACAAGATCAGACCTGATCTCCAGGGTCGCCCAGGGTCCCACAAGAATTTACATGGTTCTGATTCAACATCAGGTAGTCTTACTGGGCCCCACAGCCTTAACAATTACAGAAAATTTCATGAATATGCCTCACGTTTCCCAGAATTGATGATTCTGGATGATGGGGCAGATGGGGCGCACTCCACATGGGACCACCACCACCACCGAGGTTGCCCCTTGGTCCCCTGTAAAATGTGGGGTCCTGATCTCAGATCAGGTCATGCAGTGGGTCCCTGTATTGGTGTCGACCAAGCTGCCCTGCCCTTCTTCCAACCCCGCCTCTCATGCTTCAAGGGTCTGGATGGTGTCCCAAAGAGGGCCCACCTCACATGGGTCCAGGTCCTTCTTGGTCGACTAGGGGTATGCCTCCTGCTTTATGGTCCAGATCATCCATACAGTGGGCCATGGGAGTCCCACTGTCCCAAACACCAATTCCCCACTGACGCCCAGATTATGCCATTCACATCCAGATCTGGTTCTGGCCACTACCAAGGGCAGTATCTTGTTAGAAGCATTCTTGATGCAGGCCCTAGGGTTAGGGATTGCGTAGATGCCGAAGCACGTGTCAACAGACACCTCAACTTATCTCCACAGAGATTTCTAACATGAGGAAAAACCACCTCTCCAAGGGAAAATCCCAATTTTATTCAATTCCAAATATGAGATTATCATCTCTACAATGCAATATAAATAGGCAAAGTAAACTTAGGGCCTAATAAAATCCAATCTAATAATAGAAACTATCCTAATCAAACTAGGAAACCAAATAAATCAGAATGCTAATCCTAATTACAATAAAATTAGGAAGTTACTAAAAATAAATATCCTTAAAACTATGTTGGGTGGGACCAGTGGTGGAGTGGTCCCCGCTCTACATCATTCCCCCCAGGTTGAAAGAAGAGTTCGACCTCGAACTCGGGTTTTCTTCAAGTTGCCTCTGTATATATGATGTACGTGAAGCACTTCCTTTGTAGCATGGGCCCTTGATTTCTTCTTCGGTGATTTTGGCTTCTTTGGATAGAGTGTAACTTCCTTCTCGCTGTGCCTGAATGTGTACGTGTTGTCGCGCATCCCATGAGTTCCATTCATGTCATACATCCACTGGCGACCCAATAAGATATCTCCACTATCCATTGGTAACAAGCCACACCAAATTGTATCTTAATAATCATCACCAACTGTAAAAGTAACTTGACATGTATGTTGCACTTGCGCTTCATCACCTGTCATTAGCCATTTGACAAAGTAGGGACGATTGTGCTTGTAAACCTTCAACTTCAAGCGATCGACAACAGTCTGGGAGATAATATTCTCACAACTTCCACCATCAATCACAACCATACAAATTTGCTCATGTATTATACCCTATGGAACGAAAAGTATTTTTCCGCAACCATTTCTTCTCAATAGTGGGTATAGACTCTTGTTGCACCAAGAGAAATTCACCATCTGTTTCAGCTGTTATTTCCTCCACTTAATTGGATTCTTCACTTTTAGGATCATCTTGTGTTTCTGGTTCTTCTTGTTCACCTTCCATTAAATTTATTCTTTTGTACATTCAAATGAACGGTGACCCTTTTGCTTACAATGAAAACATGTGAATCTGTTATGATCTTCTAACTTGGAGGAAAACTTTTCTAAGGAACTAGCATTTAGATTAAAATCTGACTTTGATGGAGTCTTTTGCACAGACCATTTAGACGCATTAAGTTTTTTGGCTTGATGATTTGCAATCCCCTCAGCTTTGATAGCATGCTGAACAATCTCATCAACATTATCAAAATGCTTGAATGTGAGGATATGTTGTATGTCAAGTGTAAGCCCATTAAAGTATCTGTCAACTAATACATCATCGTCGTCATTCAAGCCACAATGAGCTTGCATGGTCATAAACTCCTTAGAATACTCAACAGCTGTCTTAGATCCGTGTTTCAAATATTGAAAACTTGAACGCAGATCTCTAGAGTAATTGATTGGAATGAATTTTTGCTTCAACAGATTTTTCATCTTGGTCCACGTGTCAACGGGGTCAATTTGTTGGTTTCTTCTCTTCTTTTGCAACTCGGCCCACCATATCGCAGCATAATTTCGAAATCGAGTTGCCACCAGGGTAATCTTATGAGCATCCATCATTGGTTTATGTGCAAAAATATTTTCAACTCACACTAACCAATCCATGAATTCATCCGGTTTCAATTTTCCATCATATTCAAGGATCACAAGTTTACTACCCAAATCACAATCAACATTGACGGCATGTGGATCTCGTTGATTCTGATTATTTCTTCCATCATCTCAATGATTATCCTCACACCGATTATTTTATAAAAATTGGTTAATTGGGTCTCAATCCTTGCAATTGTTTCTTGCATTTGAACCATCGTTGTGGATAGTTGATTAACAGTTACCGATAATTCCGCAACGGTTCCCCTCAAATCATCATCATTATTGGAGGAAGACTCCACTTTTACATGCTTCTTGGGAGGCATTTTTTTGTTAATGCAAATTTAGAATTTTTGACTAACCTGATGTGTAGATCTGTTTTCCACGATCACACTAGCGAAAACGGATCAGGAATCTGATGTTGGATGAATCTGATATCGCGAAAAGAAGACACGACCGTTGATTTGAAATCTATGGTTTATCGGCTGCCATTGAACATGGCCCTTTCTGCACTCGGTTAGGTTGGGTCAGCTTAACCCGAACTTGACATTGATGAACTTAGAACCACAGATGAATGTAAACAGAGAACACGTATGGGCTTCTTTTTTCCTGCCTCGGTGACAGTGCCAGAAATAATGGAACCAAAAGGTCGAAGCCCTTGGATGGGTTTCACTGCACTCTTTCAAAAACGAGGGGGCCTTCGCTTCTTGCTTGTTGCTTCGCCGACTAAGGGCCTGTTCTTTTACTAGAATTGCAAGAATTCTTGTCTGGGGAATTCTTGAATTCCTAGACAAGGTCGAATTCCTAAATCCTCCTAAGGGCATGAGCATTTTAGGGCCTGTTTCTTTACTAGAATTCCTGACTGGAATTCTAGTGGTTGGGTTTTTTGAGACATGATGTGACATCATGTCCCCTTGCATTTTCAAATCCCCTGTTTCTTTACAAGAATTTATGAATTCCAGCACATGATAAGTCTCAATTGGCCTTTATGAATTCCTGGAATTCCACATTCTTTGCATTTTGGTGGAATTCTAAAATGCTCATGCCCTTAGGAGGATTTAGGAACTCCACCTTGTCTAGGAACTCAAGAATTCCCCAGACAAGAATTCTTGGAATTCTAGTAAATGAACAGGATTTAGGAACTCCACCTTGTCTAGGAATTCAAGAATTCCCCAGACAAGAATTCTTGGAATTCTAGTAAATGAACAGGCCCTTAGAATTCCACCAAAATGCAAAGAAGGTGGAATTCCAGGAATTCATAAAGGCCAATTGAGACTTATCATGTGCTGGAATTCATAAATTCTTGTAAAGAAACAGGAGATTTGAAAATGCAAGGGGACATGATGTCACATCATGTCTCAAAAACCCCAACCACTAGAATTCCAGTCAGGAATTCTAGTAAAGAAACGGGCCCTAAAAGAGATGAGAGGGGTGGCGACGAGCGGATGGTGGTGTCTATCAGCGAGGGGCCTACGGTGATGGCGAATGAGGACTAGCAGCGACGAACCAGGTATGTTGTTCTCTTTCCTTCTCTCTTCTCTGTTCTCCTTCTTCTTCTGCTGCTTTCTTTTTTTTTTCTTTTCTTTCTCTGCTGGGTTGGGCGGTGACAGGTTCTACTGGGATTGTGGAATGATGAATGGGTTCAGGAGGATTTGGTGTGGCTAGGGTTTGGGGATGTTAGGGTTTCAAAAGGATTTGGGAAGAAGGGTTTATAGAGGGGATTGACGAAGGGGCTAGGAAAAGTTTTTTTTTTTTTTTTGGCTTTTATTTATGCAATATGCAGAACTGTCTCACAATGGGAGGTTACGGGAGTTTTGGGATTATGGAGGGTTTTGGATGGTGGAGAAGGTGAGGATTTGGGGTCTGGATTCTGGGATTAGAATGGAGTCTGGTTTTTGCCGGATTGGGTTTGATTTGTGGTAATGGGTCTCGCAGTGATTGGTTCGGTTTAGTGAAAAGAGGATGAGAAAGGCTTCCGGTGGGATTCTGTGACGAGTGACGTGGGTTTTTGTAGGGATGGTGATGGATGATGGGTAGGCTCCGATCGGTGACCGGAGACGGATCGGAGCGATGTGGATCTTCGCTCTGATACCAATTGATGCAGGGCCTAGGGCTAGGGCTTGCGTAGATGCCGAAGCACGTGTCAACAAACACCTCAAATTATCTCCACAGAGATTTCTAATACGAGGAAAAACCACCTCTCTAAGGGAAAATCCCAATTTTACTCAATTCCAACTATGAGATTATCATCTCTACAATGCAATATAAATAGGCAAAGTAAACTTAGGGCCTAAGAAAATCCAATCTAATAATAGAAACTATCCTAATCAAACTAGGAAACCAAATAAATCAGAATGCTAATCCTAATTACAATAAAATTAGGAAGTTCCTAAAAATAAATATCCTTAAAACTATGTTGGGTGGGACCAGTGGTGGAGTGGTAGCCCGCTCTGCATCAATTCTCTAACACCTTTACAACTCCTACAAAATTCGCATGAATCCTCCATCCGAGAGAACATGATCTGAACCTCATCAATGGGTTTCATGAATACTGTAACTATTACATAAACCAGACACGCAAACCTAAATTCATTAGGCATCCAATTAATCGCTAAGAATCATCAAGGAAGATCCACTCACCTCCGATACACAATCGTTGCGTTGCCTATGCGAGAGCATGGGTCGGACATCCGCTAGTTGTAGCTTCGCGAAGCATCTTCTTCTTCCACACAAGACCCCGAGTTTTCTCCTGGATCCCAAGCAACCAAGCTCTCTCTCTCTCTCTCTCAGATTTTCTCTCAAGGAAAGGAGAAGGAAATTGAATACAAAGAATGAGGGTCGATGGTCTATTTATGCATACACATTGGAGTTAGAGTCCTTCACAAATTAGTCATAGAGTCCTTCCCAAACTGGACATGAAGTCTTTCCCAAACAAGTCATACGCAAGTCACTCCCAGTTTGGGTAGACGTACAACTCTTCTCCTCGTCCTAATACTAATTTACAAGTGGCCCTACCAATAGTAAATAATTAAAATAACAAGGATCTAAGGGTCCCACCTGGGGCCCTAATAATTGTTACCAATCCTAGAGTCCCTATAGGACCCAGGATATTAAGGTAACTTCCGAATTAAGGAAATATGTAAGATGCACCAAATCTTTCATGTGAAAGATGATTGCAATATTTGTCTTTGAGGAAAGCAATATTATACTTATCATCCCCAAAAATCAAAATATGCTCAACATATACTAGAAATATAGTACTGCCCTTGAAAGGTTGACAAGGAAATAATGAATGGTCATAATTGCTCTGTTTAAACCCCATGTTTGAGAATTATAGACCAAAATTTTTGAAGCCATGCACGTGGAGTTTGTTTGAATCCATAGAGAGATCAATGAAGTTGACAAATATATGTAGTAATTGGAACTACATAGCTTGGAGGTGTAGTCATATACACTGTTTCCTTGAGACCTCCATGAATGGTTTCACACATGGAGAGCGGTGAAATGGCCCCATTTACACCATTTTTACACCAAACCTTACAATGTGATGCTTAAATAAGCACAAATGAACATGTTCGTGTGCGAATGTTAAATGTGTAACATTTCATATATAAATGAGTGCGAAAAAAGAACCCTATTTGTAGAGATAGCATCTCAAAACACAATGAGCAAATGAGATGGCATGATATGGGACATTTTTTAATGGTAATCCTGATGCACACTCCATAAGGCCCTGCACATGGGCTGTGCAAAGTTTTTTGATGTAGTTGTAGTTACCATAAAACACATGGGGCTGTCTGTAACCCTACACAATCTGCCTATAGAAGCACTATAACCAGCAAAATATCTTCACTATATGCCTATCGAAGCACAATGTCCTTGCATATAATGTGTAAACTATTTTTTGTCAGGTTTTGAAATCACATTATGCTACTGAATAGTGAATATACTCCAACACTCTCCTTGTGAGTTGGAGCATAGATATGAGTCTTACATAACTTTTATGTTTATTTCTCTTCACTTGCTTAGTCTGAAATCTGCCAATCTTTCATAACGTACTTACCCGAGTTGTAGAATGTTAGATGTCACAGTTTCTTCAATGAAGTGATGCTCAACCTCAATGTTCTTTTGTACCCTCTCGAGGACTATATTAAATGTAATGTGCGCTATGCCATTCTCATGGAATACTGTAGGAAGATTGATATGAGCCAACAAGGCCCATATGCACATCCTGACACACCATGAGCGATGTCCCTATTCACAGTCATTATTGATCAAGAAAGTCTCAACTATGACACCATGTTAAATCCCAACTTTGACACCATGTTATTCAGTGAGAATGAAGCTAGAAAGTAGAGAGTTCTTCCCCATATGGAACTACTATTTGTTAAGACCAAGAGAGAATGATTATAAAAAAACGAAAATGCTGACGATCACCATGAACTATTTCATAGAAGTAGCTGATTGCTATTCTGATCTCCATTGGAAAATTGGATCATGTGAGTAAAAATGAGATTACTAGTGGCATCCTCATCTACTGCCATACAGTCTATCTTCTTCTGCATCTTCATGTTCCCAATAATGTATTGTTACAGGAAATGATAGTCAGAAATTGTCACTAGTCTGCTAAGTGCTAACACAATTTCTTCACCATAAATTATATTCCAAGTTTTAAGGCTGTAATTTTTAGCTTACATTATGGTTGCTTTTTCAGGCATTAAGATTAATAACTTGGATGTGATAGATGCTCGTGGTTACAACCGCTCTCAGATATCTTCACGTGCAATTGAATCATACTTGATTCAGGTCAACCATCTCACCCTTGTTTAAATGTAAATCACTTTATTCAGTGCTCAATCATGTCTTTCTAGCCTATCTTTTCCACTTTGCTCAAATTTTATTGTTAACAAAGTCTTGCCAAGGAATTTGTTATAAGAAAACTACTAGAAAACACTTTTTTTTTTATCCTAGGTTCCTTTTACCATGTTGTAATGATGTAGCAATAGGACACTAGGAGCATCTTAACAATCATTTTACCACGCCATCCTAATCTTCAATCGAAGATCCTTTTTCTCTTCTCTGTTTTTTTTTTCTTTTCTTTTTTT
Organism: Litsea cubeba; assembly: GCA_012931725.1. Lineage (NCBI taxonomy): Eukaryota > Viridiplantae > Streptophyta > Magnoliopsida > Laurales > Lauraceae > Litsea > Litsea cubeba. Next base: position 60,119,613 of record CM022948.1, read on the forward strand.
TTAGGGAACGGACTTTATCTCTGATGGAGTGTTTGTAAATAGAGAAATACGTGATTTTATTTTTTTTATTTTTTTGTAATTTTGAGAAATATAACATACATATAGGCATGATTGTCCAGCCCCGGGGACCAGAAACATGTGATTGATTTCTCTGAATTGGTCTACTCTCTGTTTTCTTATTTTTCTTGTCTTAGGGTTTTTCAGTCAATTAGGGAGAAAATCCTAGAAGTCATCATATCAGAAGTGTTAACTTGTATCAGAGCCTCCTTTGTGGTAGAGGACTGACAGTTAAAGAGGTTGATCAGAGTGGATTGGAGAAAGAATCAAGATTTAAGGGTTTCTAGCCTCTGCCAAAAGTTGCTTAGAAGCTACTCATGCACCGTTGTGTTTTGTAAGTTTGTTTGGTATGTAGTTTTTTATTATTTTAGTTTCAACCAGAGTTGTTGCTGTTATTTACATCTAGAAGGAAGGACCATGGATTGGGCAGTTTTTCCAAGTTTTCATTCTCTAGGATTAACCTTACCCATGTGCGAGTCAGATGTGAGGTTTTTATTGTTTCAGTTCTTTCAGCTTGGAAGTTTCTTCATGTTGTAAGCTTATTCAGTCCTAGATCAATTATAATCAATTGTTCTTGGTATTTGCTAGAAGCTTTTTAGAGTTTTATAATCCAGCCCTAAGGCTACGGCTATCAGCATCACTTCTATTTAGAGGGAGATTGGAAAACACAGCCTTTATGATAATCGATTTCTGGTAATTGTTTTTCCTTGTTTCTAACAGCAATTGTGTAAGAGTTGATACCCTCTTATGTTTTTCCGTGTTTTGGAAATCCTTCGAATAATATTGGTTTTGATTTATACAAGCCTTAGTTATTACATCAGGTTATCGGAGTTGTGTTTGGCCTCTTTTTAGGACTGATCTTAAACTATAATCAGTTTCTAAGTTTAAGGTTGATATGGAATCAAAGCAATGGGGAGATAGTTTTGTCGGTTCTTTATCCACTTCATTAGGGAACCTTAACCCTAATGCTAGACTTGTTGTTGAATTTTTTAATGGAAAAAAAAAAAAACTATAATGAGTGATCATATTCAGCAGAGTTGGCCCTTGGTGTAACTCGAAGACTAGGATATATTAATGGAACTATTTAGGAAACCTGAGTGTCTCTAAATATTCTGAATGGAAGTAGACATGTTATTTATAAATTGGAAATCATATAGTTCAGGAGTGTGATGGATATAGATATCTACGAGCAATTGCAGAACAGGATTTAGTTTGAATTGAAAGATCAATGAAAGGTGGGCAAAGTGGAGACAAGCTAATGGAGTGTTGTCAAACCCTTGAATGCCAATGTTTCCCAACCTTGTACAAAACATTGGCATTGTTCTTCTCTAAACATAGGAGGGTCGATTTAATCTTTGATTTGAATAAAAGCCTATGCTCATCTCCACATATCTCTTTTGCTCGTGTGGGCAATGATTGTGGGTCTGTCATTACTTTAGCCGAGGGTTAAATTGGAAAGAATACCTAGTTTCTTAATTCCAAGGAATATACACTATTTTGCTTTATTGATAAAGTAGCATTAACAGTAAAAGGAAAATGTGTTTTTTCAGTTGGTTCTAGTTGTAATATGTTCCTCTAGCATAAAAGAGGCTACTCACAGCTAATATAATTACCAATTTTGATAAATAATTAATCTTTTGTCGATTTTCTTCTCTATTTTTAAGTGAATTAATGTTTGGGTGTGCATCCTCTTACAAAAAAAAGGCCACCTGGTGTTAATTCAGATACTGAAGACTGGTTTCTTCCATGCTGATCCTCATCCTGGCAACCTTGCTGTCGACAAGGATGGGTCACTCATATACTATGATTTTGGAATGATGGGAGAAATAAAATCATTCACTCAAGAGAGATTGCTTGAATTGTTCTATGCAGTTTATGAGAAAGATGCAAAAAAGGTATGTTCATTTTGCAAATATTGGCTAATATTTACTTTTTGCAGCACTAAGTTGATCTCTCAAGTTTTTGGAAACAATTGTAGTGTACAAAACCAAGTAACATGATCATATGTGGCATGCATGTCACGAACTGAAATCAGATTCTTGAAAACGTCTATCTTTCGAGTCGCAAGTAATAAGTTAAATCGCAATTATGAGATTAGTTCATATTCATCACATTTGCATCGGAAACTTTTCAAACATCAATTGTAGTATCAAATCTCAACATAAGACATCATAACAAAGCATAGCATAAAGTTTCAGTCTTAATTGAAATATTAATGTCAAACAAAATACTTAAATGTTCATCCTGATCAAAACTTGGCCAACTTCAAGGGCCCTTTTAAAGGTCATAGTAAAGAAAATAATCAAAACTAATTATGATGAATCGTATTGCGCAAAAGCACGATGTCTCTGACCACATCGTCCACACTCCATTCCTGATAACCCTGTGGTTCCCCATCAACTGCATTGGCGTCTTGAGCTTCGGGTTCTATTTCTTCACCTACAAGCATCAATTCTAGTATGTTAGGTTACAAATAACCTCAGCAAGTAAGCATTCCAAAATTCCGCATTCCATACAAGTTCAAAAGTAGAATAATAGACAGATAAGATTACAGAGTTGCAAAGTTACTACGACTAGGCAAAATCGTGCAAAAACAGAGATACAGAATTAAGAACCGTCAAAGCAATCTGGTAAACAAAATAGAAACATCTTAAACGAATTTTGGCAACCCACATGAGCTAAGTACCAACCCGCCTTCCTCCTCCTGTTCTTCTCTTCTTCCCCTCGATCCTCCTCTCTTAAGGTGAAAGGGAACAGATTTTGCCACGGTATTATAAGCGGCCACAATTTAATCATGGTGGGAACAAAAGCATTGGTACCTAGATAAAATAATTATGGTCATCAAAAATATAGGTATGGTACTGAAGTGACAGTGGGTCACTTTCAGAGCAAAAGACTAATATGCATATAGTTTCAAAATATATAACCATTACATGGCAGCATCCCATCTATGCTAGGTTTAAACAGCCTAGTTGTGCCAACTCAAGATTCCGGTGAATAATACAAATAATTAATACCAGACACATATGAACTATGAAGGAACTGCTCTAAATACAAATCAGATCCACCAAAATTACCGGATTCCAATTTGAGTAGACCTTCCTAAGTTCCAAATTAACAAGACATCCAAGCCGCACAATTAGGGGACCTAGATTTGGTTCATTGCAACTTCATACACGATCTAGAATTAGCTGGGATACTAATTTCTACTCTAATTTCAGGTTCCTTTAATTTTACCCTTTCATATTCTCTAGATAAGAAACGAAGGGAAAATGTAATTTTACAAATTTAGGCAGTTTTCACTGGCAACCTTGCGTTGCTTATATCTTTATCGTCCAATTTCCGAATTTAATGATCTATATATGGATCTAATACTATTCGACGAGACGAAACCATATGTTCAAAGATCTTCAAATTCCAACATCGTTTGGACCTCGAAAATCAAGCCAAACGGTTGCTGCTTTTTTTTCTAAAAATTACCCTTCTATCCCCAAGTCATATCCGAATATCCCCTATAATCCCTAATTACTTATGGAACTACAATCCTATTTAAAACTAGGACTTCCTAAGTGAAATCTAGGTTTGAACAGAAGCTTCACAAATTTGCTTGATACACGTAGACAAGTTAACCATACCATGATCATCATCATCATCAAAGCTTTGTCCCAACTGTGTCAGGGTTTGCTACATGAGTTTTGTTTCTCCACTTCCATCTATCCTGAGCCAAATCCTCATATAAGTTGCACTTCTCCATATCCATTTTTACTACCTCCATACACATCCTCTTCATCCTACCCCTTCCCCTTGGTGGACCCTCTCGGCTACCTCCATTTTGTGTATGTGTTACTTCTTGATAGGCCACCATTTTGCTTCATAGATCATAGCTGGTCTAATCACTGTCTTATAAATTTTTCCCTTCAATCTTGTCTGCATTCATCGGTCACGAAGCACTCCCAAAGCAAGTCTCCACTCTAACCATCTCGCTTTTATCCTATGTTCAACATCTTCATCAATCTCCCCATCCTAACTAATTTTCGAGCCAAGGTAACGGAATGAATCTCTTTGTGGTATCTCATAGGCTTCAATTCTCACATTAGTTGTAGCTCTTATATATGCCCATTGAAGTTGCAATCCATATATTTTGTCTTTGTACGGCTTATTTTAAACCCTTTGGATTCTAAACGCTCCCGCTATCTCTCGAGCTTTGCATTCACAACATCTCTTATTCCATCCACCAACACTATGTCATTTGCAAACAACATGCACCAAGATATTTCCTCTTGAATATGAGCAGTCAACTCATCCATAATCAATGCAAATAAGGGCTTAGGGCTGGCCCCTAATGCAAACCTATGGTTACTGGGAACTCACCTCCATACATGTCTTTAATAATTTCAATATAACCATCTCTTATTCCATCCACCAACACTATGTCATTTGCAAACAACATGCACCAACATATTTCCTCTTGAATATGAGCAGTCAACTCATCCATAATCAATGCAAATAAGGGCTTAGGGCTGGCCCCTGATGCAAACCTATGGTTACTGGGAACTCACCTCCATACATGTCTTTAATAATTTCAATATAACCTCTTGAAACATTCCTTTTAATTAAAACCCACTAAATTAAATCACTATGTACCATGTCATAAGCCTTTTTTAGATCGATGAAGACCATATGCTGATTTCGCTTTGCTCTATATTTTTCTATTAATTGTTTAAGTGAGAAGATAGCTTCCATAGTTGACCTCCCTGGCATAAAACCAAATTGATTTTCAGATATCTTGGTCTTTTATCTTCGTCTTTGCTCCACTACTCTCTCATAACTTCATAGTATGATTCATAAGTTTAATCCCACGGTAGTTGGTGCAATTTTGTATATATCCCTTGTTCTTATGTATAGTTACTATAATACTTCTTCTCCATTCATCCGGCATCTTCTTTATCATTAATATTTTATTGAAGGGCGTGATTAACCAAATCCTTCCCACTTCTGCTAAGCATTTCCAAGCCTTTATCGGAATGTCATCTGGACCTATAACCTTTCCTGTCTTTAGTTGTTGCAATGCTTTTCTCACTTCCACCACCCTAATTATGCAGAAAAAAGTATGTTCTACTAACAAAGTATCATCTCTTGTTCTTATGTCTCCTACATAGTATTCATTTAAAAGTTTGTTAAAATATTTCCTCCACCTTTCTTTGATATCGTTGTCCTTCACTATAACCTTTTGGTCATTGGTTTTAATACATTTGACATGGTTTAAGTCCCATTTTTTCTTTCACTTATTTTTGCAAGCTTGAAAAAATCCTTCTCTTGTCCCCAATCTACTATATAGGTCATCATATGCTTTCCACTTTGCATCACTTACAACTTTCTTAGCTTCTTTCTTTGCCTTCTATGATACATTTAATAAATTACATTTAGATAAAAGATCGACTAAACAAACTACAGTCCAAGATCAATTACTAATCGAATATCACTTTACAAATTATGTCAAGCCTACGTCTTGGATTGCCTTCCGCATGCAAGTCCTATGCTAATATAACCCTATGATACCATGAGGTCCCAAATACCACTAGCTTGCCCAAAACCCAATTCGAAGTATTACATAAAATCTCCAATTAGGTTTGGGCTAATTAGTAATTGGCACTTCCGATGGTATTTGGTGTCTAGAAGCTCCATGACGTCATACCTTTAGGTTAACATATTCTTAGGCTTGCATCACGGTGATCCGTAGGTGGATGTCAAGCCATAAAAACACTACCTACTGGTGATCCATTGTAACGACCCGGAATCCGGGGCCCTTTGAATTCCGTGCCGAGACTCGTAAGCATCACACACATAGGTTAAATCAAGGATCACATAAAGATTCAGGCATTTACCAACTTAAACCAACTTGTTATTAAAAACCTAAATCTAATAAACAAATGTAACATTGACTAATAAAAAAAAAAACTGCAATGTCTTTCAAATGAAATAATCTAAACAATATATTAAATCTAATTCTTCTTCATTTATGTGGCTTTGACGCTCAAGTACGCATCCCAAAGTCTATCTCCCGATCACCAACGTTTTCTTGAGTCACTAAGTTCTAGTTACCTAGATTGGGGCAAATCCAAAAAATATCAGTACAACTGAGTGAATAGATATTCTAATCTATTTGTGCATTTAAACATATACTTGGATAGGATTATACAACAAATTAAAGTAACATCCCAAAATCTCATTCAAGCCAAGGTTGATATCGGGTCAAGCAAACGACAACCTCCTAACCACCTGATAGCACAAGCCCAAAGTTCATGTTCCACAAAGATATCACATGTGCAAAGAGTTTCCAAAACTCATTCCTGCACATCTCAAAATCATTCTTTTCTGTCCTAAACAAAATCGACCACCAATGTCCAAAACCAGCAAACTGGTACCACAAAATCGACCTTTCCCAAAAAGGTCCAAAATCAACAATCCTTACAAAACTGGCCATACAGTGCTAGTGGTCTAGGGGTGTCCAAAAGGTTCCTCCAAACGAACAAAGTCATCATATCTCAGCTTTCCAATCAAATAGCAAATATATGTCTCATCAAAAATATGATATTTAGCATGTCGTCAACATTAGTAATGGGCAAATTCCATAATCAGCATCTTCTCAAATTATGTGGATTTAATCTACCCCAATCCGAATCAAAATTGGTGTACGAGGTGAGAGAGATCAATTACATAACTCACCCTTTACAGTTTTGAGGGAAATATTCAATTACCAAATTAATCACAAAATATACATATACAAACCACACAATCTATACCATGTGAGATCCCAAATAACAAAGACATAAGCATACTAATCCACATACATATTTCAAGTCACCATATATTCAAATAACAGGGTCCAAAAGTGTAGATTTGACAAATCAAGAACTAAAGGAAACAATTCAAACAATTTGCAAAAAATAACAATGGATAACAAGCCTTTGTTTGTAATTTCAGAAAAAACTTAGGGTTCCATCTTAATGTATTTCCAAGAATATAAGTCTTAAGGGCCTAATTGGGTTCATTAAAGGCTAAGGGACCATTTTCTAAATTCTAGAAACTTATGGGCAAGAGAGATATTCTAACAGAACATTCTGTAGCATGTGGACTCCCATTCCAAAACGTGTCCAGGTCATCACCACCCCTTTCTCTACACACACACAAGTGACAGAACCCATTCAAAAAAGCTCTTCACGCCTAAAGCTGCAGGGTGGGCTGGATAGTGGGCCCCACTGATCAAGAACCCATAATGGGTCTGACCTCTAAGGTCGCCCAGGGCCCCACTAGTGGATCAATGGTTCAGATAAGTCATCAGGTCATCTCCCTAAGCCCCACAACCAGATTAAATAAAAGAAAATCACTCCAAAGTGACTCAGGCCTCAACTGTTTAGAACCCTTAGATGGTGGGCCAGATGGGACCCACTCGTCACGGGTCCACTACCATCAGGGTCACCTCTGGGTCCACAAGCAGATCCATGGATCAGATTAATCATCAAGTGAGCCATGGGGTCCCACAACTTCAATTGACCAAAACATGCCCTAAACGTGCTGAAACCAGAAATTCCAGTTTCTGGGTGGATTTTCTTGCTGATTTGCCATTCTTTGATCATGAAAACATTGCTTAGAAACCTACCATTCATAAGGAATCAATTCCTCGAATCATAGCATCTTAAAAAAGATTTTATCTCATCAATCCTACCAACTAGTGTGTCTACTGTGCAAATTCTGTACTATAACAGTCTCTAGTTAGGGAGCAACAATCAATCCCATCATATGTACTGCTTATATTTAAAGTTTGGAGAATCTTATGGTGAAAATATAGCATCATTATACCAAATACAGTCTTCTACTGTGTTGCCTACAACCAACCATAAAGTCCAATACAAGTATATGCAGAAATCCACTCACCATAAATAAAGGAATCAATCATATACAAGAGCAAAACCAGAAATTTAAAACTATGCACAATTGGATCAGAATCTCTACGTACCTATTATAGCTAACTAGAATTGGTTCTTCCTCCTATTTTCTTCAAGGCTAATACTAAACTAGGCTTTAGCTTGATGGAAAAGAAAGTGGAAAAGAGAGAGAGTGGCTTGAGAGAGGCTTGGGGGTCGATCAATATATAAAAGCTAGAAGTTAGAATCCATCCCAAAGTCCTCTTCCTAATTTTTATTATTTCCTTCTCACATGCCAATCCTATTCCTAACATTACTAGGAGTATATGGTATAACCGACACAAGTCCCACTTGAATTCCTCCATCAAACTATGGGTCCCAATAATTCTAAGAAAAATCAAGAAAATTAAATATTAAATATCAGAAAATAATCTAGCCCTTATACTGGGCCCGGTGTATTACATCCATATTCATTACTCAGTTAATTAGAATATGAAAGCCTAATTCAAGACAAACTCCCAAAATTACATACCCTACCAAAGTACCATGTGGGAGGAATCGAAACCCAACTTTTCACAATGCCCTAAGGTCAAAGGACCCTAGGAATCCATCCAAACATGTTCGGCCAGCATGGTGTTCCCCAGTGGGGTCCGCGGCCAAGGTTATCAAGTCACTTCCTTGAATATCTCATATGTTTAAGGTTCCTTTTTACCATGAGCTGTTGAATTCTGATACGTCACACTTGATTATATAGACAACATGACAAACCCATGTCAAAATAACCAAGGATAATTGATTGATAATCGGTCGTAGCGGCAATGACCGCTACGATAAATACATACTACCAATGCTAGCATCTGTTGCAGCCCATATCAACCGTGCTACAGCCGCTACAAGACTATATCGGGCGCTACATAAGTTAAAAAAGAAAAACTACCCTCGATTAAATTGGAAGAATAAGATCCAACAAAAGAAATGGAAGGAGGAGGAAGAAAAGGGATTAGGGATGCACATCAAGACATCATCATCATCATTACAAAGGGAAAAAAAAAAAGAAAAAAGCAGTAGCAAAAGAAGAAGATGAATTACCTGGAGGACGACCTAAGCATCAGCAGTAGCACCCTGCCATTGTTGGCCACAGCAACAACAACGACTTCTTCTCCTTCTCCTTCTCATTTCTTTTCTTTTTCTTTTCCCTCCCTTTCCACTTTCCAAAAGCTTCATATAAAGGAAAGTGAGGGTCTCGAGTCTTGACAATACAAAAAAGGGTCTGTGCCCTTTCTAAGGTCTCGATAGAGAGAAATGGAGATGAATCCCTTCTATTATATCCTTTGAAGAGTCATGGCCCCTATCGTGGGGCCCACATTTTTTAGTGAAATCACTAGTAATATAAATTATGTCTAGTAGGTTGGGCCCACGTTAAAGATCTAAATTATTAAAATAAATGTCCTGCCCATATTAAGCTCTATTTATTTAAGAAGAAAATACCCTAACCAAGTTTCATATTAGTAATAGGGCCCTTGTCAAATTTGGCTAAATTTTATCTAATAAAAAACTAGGTCCCTACTGATAGAACAAACAAAGACCCAAAACAAGGGATCACCAACACTAGAGACAATCCAAAGGCAAAAGAAAAACCCCCAAAGCTACACCACACACGCTGATCCCAACTTAAGAGAGAGCTATATCCTTCCAATTGTACATTATTTGGTCAATAGGATAGTCTTTAGATAAGGTATTAATCTTCACCCATTGTGCGACTGAAAATTTGATCTTATCACATAGGATCTCTTCAGAACTATTTGTTCCCCCAAAGCACCTAGCGTTTCTCTCCTTCCAAATGTGCCAAATTGCTGATAGAAACGAAAGCTTCCACAGCTCCTTCCCTCTCGACGACCCAATGGGAGACTTCCACGCTTCGAAAAGGTGCTGAGGAGCTTCAGCAGAACCCATTCGCATCCAAACCACTATGACTGAATTCCATATTTTCACCGCATATCTGCATCTTAATAGGAGATGATCAATAGTTTCCTCATCCTCCAAGCACATTGGGCAAGCATTGACCATGATCTTTCCTCTTTTCCTAAGATTATCCAGGGTTAGAATTCTTCTTTTAAGAGCAATCCAAGCAAAAGCCACTACCCTAGGTGGCGCCTTGAACCTCCATATACCTGCCAAACTGTTTCTACCGCCCTCCCTCGTAGTTAGAGCTGAATAGAAGGAAGAGATAAAGAAAGATCCGCTTCTTGAAGATATCCAAATCCTTGTGTCTTCCCCTTCACCAAGGATTTGAGTATCCCTTAAGATATCTAGGAGAGAGATATATTGTGTCTCCTCATGCTCCTTCAAATTTCTCCTGAAAGTCAGGATCCAAGAAATTTGTCCTCCCATACTTGGTCGATCTATGTATCTTTCCACCTTCGCTTGCCTCTCCAGAGCACACCTAAACAAATCTGGGAATTTTGAAGCTAAAGGGCCATCACCCACCCATGTGTCTTGCCACAAGAGAATTTTCTTCCCTGAACCCACTTGGTATCTAATATTCTGCATGAAATTGTCTTTAACAGAAGTTATACCTTTCCATATTGTTGAGCACTTGTAAGTAGCGCCATGAACCTCCCACCCATCCCTTTGATTGCCGTATTTTTCCATCACAATCAGCCTCCACAAACCTTCCAACTCATCTCCCAACCTCCAAAGCCATTTTCCTAGTAACGCACTATTCATCTGTCTTAGGGATCTTATGCCCAGGACTCCCTCAAAGTTTGAGGAGCACGCCAACGCCCAATCTACTAAGTGAAACTTCCTTTCAGCACTTCTTCCATGCCAAAGAAACTCCTTCTGCAGCTTCTCTATTCTGTTAATCACAGAAACTGGGTATTTTAGGATCGACATGAAGTAAATAGGGAGATTTCTCAGCACTTTAATGAAAGTTATTATTCAAGAAACTAAATAAAAAATAGGTCCCTAACTAAATTTCTCTCTAATAATAGGCCCTAGTCAAATCTCATTTGGTAGGAAATAGGTCCCTAACCAAATTTCACTATAGTAGAAAGTAGGCACTAGCTGATTTTCACATTAATAGAAAAGAGCCTTAGTCAAGTTTGATTCTAATAGGAAATAGAGCCCTAACCAATATTCACCCTAATAAAAAATGAGCCCTTTTCTCTCTAATAGGAAATAAGGCTTTATCAAATTTCACTTTCACAGGAAATATTTATAAATCATTAAGCGATATAGGACCTCTTGCAATGAAGGAACTGCTACGCCCCCTATCTTAGTTACTTTTGCAAATATATATATAGGGCAAGGCTCTCCTGAGTTAAAGCTTAGGATAAAATTCCATAAGCTCACACTTGTGGGGCCCACCATTGGTCCATCCAAATATACCAAACGCACGACCCTCCTAAATTGCACATGTCCACCAACTTTTGGTCAGATCTGAATTTACTGGACCGTTTGATCGACTATGTACCGATCCGAATGGACTATTGACAATTAAAATTTTTGGGGTGTAGATGAAGATGATAGAAACCACGGTTGGGGCAGATTTTTTTGCAAAGAGGAAGGTCCCAGGGAGTCCTTGAAATCCCCCCATCCCCACCCCATGTTGGTCCCTAGGTGGGCCCCCACCCACACTTGAGCTTACCTCAGCTTATCTTATATATATATATATTCTAGCATTTTCCAATATTCTGGATTTTCTGAATTTTTTTCAGATTTTTTGACAACTTTTTTGAATCACACCACTATGCCGCTATGTAGCATTTCGGCGACCTGCTGCTACACCCGTCGCTACTGCTATTCTCATCCTTCAAAATAACTACCAATACTTGTCACTAAATCTGAAACACTAGTAATGACCACATATGGACATAAAAACAAAGTCTGTCATCATGAATTAACAAACCCCGGTTACCTAAGTGACTTACAATGATCAAATCCCCAAAATCCTAAGAAACCAAACCTACATATGGTGAATCCATAGCCAAACCATGTTTGGCCATGTTGGAATTCAATTCCCTCCATTCGTACATTCATATTTAGTGTGTAGAACCCTAATCCCTTAAGAGTTCTAACGCTTAGATCACATGCACATATCAAATCCCTAATTTAGTACATCAAACCAACTAAAATTCATGAAAGTATACTTGTCAGAAAAAATTCATGAAAGTATAAAAGATCCCAAGTGTATATGTGTAGACTTGCCTTAGAATCACCAAACCCTAAAGATGAAAGAAAGCATAGGCCACAAATCTACACCATATAGGTTCGGCCAAGGGGCTTTTTCACCATATTGGGACCTCCAATTTCCCTTATAATTGCACTTTTTAAAGAATGCACAACTTGCATTCTAGGGTTTCCAAGGCTTCATGTGCATATACACAAGGTTCAACTTATTCATAGCTTAATTGAGGGTTTCTAAAAAGAGAATAATCTAAACCAATCAATAAAAGTCATGTACGAATGGAAATTATGGTTTGCGTACTTGCCTTTTGGTATGCACCAAACAACCTAGAAATAAGCTACTTAATATGCACACAACTTAAAACTCGCAAGCACACAAGATCACTATGTAGTGTAGTGAATTGTAAGTACGAGGTCGATCCCACGAAGACTTGTGATAAAATAATGTCAAAATTAACTAAAAATCAGAATATTAAAATAAACAATTGAAGATGAAAAGTGGAATTAAACTATAAAAAAAAAACAGTAATTTAAAGTATCAAAAGCTAATTGGAAAGTAACCTAAAAACAACTAGTATGAGAATTGAAAAACAGTAATAATGAATGAATGAACTAGGGTTTCATCTACTCCCCTAACCAATCCTATGCATGTCCCTTATTATCTTTTAATCAAAAATCAGATTTTATTAGTGACATCTATCAACCTAGACCATGGCATATGCGTCTAGATTATTATTCCCCTAAACCTAATTCATGAGTGGCATACTACATGAATTGCTCATTATGATGTAAAAACTAAGCATGGCATATGTCCTAGTCAAAACAATCATAATGCATAAAAACAATGGGAAAGATAAATGCATGAGTCTAAGCATGGCATATACTTAGATTATTCATGGTTCTAAACCCTAGATGCATAACATCAAGATCAATCAAAATTAAGTTAGCTACTCTTAAAATTAATTGAACATCACATGGTTGGCATGGCATATACACAACTCATCAATTAATAACATGGTTTAGAATCTCAACCAATAAAACTGAAATCTGAATTAAAAGACGCCAAAAGAGACTACATAGAACTAGGCTACGGTTTCAATTACACCCTAGCCCTAAAAAAATTAGCTACTCATGTTTTTAATGAAAATAAACTAGAAAGTAGAGTCATGAGAAGAAAACTAGAAGATGATGGTGAAGTAGTGGATGGCCAGCAGCTTTTCCCTTTTATTCCTCCTCCAAAAGCTCTCCAAAGATGGCTTCAAAGATGCTCCAAAGGTGCTGTATGGCTGCTGTCTTATGGCTGGAATATATGGGATGAATGGTGGCTGGACGTGGCTTGATAGGGCTGGAAAATTACTGTTCGTTCACGTTTTTCCCTTGTATGCTATCTATAAGTCTTGAAAACAGCCCCTTTTAGCAAGTAGTTCCTTTGTAGAAATAGATCTTTAACCTTCCTTATAATTAGGAAACCTAATTAGATTGAATAAGGAGTCTTCTTTCTTGTTTTAGCAAGCTTTCTAAATCTAGTCCCACTTGTATCTTCTAGAAACTTATTCACATGGACCCACAAATCTGAGATTAATTGCAAGGAATTAAATCTGAACTTTTGACATAAAAGTGGGCCCTATTTGATGCGTGTAACATAAGTGTGGGACCCCTCTTTTAGGACTTCTATCTTGACTTGAACTCTTGCTCCAAATTTTCCTTTCTTTCTCTCCTTGTTTTTCTCCATTCTTGAACTCCACTTCTAACTTGAATAAGACTTCTAATTTCTGAAATTCTTCTATTTGTAATAGATGTGGGCCCCCTTTGGGTGTGTAACCCTAGATTGGGTTTCTTCTTTCTTTCTTTTGCTTTTCTTCTTTGATTAGAATTGTAAGTTGTCCAAATAATTAAAAAAGTCTTCTTGAAATCTGGAATATCTTGAATGGGACCCACCATGGTCTTTCTTTGGGATTCATGCCCATCATCCTCTTCATTAATTCCTCTCTTTTTGCTCCTTTTGACCTTAGCATAAAAATTAACAAAACTATGTAAAATCAAATAAAATAACTATGACTAGCACAAGATGAATCAAATATTAGGGCTTAGATTGCAAACAATTAAGCACTTATCACCTTTTAGTAGAATTCATTGAAAGATTTCGCGTTTACTTAATCAGACTTGCTAGGGCCCTACGTGATAATGGAGATTTCATTGCTTCGGTGCAATGGGAAAATTCTCGGGTGCCATGGCCAAAGGTACATGAAAACGTAGGTTCGAGACCTTTGAATAACCACTTTGTGGAAAATGGCCAAAGGTTACATCGGTCTCCAGTCTGGACCCTCCAAGGACCCTGCTTCGGCGGGACCGCACTGGGTGATGACCTTTTAGACTTGCTAGGGCCCAATGAATCCAGGAAACCAGAAAATCAAGCAAACAAAATTGATTGCAGTAGATTTTTTTATTTTTTTTTTGAATGGCTACTTTTATTAATGAAAGCAGGCAGTATAAGAGATAAGTACTGACAAGCTAAGACAGGTAAGCCGGAAAACAGGAACGCAGAAAGAGAGAGGGCAAAGCCCTATAAAAGAACGACTAAGTTGTTACATAAGAGAAGGCTAACTCCTTCCAACCTAACGTAATTTTATCTATAGAGTAACCTCTAAAAAAGATGGACTAATGGACACCCGAAGAGCAACTAAAAACTTAATTCTCTCCACCAAGCGGCTAATGCTGGATTCTTTCCCTTCGAAGCATCTTGAGTTCCTTTCCTTCCATATTATCCATATCACAGCTAGAAATGTCAATCTCCACAGTTCCTTACCTCTGGGGACCCCAATTGGATCTTGAGTTCCTTTCCTTTATTAAGAATATAGAAAAATGTACTATTACTATTGCGTCTACAGAAATGTCAACCACTATGGTGCTTAAACAGCAGTATAGCACTCAAAACGACCCAAAAACCCTAGCAACCCTTCTAAATATGAATTCCAACACAATTAGAAATCTAAAACAAACTTTCTAAACAACAAAAATATCTAGAAAATCCTGCAAAAATTGGAGAAATTCCTAGATTTTCAGAATCTGGGTCATTTCTGATGTCTGCATGAAGAACTGCTGTGGAGCCCACATGGCCCACTCTTTGGCGAAAGCACTTGTGCAATCTGAAGGCCCACTCATGGGCGACCCTGCTGTACCTTCCTTTCTCAGGTTGGACCTGATTTGACCTTCCAAACATGAGTCCAAAACCTGCTTCGCGTGAGGGACTTTTAAATTCTGAACTTTCTGCAGATTTGCGAACAAGCCCCTTTTTTCTATATTATTCTCCAAACAGCCCTTGTTCTTCATATTTAAGCATATTTCCTGGCTGTTTGAGTCCAATTTTTCAATCAAAACTTGTAGGGACCCTTGCGGACCTTCTTGGGATGCTCAAATTGCTTCAACTAGGCTTCGGCTAGCACAAATTTATACTCTAAAACTAACTCTGCATCACAAACCCTCCATTCTCTTGTGTTTTCCCCCAAATCTGAGCCTCTTTAGCGTGTGATCGTATGATGCTATGAAGTAATTAGGAAGGAATGTAGAAGAGAACTACCTAGAGAGAGAAAGTAGTGTGAGGAACTGCTGAGAGGAGAGAGAGAGGGAATTGCCGATAGCTGCTCAGGATTCGTGCGCACACTTTGTGAAAAGAATAAGGGTCTTTGTGAAAAGTTATCTATTGCTTCTTGGAGGGCCCACCTTTGAGCTTCATAAGAACTGTAGCATCCTAGTATTTGGCTACGCTGTATGAAATCCTAGACCATTGGTTGATTCTGAGTCCCTGTTAGAACGTATCTACTCATTTGATTTGGTTTCCAGCTGTAACTCTGTGGTCCCTACCACAGACGTAGTACCCCTAACCCACTGAGGATACCTCTCAACTGATCATCCCATCCTCTTTAGGGTTGGATCCCCAACTCATATGGGTGCCAATTGGGTCCCATCAATTCCCAAGTAAAGTAATTAACTATGCCCATTAATTATTTACTCTCTCTAATTAATGAATTAATTAATTAATTAAACAATTTCTGCCCAATTTCACCCAAATCACGTTCGTGCCCTAATTTTTTCCTAATTTTCTAATGTGGGTCGATTTCCCCCAATTAGCTAAGTTTTACCATTTAATTTCACAAATTCTATTTAAGATAAATATAATTAAATACTATTTATTTGGGTAAGGATCTTACAATGTTCATTTGATGTCATATACTCTTGGTGGACTTGGTTATATTAATGCGGAATGACAAGGAGCTAACATGCAGGTCATGCAAGGCCTCATTGATCTTGGAGCACTCCAACCTACTGGAGACATGTCGCCGGTATATGTTGCTTGCCAACCTTTTCATGTTTCCTTTTACTGCATTATTTTCCCAAGATAAGATTACGAACTGTAGAAGTGTATGTTCATCACTGCTTATTTCCATATTGTATGCTAGGTGAGGAGATCCGTACAGTTTTTCTTGGACAACTCGTTAAACCAGACACCAGATCAGCAACAAACTCTGGCAGCTATTGGTGAGGTAACATTGAGAAAATTACTTTAGGATTATTTGATATAGACACACCATGTGATATGTATATAATCCTAAAATTAACTTGTATACTACTAATGGTGGCTGTGGGCCTTTTTTATTCGATTACCCAAAGGGCCGACTTGAAAGATTTGGGTAAGCACTAGTGTTTCAAAAAGTGAACTTGGGGGGGTGGGGGGGGGGACTCAGTCCCCCTCAAGTCGACTCATCCAACTTGGCTGAGATGGACTGACTCACCCCGACTGACTCTGTGCCTTTCTCTTCTCCTTCCTCTCTCCTCTCTTTCTCTTCCTCCACCACTGCCACAATCTCCTCCTCTGCCCACCACCACCACATCCATTTCCACCTCCCTCACAGCCTCACCACATCCCCTCTCCTCCATCACCCAAACCCAACCCCGACCCCAACCCCAAACGTTAACCTTCCTCCAACCCACCGAGCTTCGCCTCGATTCTCGTCTCTGTCCCTTCTCCTTTCCTTTTTCTTTCTCCATGACCATCACCACCATCTCTTCTTCTCCCCACCACTACCACATCCACCTCCATGCTCCACCTCCCTCACAGCCACACCACTTACCCTCTCAGGCTCTCCCCCATTACTCAAACCCAAACCCCAATTTGATTTAAGACTTTTCAAACCCTTTAGTGCAACTTGGTTGAGTCATCCCTGAAATGGACTCAGCCGAGTTTGAAGACACCGATCATCATCATCAAAGCCTTGTCCCAACTATGTTGGGGTCGGCTACAGGAATTCTAGTTCCCCATTCCGATCTACATGAATTATGTTTCTCCATTCTGTTTTTTAATCCATTAATAATTAAATCTAGATTCAGGACAGCAGATTTTGATTCAATTAAAAATCAGGTTGGGTTTCAATCTTGTATACGTTGATAACAATCTTTTTAATATAATATGGTTTATCTTTTTCCTTATCAGAGTAAAAAAAATACTAGGTATATGGTTTTCTCTCCCCCTCTATCCAATCTAAACCCTCATTCCATTCAATCGGTGAGCAACATTTCACCACTGCAGGCAACGGATGTTAGTAGCTATATATGTGTCTTGACTACCCAAATAATTATTATCGAAAGGAGAAAGGGAAACGACAAGCAATAAGTTATTCAATATAGAAGAAAGAGTCAAGCCATTCATTCAGTTGGCCGCCTCTGCTGGATAATGTCATCACCTACGATCATCATCATCAAAGCCTTGTCCCAACTATGTTGGGGATAATATCATCACCTATAATGATCTAATTACCAAGAATCACAGGTTCTGGATATTAGGTACCATTGGCATATCCAAGGGTATATGTACATTTCTATGTATTATGTTCATTTAGTCATGTTCATAAGGTGATTTTATTTTTAATTTGGTGATGGTATTTTTGCATCAGAAGAAGTGTTTTCTGTTTCAATTTGGGTTTAGTTTTGTTGAAGTCTTGGTAAGATAGTGTAGAAGTTTTAGTTTGACGGATTTTTGGAAGGGTATCCTTTCTACTTGCCTTGATTCCTATGAAACGTGTTTTCTGTTCATTCAAATGAAATGTTATCGTCATATATTTCTCAAGATTGTAAACTGAAGGGAAAGATCGCATGCTTGCCACTTCTGTCAGTGATGAGCTTTAATTCAGGCATATAACCTAATTAACCTCTACACCCTACGCTATATATGTGTGTAGAAACCCAAACACACTATAATAAATTTGTCCATCTTAAACATTTATTTGAAGGACTTTAAATAGATGCTTTAGGAAAATGTCAACCAGTATGTAACGCCCCGAAACCCGGAGCTCTTCAGTTTCCGGAACATTACTTGAAGTATTTCAAGAGCACCACAGAAATCAAATTTGTACAAAGAATTGAGCAATACCTCGAATTTATTTAAAATGTCATTAAGCAAATGATAAAGAAATAAACAAGTCTAATAACAAATAATTCCTAAATCATAAAGAAACCAAGCTCAACACTATTGAAAGGAGTTATCCATCTCTAAAATTCTAAATCTCAATTTCAATATGACTGTGACGCTCTCTCATCAGCCACGCAGATTGAAATCCAAAGGCTGATCCTCATCATTGCCAAGCTCCCCCGAGTGACCCGTACCTGAAGTGGGGCAAACCACTTGTTAGAAAACTGGTGAGCAATATTTCTAAATATACAAATCACTTTAATAACATAATTCAATAATAGATATGACAAGAAGAAACCCATGAGATTAGAACAAATGTCTTGTGGAATTTCTTATGATCTTATGAGATTTCATATCCATATCCTAGCATTGACAAGTTCAATATTCCCAATTTTGGGTCCTTAGAATACAGTAAGGCTCCCTCATAAGAGATTCAGTGTTTCAGTCCCTTCCAATAAGGAAGTCTTTTCCATAAGTTAATTAGACTCTCCGTTAGGAGAATGGTTCAATAATCATTGATTCAGTCCCTGTCCAACCTTATCCCTCCGTGCCCACAAGGGGTTCACTAATCAAATCAATATTCAGAGTAGGTGTCCTTAGTTATGTTCCAAATAGTGTCCTTACTGATGTTCCAAATATGATGTCACTGCCTTGTGCACGTTAAAATGTTCTAAGTTCAGTAGGAAGTGTTCATTAGTTCTTTTATATCTATTATGCATTCAGTAGAACTATCATAGAGTTATATAAACCTATTATTTTGATATAGGGCTAGTTCCGCATAACCGGGTTTAAATACGCCCCACTCCAATTCAAAACTGGTACCCACCTATGTGGCACTACTCTTATATCTTTAAGTTCTAAATCCTCATTACAAGTCCAATCATATGTAAGGAATTTCTGCCAGTTAAAGAAAGGTCCTATTGACTTGAATATTTATTTCATAATCATGTACCATGGTTTAGGTTCATTAAACATATACCCCTAATATGCAACTCTAATTATATATTTCAATCAGGGTCTATACTAAAATTTCAGGCCCATAACAGAATCTATAATGGTATAATCAGTTCAGGAATTCTGATGTAATCTAAGTTTTAAATGTGTATTTCTGTACATAATGGTCATAAGAGGGCTCTTGGGAAAATTCTGGACTAACCAGGGTCCATTTTAAAAAAGCAGAACTTTATACACAAAAGAGAGCACTGGACTTCAGCCCAGAGAATGGCTTTTTACGCCCCAACAGTTTGGAGAAGGAGATGGTGGGTCCCTAGTGGCCCGATCCACATGGGTCCAGGGCCATCCTGGTCGCCCATTAGGGACCAGCCAGATGGCTGGTCAGGTGACCCAGTGGGTCCCACAAACCTGATTGTTCAAAAGGTGTCTTTACCATTGAAAATCTGGAATTTCTGCATTCCTCCTCTGGATCATATTTAATAAGGTAGGATTCCTCACACTTATGTTCTGATTTCTAAACCAAGATTCTGTTTGAGGGAGGAAACAGATGGGAATTTGTGCAGTGGAGCACAATCGAACCATGGCAGAAAACAGAGGCTTACGCCTCTGTCCTTTGGGATAACCAAAAGGTGGGTCCCCAATGGTCCAATCCACTGGGGACCAGGCCCACCTTGGTCGCCCCTCAGGGCCCAGCCAGAAGGCTGGTCCTGATCATTGATCAGGTGGACCCCTGGGCCCCACATGATCTGTTGACCCTAAGAAGTTGGGAATGCTGGAAACTCTGAAAAATTGCATTTCAGATCTGTTCCTCACTGTTAGATGGATTCTTGGAATGGATTTCACAACTTAGGGATTAATCAACATAATGGGGTCAATTACACAAGTTTAATCACGAACTAAAAGAATTTATAGTCCATTTTTTCATTTGACAGAATCTCCCCAATATCACCATTATCGACAAAGGTTTTCCAGCTCTAACCTGGGGGTCCATAAGGTCCGTCCCACAAGAGAACAGACTCACCTTGGTCGCCCAAGGATCCTTCTTCATTTGCATGGCCCTGATTTCCGATCGGGTGGCCCAGTTAGGTCCCACAACCTCAATCAGTTTGGTTGTTTTTTTCGCTGGAATCTCTGTCAAGTTCCTATCTATACCAATTTTTTTCTGGATGTGATTTTTGAACAGATTTCATCAACTTAAGGAACTAAGAGTTATTAGGGAAATATTCCTTACAGATCTTGGCTATAGAGGCCAAGATTTCACAGCCATGATAACCAATTGGAAGTGTCCCTAATATTCCTTCATCCGGCTATGATGAACAATAGATTCTTGTGGGTCTCATCCCATGTGTGATGGAAACAAGAAGGAAAGAGACCTTGCAGACAGTGTTCAGATTTTTTTCTCTTATACCCTTTTGGGCATGATCATGGCTAGGAAACAACAAGAAGCACAATTTCTATATTTATATATAAATGGGAAATATTAGTCACCTCCTAGTGTAGCAGATTGTGGCACGTTCGATATAAGGTCTTGAGTATTGCATCCACTAGATCTTCCGGCCTCGTCCTCCTTGCGATTCCTCTCTGCTGCTTCCCAAGAAAAACCCTTCTGCACTCTTTCCTCTCCTCTCCTCTTTAACCAAAAATGGGAAAGTCGGAAATCAGAAGGTAAATAAAGAGCTCGATTAATTTTTGGGGATAAACTCAGATCTCTACCCTTTAGGAACTTCCCCTGGGTACCCGAACGGAATCCTCCTTCCAAGGAGGTATCGTTCTAATAACCCAACGACAAACAAAGGGGTTACTAATGGGTTGTAATTTTGTAAACAGGCTAGAAATAACTAATACAACCCATCCCAGCCCAACCCAACCCAATACCTTATGGGTTGGACAAATCTGGGCCTAACCAGGCCCAGGTTATTACACGGTATCTCTAAAGCCATCTCCAGGAATATATAAAGTGTTTGTTGGAAGCATTAAGGGGAAATGAAGGGATGGAAAGAGGAAAGACTGTTAAAGTGATACCATACATCTGTAGTAACAGTAAATTACTCGCCTTTGCTTATGACGTAATAAAGAGGATATTAAATATATAAGAATCCCCTCAATTA
Organism: Litsea cubeba; assembly: GCA_012931725.1. NCBI lineage: Eukaryota > Viridiplantae > Streptophyta > Magnoliopsida > Laurales > Lauraceae > Litsea > Litsea cubeba. The sequence goes on from CM022948.1 coordinate 60,141,308, forward strand.
AGGTATTGAAGATCCACTCATGACTCTGGTTCTTGAATTATCAGTAACTAGAATATGGAAGTTGGCATGTATGTAATTGGTAATTTTTAGTTAATCTATTTTAATGAAAAACTCTAGCATAAATGTAGCGGTAAGTTCTAACACTACTGGAATTGAGGCATTCTTTGCAGGATTTATTTGCAATAGCAACAGATCAGCCATTCCGCTTTCCAGCAACTTTTACCTTTGTTTTAAGGGCATTCTCAACACTTGAAGGTACACGTTAATATGTTATATTTATTTTAACTTCAGTATAACATGATAACTGAAACATTAATAACCTCGTATACATGATATGCAATGTATACTAGTAGGAAATTCCAAATAGGGAGCAAATTGAAAATGAGGCATAGAAGAAATCAAATTGAATGATGATCTGATATCTGTCTAGTGAATAGGTTTTTGTTATTCATCCTTTGACATAAGTTTTGAAATTTGATCCGTCCATTATGTGAACTGAATATTAATGATTTGGATTGAAGTGTCACGTTCTTGCTGGCTCTCTCCATGGATCAATCACCATACATTACTGTTGTATCAGTTAGTCCCTTCGAATCTACCTGCAGAAGCTCAGCTGGTAAAGGGACATCAAAAGGGGTTTGTTTGGCTTTTACGTCCTGGATGCAGTCCTGATTAGGGGTTTGGTTTTTACGCATGTGATAGGAAAATGATTCGCATTTGCAAATGATGCATATGTGTTTCATTTCCATATGCCATTGAGTCCCATGAAAACAATTAACATTGTTTGTCATTTTGACATGTGAATCTCTCAGTGGATCCAACGGTTCACCGTTTTTCTCAAATTTCTCAAAATCTATGATCAATCAAGACATAACATTTAACCCAAACCACTCCCTCTTCTCAATCTTTTTTTTCAGCCTTCAAAAGAGAAACGGTTCAGGTCATAATTCAAGTGTCCATAGAAGTCTCGAGAACCAAATAAATTAGTTTGGAGTTTTTCTCAAACTTTATCAAAATCTATGATGAATCAAGGGCTCAAATTTGAAAACAAACCCCAAACCACCCCCCCCCCCCCCCCCCCCCCCCCCCCCCACACACACACACACACACAAAAAAAATAAAAAATAAAAAACCATTTTTAGCCTTTTAAAGAGGATGGATGATTTGGATCGTGAAATAGGAGCCCATAAGAAGAAAATCTTGAAAAAAGGGGACTGCCTCAAAACCACATGAGAAAGTGGCCATTTTCAATGAGTACATCCAACGATTCACCATTTTTCTCAAATTTCTCAATATTCATGATGAATCGAAACCTGAAAATTGACCCCCTATTACCCCGTATCCATTTTTTCCCTTCGAAAGAGGATGAATGTTGGGATTGTGAAAGAAGGGGAAGGGGGCGAGGATGAAAATAGCGGTAGCGCTACGCCTGCCGCCAAAACGCTGCGTAGCGGCGTAGCAGTGTGATTTGAAAAAATCGTCAAAAAAATCTAAAAATTTTGAAGAAAATCTAGAATATTGGAAAATGAGAGAAAATGTTTTTTTTTTTTTTTTTGCGAAAGTAACTAAGATAAGGGGGCGTAGCGGTCCCTTCATTATATGAGATCCTGTATTGCTATATAAATAGAAATAATAGTAATGATCATTTTTTTCACATGTATTCATGTTGCTTAGTTATGCTAACTTAGAAACTAATGAAAGGCTCATAAAAAACTGCCATGAAGTCGAGACTTAAGACTTAAGAGTACCTAGAGAAAAGAATACCTCTACCAAAGGGGGTGTCTAATTCGATGTACCTAGAAAAGAACTCTCTGCATTGATTGTAATTTGGCGAGATCATGTGCTTTTTGGTGTTCCTTTAAACATAAAATGGTAGAAGAGTTTAGTAGAAATGTTATTTGGAAAGAAGAAGAAAAGAAATTAAGTCTTATTATGCATTTTAATTTTTTTTGGAAAATACAAGTTTGTCTCACTCCGTAGCGGCCCCGTAGTGGGTGTAGCGTAGTGGCCTCGTAGCAAGCGTAGCGGACCATAGTGGCCGCTACGAATGTGAACGCCGCTAAATGCTTCACTGCTACATCGCTATTTTCATCCATGGGCAGGGGTGCACAAAAGTCCAATTTAGTAGATTTTATTGGTTTAAGGTTTTTTGAAAATTTCTCAAAATATATGATGAATCAAGCCTAAAATTTAACGCCATAGCCATTTTTAGCATTTTGATTTTTTAAATACATCAAATGATTCAAATCTTCATTTAGGGGCCCATAAAATTAAAAAAAAGTCTTATAAAGAAAATGGACTGCCAAGATGGATCCCAGATTCATTGTAGCACCACTTCCAAACAATAACATGTGTAATCTTTTCAAAACATAAGGAGATGTGAGAATTTTGACACGTAATCACACCCATTTTCACCACTTCAATTACGCATCATAGGTGTAATCAGTGTAACCAAATATGGCATGCGTAATCAGTTGAATCTCTAGATTCTTGTAGATTTAGGTTTTTATGACAAGGTCAAAGAATATCGAAGAGTTGAAAAAAAAAGGAGAAAATAGAGAAATATCGAAGAGAAGAAAAAAGGAGAAAATAGAGAAAAATAAGAGAATTAGAGAGAGGAAAGAAGAGTTGTCGTCATTAGAGAATGACGGCACTCTGTTTTATGTATGAATCATATTACCCATATTTTGAGTATTTACATAGAAGCCCCTGTATTTACTATTAATTACATAAGAGGTCCTAGGACCTGCTAATACTCTCCCTCAAGATGGCGATTTATGATATAAAATAACTCCACATCTTCACTTTGAATTTTTTCTCTAATATAGTGGCAATCAATGCAAAACTCAACAGATGGTGGAGGTTTAGAATCCAAAGGCTTTAAAATAGGTTGTACAAAAGACAGAATATATGGATTGCAACTTTAATTGACATATACAAAGAGCTAAAACTACTATGAGAATTGAAGCCCAGCAGATATTACAAAGCGATTCTTTCTGTTACCTTGGTTTGATAATTGTTAAGGATGGTGAGATCGATGAAGATGTTGAACATAGGATAAAAACAGGATAATTGGAGTGGAGACTTGTTTATGGAGTGCTTTGTAACCGAAGAATGCCAACAAGATTGAAGAAAGATTTTACAAGACAGTGATTAGACCAGCTATGACCTATGGGGTAGAATGTTGGCCAATCAAAAAGCAACATATGCATAAAATGGATGTAGCAGAGATAAGAATGTTGATGTGGATAAGATTAGAGAAACCCATTTGAGATGGTTGTCAAATGGGTTAGTGCTAAATGGGTCAGTGGGTCACAGCCCATGACAAATAAAGCCCAATCTTGTGGGACAATTCATCTCACGTGTACAGCTATGTAACTTTTAGTTTTGCCTTATTAGGAGATATGATTAGATATGATTAGATTATGATTAGATTATAATTAGATTAGAATGGCTGTAATTTAGTTGATTGCTACAATCACTGTATCATGTATAGCAACTATATCTCTATATATAATGAAGCATCGTGACCCTAAAAGGGATCATCGAATTCACAATTCTGTTTCTTCTTTCTTCCTCTTGCTGGCTCTAACATGGTATCAGAGCTTTGAGCAAACACTAATCTATACAGAGTTCTCTGTGTGATTCTTCTCTTCCAAGTATTGGAAGTTGTTGGTATCTTCTCTCCTCAGAACTTATTCCATTCGTACGTCTGATCAAGTTGTGATCATACGCGGCCCACTTCAGATCAGCATCACTGAAACTACAGAGTGCTACCATCTTGGTCGACTGGATATCCTGGTGTTTATGGATATTTTTTGAGAATTTTTGGCATCTCAGAGGTAGGTCTTCTACTCTTTTTTGAGAAAATCCAGTTTCTGTAGTATTTTTTCATCACAGCCGTCCATCTTTCTGGATCTGGCTCTGTTTGGGAAGCTATCTGGCTTGTTGAGTGCGCATTTTGATGCTTTGTCCTTATCTGATGTCTGATTGATCGTTTGTTGCCACTGTATTCTGCTGCACTCCATTTTCTGCTGCAAATCAAGCTCGCCTGGAGCAATTTTTTTTGAAAAATTGCATTTTTCAGTTCTGTCTTTTCTGAATGCTCAGTTGGAAGGCTCCTCATCTCTGATTAGCATTTTTATCAGTCTGGTTTAGTACAGTTGGAGTATCAGTTGAGATTCCACAGGGCTCTAGTCAGCGAACAATTTCTTCCCAGCAGTGTCTGTCGTCATTCTGCAGAGAGGAACTCAAAGGTGGGCCATCTTCTGATCATCCAGAAATCTCAAACGAATCACTTCACAAGGGTCGCCCATTTTCCAGAGTAATTCTGGTTATTTTTTCAGAATTTTTTTCGCATCTGAGGTGGGCCATATACTACTTCTTGTGATTTACTAGTTTTTCAAGATTGTTTTCATCAGATCCGTCCCATTTTACGGATTTTCATCAGATTGATATGCAACCAGATCTGAAAGGTAGTAAGAAGTTTTACACAGCGGACTGTGGTCATTGATCATCATCTTGATCTCATTGTGGGCCCCACGTGCCCATTACAGTACCAAAAATAGGGTCGTCAGCCCTGTTTGGATCATTTTTTGGTTTGTTTTGGGCTCCTGCTGCCACTTAACAGTGTATGCAATTCATCTGATTGCTGCTGTGTGCTGTTTTTTCACAAAACAAGCATATTTTGTGATATCTGGTGTTGGATAAAATTCAGATTTAAGGGCTGTTTATCTTCTTTGATAGCTGATATGGACAAAAATGAAATTAAATTGATCAAATTTAATGGCAAGAATTATACTTCGTGGTCTTATCAACTTCAAGTCTATCTTGAAGGAAAGGAAATGTGGGGACTTGTTTCAGGCTGGGATCCTCGACCTAAGGAAGATGAGAAAAAAATACTTTCTTGGCATACTAAGGATGCTAAGATAAAAACCTGGATTCTTGGCTCTGTTGAACCCCAATATATCTTGAACCTAAAACCGTACAAGACCTCCAAGGAGATGTGGGAATATCTGAAACAAGTATATCACCAAGGAAACTCTGCCCGTCAATACCAACTTGAACTGGAGATTGCTCAGTATTCTCAAGGCACATCTTCCATCCAGGACTATTATACAGGATTTCTCAATTTATGGGCGGAATATGATGAAATCAAATACCTCAATGTATCTGAGGCAGCCCTTTCTGAGATTCAAACATTACAGGCAACTTCTCATAGAGATCAGTTCCTCATGAAATTGAGATCTGAATATGAGATCGTTCGTTCCAATTTGATGAGCAGAGTTCCATCTCCATCTCTGAATGAGTGTCTCAATGAACTCTTGCGAGAGGAACAAAGCCAGCTCACTCAGCATGTTCTGAAGCAACAATCCTCTGGGAACTCTCCGGATGTTGCCTATGCTGCCACTGCTAGTTACACTCCTGGTGTTTCTCACGGTCCGAGAGGGATCGTCCATCATACTACTTCTGCTAATAAAGGACAAACCCCTGCAAGAGATCTCAGCAAAATCCAATGTTTTGGATGTAAGAGTTATGGACACTATGCCTCACAGTGTAAGACCAAGTTTTGTAATTACTGCAAATCCAATGGTCATGTTATCAATGAATGCAAACGGCGGCCACAAAATCGCACTCCCCGAGCATATCATGTCAACACTGCTGATGCTACTACTTCCAGTGATAGTCTTTCTGCACCAGTCATGCCTTCGCCACCTCCTGCTTCCACTACTGCTCCTCAGATCACTCCTGAGCTTATTCAACAAATGATCATCAATGCTTTTTCTGCACTTGGCATTTCAGGTAACCAACATTCTTCTTCTTCCATATGGTTTATTGATTCTGGAGCTTCCAATCACATGACCTCCTCCACCACTCATCTCTCTAACCTACAACCATACAAAGGGAATTTGCAAGTCCATACTGCTGATGGTCAAAAGCTTCCTATTACAGCTACTGGTGATATCATTCATTCTTTACCTCTCACAAAAGTCTTTCTATCTCCTCATCTTACCACAAATCTTCTGTCTGTTGGACAACTGATTGATGATAATTGTAATGTTTCCTTTTCTCGCTCTGGTTGTGTTGTGCAGGATCAAGTGTCGGGGACGGTGATCGCGAAGGGGCCTAAGTGTGGACGCCTGTTTCCTCTTGTGATGCCTTCCTCTCAGAATAAACAAATCTCTGCTTTTTCTTGTTTTTCTCCTCAAGATGTTTGGAGGCTCTGGCACAATAGATTAGGCCATCCTCATTCAAAATTGTTATCTTTGATGTTGAAAACTGGTAGTATTAATGAAAATAAAACATCTTTTAGTCGAATTTCTGATGAGTGTTCTGTTTGCAAACTTGGAAAAAGCAAAGTCCTTCCATTTTCTTCCAAATCTACTATGGCTTCCAATTGCTTTGACATTATTCATAGTGACGTCTGGGGGATTACACCTGTAATTTCTCATACCCATTTCAAATATTTTGTCACATTTATTGATGATCATAGTAGATTCACATGGGTTTATTTCTTACACTCTAAATCTGAAGTCTTTGATATTTTCCAAAAATTTATGGCGTATGTTGAAAATCAGTTTTCTACTCGCATTAAAGTTCTCCGATCTGATTCCGGAGGGGAATATATGTCCCATCAGTTTCAAAATTATTTGCAAAAACACGGGATTTTATCACAGCGATCGTGCCCTTACACTCCTCAACAGAACGGAGTTGCAGAACGCAAAAACAGACATCTCCTCGATACTGTTCGTTCTCTTCTCCTAGAATCATCTGTTCCCGCAAGATTTTGGCCCGAAGCGTTAGCCACTGCAGTTCACTTGATCAATCGCTTACCATCCTCTCGCCTCACAAATCAAACACCATATTTTCGTCTCTTTCGTAAAGATCCTTCGTATACCCACCTGCGCATTTTTGGCTGTGTATGTTTTGTTCATCTTCCTCCGACTGAACGTACTAAATTAACTGCTCAGTCCGCCAAATGTGCATTCCTTGGCTACGCATCTCACCAAAAGGGGTATATCTGCTATGATCCTGTGGTCAACCGTCTTCGCATCTCTCGAAATGTCACATTTTTCGAAAAACAAAGTTTTTTTCCTAACCATTCCGCGGATTTACCATCATTTTCTCATCTACCAGATTTTTCTGACCCAATCTCTTCTCCACTCCTTGTCTATGAACGGCGTCGTTATAAGGATGTTCCACTACTGCCTTCCCCTCCGGATCCCTCACCGGCACCTGATCCTGACCACGTTTCATCACATGATGCTCCATCTCCACTTCAGCTTCGACGCTCTACCCGTCTCTCTAAGCCTCCGGAAAAATACGGGTTCACTCACACCTCCTTGCTTGCTACTCTCTCCTCTATTGCTATTCCTTCTTCTTACTCACAGGCGGTGAAGCTTGACTGTTGGAAAAAAGCTATACACGAAGAATTAGCTGCATTACAGGAGAATCATACCTGGGATATTGTTCCATGTCCCTTATCTGCAAAACCTATTGGCTGCAAATGGGTTTTTTCAGTCAAACTTAAATCTGATGGCTCGTTGGATCGATATAAAGCAAGGTTAGTAGCACTGGGCAACCGACAGGAATATGGCATTGACTATGAAGAAACATTTGCTCCAGTTGCAAAAATGACAACAATCCGTACTGTTCTTGCCATTGCTGCTTCCCACTCATGGCCTCTTTACCAATTTGATGTCAAGAATGCATTTCTTCATGGTGATCTCAAGGAAGAAGTCTATATGCGACTTCCCCAAGGCATTACGGGTGTTTCGGCAGGAGATTGCGCACGCTTAAGACGATCTCTATATGGTCTTAAGCAAGCTCCGCGTGCTTGGTTTGAGAAATTCAGAGATGCTCTCCTTCGTCTACAGTTCTCTCAAAGTGCCTCTGATCCGTCTATGTTCCTTCATCGCTCCTCAAAAGGGATTACTGTCCTCTTGGTATACGTAGATGATATCATCATATCTGGGACAGATTCTGACATGATCAACCATCTACAAGCATCGTTACATGAATCTTTTCATATGAAAGATTTAGGGCCACTCACATACTTTTTAGGCCTTGAGGTTCATCAGTCAGAGAAAGGTCTAATCCTTGATCAACACAAATATGCTATGGATCTCATTGAGACGGCTGGTCTTACACACTCAACTCCTGTAGATACACCTGTTGAGACCAATCTACAGCTCGCGCACGATACAGGTGATCTTCTTCCTGATGCCACAATGTATCGCCGTTTAGTCGGCAGCTTGATTTACTTGACTATCACTCGGCCCGATATCTCATATGCAGTAAATCTGGTTAGTCAGTTCATGACACAACCACGTCATCTCCACCTGGTTGCTGTTCGGCGTATTCTTCGATATGTTCTTCATACACCATCTCGTGGTCTTTTCTTTCCTGTGGGCAATTCGACTTCTCTCATTGCTTACTCAGATTCTGACTGGGCTGGTTGTCCTGATAGTCGACGGTCTACCACGGGTTGGTGCATGTTTCTAGGGGACTCGTTGATCTCCTGGAAGTGTAAGAAACAAGATAAAGTCTCCAAATCATCCACAGAAGCAGAATATCGTGCTATGTCGGCTGCCACCTCTGAAATTGTCTGGCTTCGGAGTCTCCTTTTTGAGCTTGGATTTCCACAATCTGGCCCTACACCTCTCTATGCCGACAATACCAGTGCCATACGGATTACTGAAAATCCTGTCTTTCATGAACGCACAAAGCATATTGAAGTGGCTTGTCATTACATACGTGATGAATTTATACGTGAAGCAATTACTCTCCCCCATGTTCCTACCGGACTTCAAATTGCAGACATATTTACCAAGGGACTTCCTCGGCCACGACACCAATTCTTAGTTGGCAAATTGATGCTCGTGGATTCACCCGCATCAATTTGAGGGGGGGTGTCAAATGGGTTAGTGCTAAATGGGTCAGTGGGTCACAGCCCATGACAAATAAAGCCCAATCTTGTGGGACAATTCATCTCACGTGTACAGCTATGTAACTTTTAGTTTTGCCTTATTAGGAGATATGATTAGATATGATTAGATTATGATTAGATTATAATTAGATTAGAATGGCTGTAATTTAGTTGATTGCTACAATCACTGTATCATGTATAGCAACTATATCTCTATATAATGAAGCATCGTGACCCTAAAAGGGATCATCGAATTCACAATTCTGTTTCTTCTTTCTTCCTCTTGCTGGCTCTAACAATGGTTTGGGCATGTGAAAAGCATGACGCCAATGGCGCCAGTAAGGAAAAGTTTGGCTATTCTGTAGGTTGATGGCCCACCATGGGGAAAAGGTAGGCCAAATAAGACGTGGATGGAGGTAGCAAAATTAGATTTGAAGAAGTTTAAACTTATTTGAGGATTTGTCTCAGGATAGATTAGAATGGAGAAATAGAATTCATGTAGCCGATCCCAACATAGTTGGAACAAGGCTTTGATGATGATGATGGTGACAATCAACCTCCACATGTTTTGTTCTTTCGTGATATATTGGGTTTCTGTCTAACTTAATTGCCGAAGTAGTCATTGTACATTTTCATTGGCGCATCTTGTTCAAATCTCGTTTCACTCAATCGTATTTATAACCACGTCAACTCACAACACCCCATAGCAATTGCTTGATACTCAGCCGCAGCACTAGATTTTGCAGTTACAACTTATTTTTTGCTCTTCCAGGACACAAGATTCCCACCAACCAAAGTGCAATACCCTATAGTAGATTTCCTCTGTCAGAAATCCAGCCTAGTTGGCATCTATATACCCTTCTGCTCTAATCCATGTGACTTGTATAGAAGTCCTTGGCCTGGAGAACCTTTCAAGTAGTTAAGAATCCTATGAACAACAACTAAATGATCTGTCCGGGGAGCATGCATGTACTGTCTAACTAGACTGATTGCGTAAGAAATATCTGGTCTAGTGATGGTTGGATAAATTAGTTTTCCAACAAGTCTCCGATAGCCTTTTTGATCATTTAGTAATTTTCCACTATTTAAATGAGGCCTATGATTTTCTTCAAGACGTGTATCAACAGGTTTGAGTCGTTTGACTCCCAATTTTCTCGTTTCTTTAAGAAGGTCAAGAGTATATTTTCACTGGGAAATAACTATTCCACTCTTTGACCTTGCAACTTCAATACCAAGAAAATACTTCAACATTCCAAGGTCTTTGATTTCAAACACGATTCTTGAGTTTATTAATCTCCTCCCCATCATTCCCCGTGACTACAATATCAACATGCACAAGTATCACTACTTTCATGTTTCTTCTTTTGGCAAATACTGTGTGATCCGCATGACACTTGTTAAATCCAAAACTGATCACAACCGTCAACCTTACTAAACAGGTCAAACCATGCCCGGGGAGACTGCTTTAGCCCATAAATTGATTTCTTCAGTCGTCTTTCCCTTTTACAACAAATCCTGGTGGAATATCCATGTAAACCTCTTCTTGAAGGTCCCCATGTAAAATGGCATTCTTGACGTCTAATTGATATAATGATCATGAAAATTGAAAAGTTAGCTGCCAAGGATAGTATGACTCGAATGGAATTTAACTTTGCCACTGGAGAAATTGTCCCAAAGTAATCAATTTCATATGATTAGGTAAACCCATTAGAAACAAGATGGGCTTTATATCTATTTATGGAACCATCTGGATTGTATTTTAAAGTAAAAACCCACTTACATCCAACGGTTTGATTTTCTTCTGGAAGATATGTCAACGCCCATGTGTTCTTCTGAAGTGCTTCCATTTCTTCTACCATTGCCTCTTTCCACTTAGGATGAGCAAGGGCCTCAGACACTCATTTGGGTACACTTTCTGTTGACATTTTTGTAACAAAGGCAAGAAAGGTAGGTGACAAATGGTTACAAGAAATAAAGTTCTAAATGGGATGATGAGTGGCACGTGATCTTGTACTTTTACGTAAGGCAATAGGAAGATCAAGATCAGAAGGTTTACCTGAAGGAGGCTGGGGATTCGACCCTAATCTAGAGATTCAACCTCCTTTTTTCTGTTCACTGTCAACCTTTATAGTGCATTAATAAGGCTTGAAAACCCTCATATAACCCTAATTGAAAGATTCCTAATACTCCTAATGCAAGTATGCTTTCCTAATAAGACTAATATTCCTAATCCAAGTGGGGTTACTAAAGAAAATTAAAAGAAACTTGCTGAATAGAAGGATCTGGGCATCCAAACCTTCTAGCACAGAAACTATTGTGAGCCCTGCATGATCCACTATTAGAGAAAGTCCAACTTCAGAAGGACTCTTGAGCGACCCTAGGTACTGGTGGGTTTGGGCTCAAGTTGCCCACACAGGCCCGCTCAAAATCACCCACATGTGTATCATTTGCATATGCGAACACATATGTTGGAAAAAAAAACCCTGAATGACTGTGACACTTGAATACTATTAACAGAAGACTGGAATGCTAAAGAATCCTCCTGTGGAGAGCTGAGAATAGAGACCGTTGCTCTCACAGGCTACACCAATCATCCGTCCTGTTTTCATATCCTGAAAAATATAATAACGAGAAGAAAGATAGCACTAGAATATTGGGTCTTCACGTTACTACTTAACAGACACGAGATTATAATTAAATATGTACTTATGAAACTAAAGAAAGAATGCAAGGAAACACTAACCAGCCGTCTTGCAACTTGAGTGAATGTCCCATTAACAACATGAACACTGTAACGACTCGGTTTGCATTTGTTTTCGATTCGGAAACATGCTAGTCCTGATCTTGTGTATATGTGTGTGACCCGGCCTCCACTCCGCATGAGGCCTTTTAAAACCGTGAGGCAAGATTGGGTTGGAATCCAATGAGCCAAAGCAAATAATATCATGTGGACAGCGGGCCCAGGTCGTTACAAACACTCCCACGAATAGAAATATATACGGTAGAAATTGTATACACATACCATGTGATCTATGGCACACCTTTCGTAGGGTTCAAAAACTTAATAACCTTTTTTTTTTTTCTTGGCACCTTTGCAGTTAAAAATGCATTCGTAGAACCTTATTTATTTGTTTTCATAGAATTGACTATGACTTTCTTCTACAGGCATCGGGTATACACTAGATCCAGAGTTTTCCTTTGTGAAGATAGCTGCACCGTATGCACAGGTCCATTTTCTTACTCAAGATGTGTATTTTCATTTCCAACCATAGTCCACCTTATTTCTGTCAACTATTGTCTAAACTAAACTAGACTGGGATGTCCCCATGGTCAAGTTGGCTAGAGGTTAGGCAAAACTTAGGCAAATTTTAAAGAAAAAATAACTAATTAATTAATATTGAAGAATGAAAATAATGTAAATAATAAAATAATTATAATGAAAAATTTTAAAAAAAAAAAGCCAAGGGAATCATGGAATTGCTCCTTTTGAAAGTCATCTGTGTCAGATCGATTAAATTTCTGACTTGACTCGGGATGTTCTATGAGTTTCTTGAATATATTGATGTGGATGTTATTTTGATTCAAATTCAAGTTGAGACAAACTTGATTAAGTTTAACTTCGAAGTTAAGTCACCCAGGAGTTCTGTCTTTTAGAATAGTAAAATTCTCTTTTGCTGATAGCAATGTAATTTATAAAAACTAGAGAAAGTTACATTTCTTATGTTGAAAATTACAGGAGTTGCTAGATACAAGGCAAACGCAACGCAGTGGAGCGCAACTTGTTGACGAGTTACGAAAACAAGCTAATGATGTATTTATCTTTCACCCCTCCACTCCATCCTTTTCTTTCACTCTCTGTTGTTGATAGCTGATACATCTAAATTGCATAAAAGCTCTTGCAATCTAATAGCTCATCTTAACCATTTGGCACTCCTGTTTCTCATAGTAGTGGAGTTAGATTGTGATAGTACAATGTACCCAAGAGCATTTTCAATGCCGTACGCAGCTCTTCAATGTCATACAGAACTTAAATTTAGTTATGAATTATGATTTTCTATTTGTCCTTTTTATCATTCTTTTTATTTTGTAGTTTAACTTCTTGTTTTCTATGGGCATATTAAATTATGATCTGATGCTCATTCAAAAGAGTTAAACACATGTTTCAGTCAATAATGGCTAAGTGTTTTGGATAAGTCATTGGTTTAGCAGACCCCATGTTGGAATGCATCGTCATAAAGTCTCCCTTATCAGATGATCCTTCTGATGAACATGGAAAGCTACAACCAATTGTCCATTTTTGGGACATAACTGGACAGATATGATCATTTTATTGGGAAAATAATTTTTCAATCTCCACTCTCCTTGGCACAATGAGTACCATATGAACAATTTGGATCACAAAGAGGTGGCCAAATGTGTAGTTGAGCTGAGAAAGTCCTCAAACAAACATTATACGTTTTCCTATTTTCTTTATCAACAAACTTCACATTCTCATTTTGTATTCAGACAATTCTTTTCCTTTTATGACATATTATCTAGTTTGGCACAGGAAACCTTACGGATTTATCTCTTGCTTGTAAACTATTTATGCCTCACATGTTTTGTTATTTTCTTTATCCTTTCTATTGGTTGATATGGTTGCCTATGTTATTACAGGCTAGAACCTACACTATATCCATGCCCTACAGAGTTCAGCGAATAGAGGAGTTCGTGAAGCAACTTGAGTCAGGAGATTTGAAGCTCCGAGTTAGAGTACTTGAGGTGCTTTAGTTTTTCCAAAATTTTCACTCATTTATATTTTAAATGTTTTGAAAAAAGGGAAATAATGAAGATCTAAAGGTTTGTATTGAGGAATAGAAATAACTAACCTATCAAAAAACAAAAAAGAATAGAAATATTTAAATTTTGTGTTTGTAAATTGCATTGTATCAAATCCATCCATCTGGGTTCACCTTCTCAAGCTCCCAACAATTAGTTGGAGTTTTAAATTAAAAGATATTTAGGTTTTAATGAACAAAGGTCCAAAACATTTAGAAAATTTGGTAAGAAAAGGGAAAATAGAGGAGAAAGAAAGATGATAAAAATAACCAGATGGTCACTCAGCTTAGGCAGGGTAATGCGGAGCAGAGGGGAGATTTGGGGCGGGCAATGGAAGAAGATGGAAGGGATAGGGGAATCAAGGATTACCTAAAAATTGGCGTGCAGCTTAGGCAGGGTAGTGCGGAGCAGAGGGGAGATTTGGGGCGGGCAATGGAAGAAGATGGAAGGGATAGGGGAATCAAGGATTACCTAAAAATTGGCTTCGCGCCAAACTCCAATCCAGGAGGCAAATAGATCTATGAGAGAACTTGTAGCAAACTTATGGAAGTTCCCAAAAGTCAAAACTCAACTACATTATCAACCATCATTCAGCCACAGAGGCTTACAATGCTTTAAATAAGCAAAATCATAACCCTAAGGCTAATCTAGACCATCCAAACACATCAACGGCCAGAATTAAAACATCTAAACCTAAAAACAACTTAAAACATAAACATGAGACGCTCTAAATAATAATAAACTAAATAACTGAACGGGCTGATGAATGGGCTGGGACCAAGGGCTTGGTAGACCCATGGGTCTGTCCTGCATCACAGGGCTACTGTTTCTATTAATTTGTATCAATGACTTTTTCAAGAAATTACAGAAAACTCCGATTTTCTGTACTTAAAAGATAATCCTTCAATTTTTTGAAATTATAGGAAACTGTTCTCTATCTCAAAATACTGCACACTGGCTGGTGCACATATGTTTCCTGTGCCCAGCTTGGACAAGACATCCCACTATTTCTTCTTAGTCTCTTAACTTTCGTGGGAAAGTCTGGACCTTGCTCCTATACAACATGTTCAGATGATAGGTGTGAAACAAATGCACAATATGTTCATGACAAGCAATGACTGGACACAGTTTTGAAGAAATTGTCTGAGTAACACAAGAGTGTGCAGCCTTTCATTATGCAATGGGAAGATCAAGATCAGAATCAGGTTAAGAAGAATTACCAGTAGGTACGATTGAATCCAGGACTTATTCTGATGGTGGGCCAGATGAATATAATGGTCCAGTCTTTGTTGTGAAACAAGGATATATTTGTAATTTTGGGTCACTGGGTTTATTTCTTTGAGATTAAGTTTATAAAGTGGGGTTAGATTAAATTTTGAGGGATTTTAGGTTAAGAGTTATAATATGATTTGAATTTCCTATTATGATGTAATTAGGTTTCCTAGTATGGTTATGATTAGGTTTCCTATTATGATTAGGATTAGAAAAACGAACGACGAAATACGATTAAATTATGCTCAGACTGAAGACTTAAGTTATTGATTTTCCTACGAAAGGGTTTCAGAGAAGCAGTTGTTTGATGGGCATAATGGATATTTATGAACAAGCTCGAGGGGAAATTCTGGAGAACGAGCAAAGACTTTCCACTAATTTAATAGTTTCTTGTTCCTGATAAAAAAAAATTGCCAATACTGATCTGTAATTTAGGTTTTACTGCAAGAACTGTTTTGTAATTTCGTGAAACCCTTTGACTGTTTGTAGTTATATAAAAGTTAAGGGACTTGTGAACCGTCTAATTTTTAATAATATAAGACTACCAGCCCTAATTGTGTGTTCTGATTCTGTTCTCTGGATTTGTATTTTCAACCACTCTCTCTCTCTCCTCTTTCTTTCTTCTCGCTTTTTTCTCTTAGAATAGTTTGATCTACAAGCTTCCACCGCCCAAACCTGCCTAAGTAGCAACCAAATTTGCTATTTTGATCAGGCATCCATGCATGACCTTAAATCTTGAAGCTTAATGTGGTCATTAATTCTATTTCAGATTATGATGTTACTTATTATTTCATATCAATATTCTTATATTGACTTCTAAAAAATACGAAACTCCTATCAGTCTGAAAGAGCAGCTCGAAAGGCAACTGTACTGCAGATGGCTACAATGTATACAGTTCTGGGTGGAACTTTGCTTAATGTTGGAGTCACATTTAGCAACCAAGGCAGCCAAGCTATTGCAAATGGATCTTTCATTGGTGCAGGTACGCAATTTCCTTCTTGAGCCTTCTCAGAATGTAGTATCAGTTCTCTTTTTTTCATGTCTTCCTTGTGCTTGTTGATTTAAGCGGTGTAAATAGAGGGAAATGGAATCCTATCATTCATACTTGGAATGAGAACCAAGTTTTGGGGGAGGTCGTCAAGCGCAATGAAAAAAAAATGGTATGATGACTTCTTATGGAGCTTACAAGGACCCCCTTCAGAGGGGATGGGTGAAATGTGCAGGGGATCAATCACATGAATAGTCGAAGTTTCAACCTACATCATCCCAGTTTTGTCAGATGGTCATGCCAAAATAAAATAAAGAAAATAGAAAGAAAGCAAATCATTTTTTTTATGATGTTTGATGCCCAAAATCACCTCTCTAGAATGATTGGGTGCTGGAACTTCATCACATTATATTTCTGACCCCCTCCACATCCCAACTACCCTTGTTTTGGTTCTCATTCATGTGAGGCAACATCATTTGATTGTGCCATAGGACCCTGCTTGCAAGGGAAGGCATATCTCTACTTCCCCAAGGCATATCTCTACTTCCCCACATTATGCAAGCAATTTTGATTGGGAAATTCAGGTGAAAACTGCAAGGATTATGAATTTAATGGAAGCGTTTAGAGTCAGCTGAAATCTAGGGAAGGTGTCTTTCATCTTCAAAGAGGTGCACTCTCCACTGAGAAAAAAATAAAATAAAATAGGAGCACTTAAAAGAACAGTGGTGCATTCTTCTAGAATGTGAATCAAAATCTACAAATCTCATCATGTAGTTACAAATTGTTCTCGACATATGAAACAGCAAGGATTATGATGGAAGCCTTACGAATCAGCTGAAATCTAGGAAAGGTGTTATTAATCTTCAAACGGAGTCTCAAAAAAGAAGAGAAAAAAAAAAAACCACTAAAAGGTGTTTCATGCTTCTTGATTGTGAATCAACAATCCACTCTCCAATCATGTAGTGACATTAATTTTTTTCCCAGTCAACAGATTCGAGCAAAGAGTGGATACAGAATAACAAAAAATACAACCACAAGGTTACAGATTCAACTTAGGTTAGATTTCAAAATGAGGCCTTATGAATGGGTCTTAATCTACAACCCAGTTAGTGACTGTATGTGTACATTTGTCTTCTTTGTTTAAGTTATTAGAGTGTGGTTACAGGTACAAGTAGGCGCAATTTCTTCAATCTGTTTGGCAAGGACTGATTGGGACTAGAGTTCAAATAGTAGGTATTCTAGTGGCTCAAGTTCAAATTCAGGAAAGGGGATTTCTAGGTACCATATATAACAGTTTCCATCTTATTTGATTTGATGCATGAGACTCTTCTTACCACCTTTCATCCCAACCTAAATGCAGTCATAGTTTCCCACTGCAGAAGACACAAGCCAAATTGATTAAATGCGGTCATATTCTCATTATAGAAGAGACAATCCCAAATGCTTCACAAATAGATAGAAGTTGATGGATTGGCAAAACAAGGAGAAATGAACAATTCTACAGACCCATGCCCGAACATTTCTAGTTCGATGAAGAGCCCAGATCCATTCATGGGGTTCCTATATCTGGCAATTCAGATTTTTGATCTGATGGGGGCCATGGATGGTTGACTACGTCAAATTCTTCTAGATTGGAAACAATTTTTCCCGCTCTTCTGGACAGTTGCTTTATCCACAGTGGGCCCCTTTCGTATGTGATTTAGTGCTTAGCTCCATACAATTTCAGGTGCTGAATCTTAGCAGCATTTGTAGGAATTATGAATTGTCGTGGTGTAAAAAATGTACAGCTATTAGTTTGCTGAACATGATAATCATCTACCATTGCCTTATCCACTTAAGACTATGAAAGCATGTCCCTCAACCCTCTAGTGGTTTTATGCTGTCAGCATGATCTTGTCACTGTGGTTTTATACTGTCAGTGTGATCTTGTCAGCATCTTCAGGTCTTGATCCTTGCCTACTGTCTATTGATTTATGCTTCCCTGGGAAATGCAGGAATTTGCTTGACATTGTTTATTAGGTCCATGCAAAGGGTGAAGAGGCTCGAAAAATTTGAGAACATGATCTAGATCCACAGAAAGCAGTGTACTCTTCTGTCACTTGTACCCATAATGTCTCTAAGCATGCCGATGCAAGGTTCTTATATATTCATCCACTGAAGTTCTCTCCAGTGTTGGGTTACAGGTTACATAGGTCTTTCACCTATTTTGTTGTAGCTATTTATGCATGGCTTCCTTGCATAGCAAGATGGTCTGCCATTTATGTGCCAAGCACTTCTCATTTATATGTATAGCACCCCACCTTTTTTTCTCATTACTAATTATTTGTAATTGTATATTCATGAATTCAGGCAAGAGCCTTGACATTATTTTATTTTTTAAAAAACTTTCATCTATATATCATAAAATGGTGGTTCCAAGTGGATTCTTGATAAGGTTATACTGCATGGGGAAGTTTCTTAATCCTCTGCAAAAATATTTTATAAAAGAAGATTGAATTGGTATTGCTGTGTTTTAGAGTGCATAATCTGATATTTGGATTAAAAAAAAGGTGCTGTAAGAACAAATATATGGCAGGAAGCATTACCACTTTGGCAAGAGACAACACAACTACATGTCCTCAAGGAAAGCTTCCCCAGGAACTCATGAACCATGACCACTTTGGCAGCTGTACAGATTACCTTGCTTGTTTTCCCCTAACATATATCTGTTGCTTGTACTTACGATTTTTGGTCCAAGGTTTGGGACTTTTTCGATGAACAGAAATATACTAACAGGTGCCTCCATCTTCGGCTCCTTTGAAACATGAAGAAATTAATTTGACAAATACAAATACAAAACTTGAATCTTCATATCGACAGAGCCCCAAGGGCCCGTTAGCGACTCCAATCTAAATAGACAGTTAAATTTGATCTAGAGCACATAGCACTAGACAGTTTGGATCTTAATTCGAGTTTTAGATCTTATTTGTATTTTATTGTGTTTGATGAACTTCTAATCAGAGATCTAATTAAATCAACAGCAGAGGGAAAGCCTCTTCGACATTAAAAAAAAAAAAAAAAGAAATTACATGTACGTATACAGCCCAGCCACCAATGTTAAATGCCAATTATCAATTTATGAGCAAGTCTTGGTTCAGATGGCCGAAGGAAAATTGTACAAGATTCAAGACTTGCTGCAGTCTTCAAAATGTCCTGAATTCTGATATGGGTTTATAGCTCATGAAAAGAAAGTTAAAGTTGATTTGAACCATCGGTGCGAACTGATATATCGGTTAAGATTTTCAATTTCTAGGCTGACAACTCTTAACACCCCATTTTTTCTCCTTTTTTCCGTCTTCTTCCTCATTTCAACCCATCTTCCTTCTCAACACTTCGAACACCTTTCAAGCAGCATAAAAAATACTTATTTTTTTCCTTTTCTTTTTTTTTTTCTTTTTTTTTTTTTTTTTTTGTTTTGCGAATTTGCGAAAGGAAAATCACATACAACTTTACCATACATACTATATTATGCGCTTTTTAGATTTGTTTATAAATACCTTAAAAATTAACCAAATGTTGATTGCATGTCATTTTTCGTTGTGGATTATTTCATTCTTTTATATCTGTACATTTTGATGCTAGATCTATATATTGAAGGTTTTAGAAATGGGCTTTTTTCTTTTTTTGTTAAAATCTTCTACGTTTTTTTCAAATTAATTGTTGGTAGTGTGTTTATGATGCTTATGGCTTGTTAGTATTGTGTAGATGATAGATCTATTAATTGGTAATCTAGATCTAAGGGTCTTTGCTTTGATATTTGGGTTTTTTTTAAGAGATTTTTTCTCTAAATACTAATTAGTATTTAAATTGCTTAAATGTTTATCATAATGTAATATAATGCTCTTGAATTTCACAACTTCCTTGATAATTGATTGATGAATGATGAGTGAAGTTTGATGAATGATGGGGGTATAGTATACTTAGTAGTTAGTAATTACTATATACAAACTAGCTTTATTTTCTTAAATTTTTCTCACTAATAAATAGCTCATAAGTCATAATTATGGTTGCATTTATATAAAATTTGTGATATTCTAACTTATTTTTTATATATACTTCTAAATCTATGGAGTTGTTAACAAAATTTATACAATCTCGAACACGACAACGATATGGGATGTCACTACAATTTGATTTATGTTTGTTACTAATGGAAAAAAAAATTATTTTCTGACATTTTATAATATTATGCATTTTTTTAGATATTTTTTCAAATATTTTTTAACTAAAAAATATTTACAACGCAATGACCGCGACAGATGGATAACCATGACCAATACCGATACCTTATTGGTTTTTGGGCCTGACCGATCCGCGATTGTAAGAGGTGATCGGTGTTGAACCTTGTGGTCAATGCCTTTCTTGTAATGCCTTTGTAGCATCTACATCTCGCTTAAATCATGTTCAAACTGATCGTGGATACTGAAAAATCTTAATCTGAATCATGGTAGATAGTGAATCGTTATATTAGAAACCAATTCAAACTGTTATAAATACGAAATCTGCCGTAACTCAATTTAAAAATAAAAAAAATTTTGAAAATATGAAGGGCTAAGTGACTCGGTCAATTATCCTTATAATTTCAAGAAAATTTTGAAAGCATTTCAATTGACTTTAGAAGGGTCTTATTTTTTTTTTTTTTAATGACCCCGGGTATCCAGCCCAACCTTTGAACCTATGGCCTCAATACATGGCCTTACACATAGCACCTAGATAACGCAAGGGGTGGGAATTGAACTCGAGACCTCGGGGAGCAAACCCCAGGTTCAAACCAACTCTTGCTCACCACTTGGATGTTTTTCTACAAGGTCCTCAGCTTAGAACAGGCCTGCTTAGCTAGTTTCACTTCAATTAGAGTGTGGCACCAATTGCAGTTCGATTTGGGCGTTCTGTACGGTTGAATTACTTGTGTAAAAATAGATTATCATATTCTCTATGCACGATCAATTCGCCAGTGTCTCTTTGCATGGAGCAAAATTTAAGCCAGTGAACAGTCCATGTGGGTTTCACCATGTAAAGATGAGCACCATACACAATAAATCAAGTAGATAGCTGACCCAGCGGCTTGGGATCATTTCTGGTCTTTTCCTATCATCATTGGGAACAAGAGGCACACAACCAGTAGTAAGATAAAACGAATTCCCTACGTGGAGTTGCACACCCTCTCACATGCTCTGATGATCCCCTTCCCAACCGTTTCTACTTTTCACCTTACAACCATGATTTCAATCAGAATCAAGTGCTGAAGGTGCTAGAAGAACGAGATGCCCAGGTGGAAAGGGACAGAGGCATCCAGAAATGGATCCCTGGATGCGCAGGTAGTTTCACAAGTTCTGTACCCGTCCCAACTTATATATAAAAAAACAAAGTGTGCTGAAGGTAGTAGTGTTATGAACCCATCTTGCAGGAATACCCCAACAAAAGAAATTTCATATCAAGGGCCTATGCTTCCATGAGCCACTGTTGCAATCAGAAAGCATAACCATACACAATATACAGAGAAAATTGAAGGGTGTCTAAATACTCAGAGTTAGTAATTTTAACAAAAGCGTAGGGGAGAAAATAAAGAGGGGATAGTTGTAAGAATGGGCACTGCAGAACACCTTCCACTAAGTTGTCAAAGCTGTTGGGAAACTTTACAAGACGGTCACAAAAGATAAGTTAATTTCCTTTGTTTATCCACAATTGGAGACTGAGTGCAGTATACAAAATTCACTCAGTCTATGCCCTGCATATTTACGCCTGAATTCCACTACCATATCCACACGAAACAAGCTACCTAGTACTGCTCCCCATGATTAGTATATTGGCTTAAAAAAGACCCAAAAAACCATCAAACTGTTGAACCAAACAAGTTACAGAGTCAAAGACCACTTGGGTCTCTTTGGACACTCGGAGTTACCATTCTCACTCTTTAACTTTCTAACTCCATTGCGGGTACCTTTGGGAACAGGAGGGAAAGCTTTAGTTGTGGTTGCTAAACTGTTGTGTCTGACAATGTCCGTTACAATGGCGTAAACAAAAGCTTCTGTTCTAGGTGATTCACTCGTCTTTTTCTCAACAGCTGCATACTGTCCACAGCATGAATCCTGGACTGCTGCATCACTAAGCTTCTGAAAGACTACACCCCTATCATGGTCGAAGTCATCTGTCAAAACCTGCATGGCACAAAAATGTGCTTAGCAATTGGAGAATGCATGCATGTGTACACTAAGCTACGACAAACGATGATTGAATGTCTTCAGGCTATGACTGAAACCCCACAACCAGCATGCAACAGTCTATGATACCAGGATACGGCATTTCACCCAGGGTACCTGTACCGATACAGATCTGGGTACGGCATACGGTTATGATATGGTGGATAAGGCTCTCTCATTTTATAAAAATAAAAAATGAAACCAAAAAAAAAAAAACCTAGCCCTTTCCCCGTTCGTGCAACGAGCTGAAAGAATGGGAAGAAATCCGTTGTGTCCTTGAAAAAAAAAAAAAAAGGATTGTAAGGGGAAGGAGGAAGAGGAGAAGAAAGAAAAAGAGAAAAGAAGAAGAAGAAGGGACAGGTCTAATTGTCACTTTGTTGTCAGCATATTTGTTATGGCACTATTAAACTTTGTTTTATGCCCCTTTAAGTATCAAGTTGCAGACTTCTTCACCAAGAACATCCTATCCCGCAATTCCTTCAACTAGTCTTCAAGCTCTCGATCCTCACCTTCTCACATCACGAGCTTGAGGGGGACGTCAAGCCAATCTCAATAGGCTGACTCAACCAAAAGGATCAACCCAACCAAATGGATCATGAATACATGGGCCCAGTTAAAGCTGTACAATATTTGTATAAAATCTTTTCTTATTGTTCCAAATTCTAATTTCCTTCATTAATCCTTAGGTTAGATTTCATTGACTGTAATTACACATTATGCATAGCAAGGCTTTTATTATAAAAGGAGAGCTTCAATAGATGGAACAACACAGATCCTCATTCAAAATCTTCTTCTTCCTCTCTGTATTGATCTCTCTACAAGGATGAGGCATTGCCGAAAAATTTCCAGTATAAGGATTGTAATGACCCGAGACCGTTGTCCACATGATATTGTTCGCTTTGGATTGGGGTTCCACACTCTCCCCCACCGGAACTAGAGTCGTCCTCGGCTCTGATACCAATTACCAACAATAACGACTCGGGCCCACTGTCCACATGATATTGTATGCTTTGGCTCATGGGATTTCAACCCAATCTTGCTTCACGGTTTTAGAAGAGGCCTCATGTGGGGTTAAGGCCAGGTCGCACATTATAAGCCCAAGGTTAAGACTCGGATATTTCCGATGCAGGACCTGGACAAAGCCTCACGGTGCTAACCGAAGCACTTCACCATTACCCTTATGGGTTCTCCTTTCTTTGCTCACAGGATCACTTGACCTAGTCTTGCCTTGAGGGATTACCCATGCGGTTTTGATTCCATTCTATAACGACCCGGGTCCACTATCCACATGATATTTACCGCTTTGGCCCATGTGCGCACGCAAGGACTTCCTAGGTATTGCTCCCGCCCAAGCGATCTTAACTCCAGCGTTCTTATGGGATCAAGGACCACACGACTTTAAATAGCATCATGTTGAGTTAACACGGTGTTTATATTATAAGCCCGAGATCAGGACTTGAATATTTCCAATGTGGGACTTGGACAAAGCCTTATAGTGCCTACCGAAACACTCCACCCTTACCCCTACGGATTCCCCTTTCTTGGTTCACAAGATCACTTGACCTGGTCTTGCCTCGAGAGATTACCCAAGTGGATTGGGGTCTCACACAGGCCGGGGTCGTTACAAGGATCATTTGGCAAACGACACCTCGTAGTATTCAATGAAAGCAAACCCTGGTCTTTAGCTTGCATATATCATGGACAAATCAGACATATTGTGATACTAAGTTACTTACCTGGAAATCAATTGGCCACCTGATTCGAGCACATGGACACGCACAACCATCACCAAAATTGAGATCCAACACCATTTTAAATGGCCTTGTCTTCACAGTCTCTCTGAAATATATAACCAATGCGAGAGATAAATAAAAGAAAATGTAGTTAAACTGAGAGGAAAGCAATAGTAGTAATAAATCTAACCTGCATACAAGATAATACATATTAAATCATTGGAATTGATTATGTTACCTTTTCAAGACAAATGGCTGCTTGTGTAGAACAGCAGCCTTCAGATCTGGTCTATCTGGAAATGAAACCTAGAAAGTAAATAAAATAAAACTGTCTTAAGGACAGATTAAAAAGCTTCAAAAGAAAAATATGGAAGAGAAACTGCAGGTTCTTGCAGATAGCGATGCAATCTTAACTGTTGTCAGTAATAATATGAGCAGATTACAGGGTGGGTCTTGAGCCTCAACAGAACTTTAGCTTACTGAGACACTCTAAATATGTGGGCCCACCATGGATAGGGATATGCCAAAATATCTGAAATTGAGAGTCCTAGACATTATATTTTAGGACCTTTTATCTGTCAAACGTGGAAGTTACTGTATTTCCGTCAGAATTGCTGTATTTCTTTATATTCTTTAGTGGTTTTACTGTTGTCCATGTGGTCTCACAACTTATATTCTAAAAACAATGTTTCACATGAAAATATTGAATACCATATTCTCTGCAATGATGAGCACAAAAGCATCGAACACTTTAGACTGTTGTATACCAGACGGTTGTATGCAATTTTGAATACCAGACTGTTGTGTGCAATTTAACTCATGGGATCCACCATTGACTGGCCTCTTAAAAGAAACACCTTAGACAATGGACAGCTGCAAATTCTAGCTAGCCAATCAATATATTTTAGTTCACTAAATGTTAACTTTCTTGCATGTCATGTTTAAGATATGCTCTCTCAACATTTCCACTTCATACGGTTGCTATCACTTTCTTTCTTTTACTTCTGATCAGTTTCTGGGATTTTCTTGTAGTCCTTTTGATCAGTAAGCTCTCATAAACAAGTAAGCATAATGGACATTTTAAATTAAAACAACATAAATGTGAGATGGTTTTACTAAAAACCACTTTGTCACTGATGTCAAGATTCAAGAAAGAATTTAAATTTAAATGCTTAAAGAGCATATGACAAGGAATTTCAGTTATGTACTCAGATCCGATCCCAAATTACTAATAAGGTCACAGGACCTGTACCTAAATTAAAAAATGTGGCCCAAACTAGACTCAAATCAAGGGCTTGGCCTGGGCCCACTGACATAATTTTCTTCTGAAATATAAAAATATCCTACTGGCGACAGATTTTGAACCTGAGACCTCTGTTTACAAGGATAGAACAGCTAACCAGCTGTGCAGGGCATTTCTGTGCATTGTCAGTTTGTCACATTCCTTCTATTGAGAGGTGTGTCTCAAGGCTTGCATGAGAGGTAACAATTTTAGCACCGCAAGGGACCCACCTATCATCAATCCAACCCCGTTACACTGACACTACATGAATTGGCACTCCTATTTGACACTAACTGGAATTATACTAACTATTGGGTTGAATTTCATAAAAATCTGTAACTTTTTTTTCTAATAGCTAAAAAAATGTTAACTTATGCAGTTTTAAGGCCCCTAAATCAAACACCAATGATCTAACTGAGATGATTTTTTTCCCAAAATCATATTCATAATAAGACCTTTCCATCTCACTATCCCCCAAGATGGGCATGCATCCATGTGAGTCCCACAAGAGGCTCGGATTCCTAGAAGAAAGTTGTACATGTTACTTTTTTTTCATCAAAAAATCTTATTTTTCATTGATGAACGCATATACTACTGTGCCCCTAATTGATGTGACTATAACTAAATAATCGATTACAAAATTTGACCCTCAATCCAATGGTCCAGTCCATTCTGCCCAGTGAAAGCTCCATGATCTAGTGTTATTCATGGGGTCCCGTAAGTGTGAAAGGTCCAGATGGATCATAAGGTGGGCCCCTCTCTGTTGCCCCCACTGTAATATGGTGAGAGGTGTGTGCATATGAAAATCTCTCACTCTCTCTCTCTCTCTCTATCCATCTCTATATATATATAGAGAGAGAGAGAGAGCAATATATATAGAGAGAGAGAAAGCAAGGCTCCCCTAAGCTCAAGCTTAGGATAAGGTAAGCTCAAGTGTGTGGTGGGGCCCACTTGGGGACCCACATGGGGATGGGGGTGGGGGGATTTCAAAGACTCCCTAGGATCTTCCTCCCTGCAAAACATCAGCCCCAACCGTAATTTCTATCACCTCCATATGGGTCCAAAAGTTTAATGGTCAAAAGTCCATTCGGATCAGTACACAGTCAATCCAACGGTCCAGTAAATTCGGATCTGACCGAAAGTTGGTGGACATGTGCAATTTAGAGGGGTCGTATGTTTGGTCCATTTGGATGGACTATATATATATATATATATATGTGAGGAATGCTCTCCTAAGCTCAAGCTTAGGATTTTTATATATAAGGAATGCTCTCCTAAGCTCAAACGTAGGATAAAATCTCGTAAGCTCATGCTTGTGGGGGCAACCTTTGGTCCATCCAAATGGACCAAACATATGAACCCTCTAAATTGCACATGTCCACCAACTTTCGGTCAGATCCGAATTTACTGGACCGTTGGATTGACTGTGTACCGATCCGAATGGACTTTTGACCATTAAACTTTTGGGGCCCAAATGGAGGTGATAGAAATCACGGTTGGGGCTGATTTTTTGCAGAGATGAAGGTCCCAGGGAATCCTTGAAATCCCCCCACCCACATCCCCATGTATATATATATATATATATTCTCCTAAGCTCAAGCTTAGGATAAGGTAAGCTCCGGGGACCGCCCCACCACACACTTGAGCTTACCTTATCCTAAGCTTGAGCTTAGGAGAATATATATATACACATGGGGATGGGGGTGGGGGGGATTTCAAGGACTCCCTGGGACCTTCATCTCTGTAAAAAATCAGCCCCAACCGTGATTTCTATCATCTCCATTTGGGCCTCAAAAGTTTAATGGTCAAAAGTCCATTCGGATCGGTACACAGTCACGGTTCAGTAAATTCCGATCTGACCGAAAGTTGGTGGACATATGCACTTCAGGGGGGTTGTGTGTTTGGTCCATTTGGATGGACCAAGGGTGGGTCCCACAAGCGTAAGCTTACGGAATTTTCTCCTAAGCATGAGCTTAGGAGAGCCTTGCCCTATATATATATATATATATAGGAGAGATGCTCTTGTGAGAGTTACTCTCACAATACTATAAGAGTCAGGGGTGGGGGCCCTCACATTTAGGTTATTGGCATTGGATATGGATGTGAGGGCTGCCCTCACCCTTACTCACATAGTACCATGAGAGGAACTCTAATAGGAGCATCTCCCTATATATACACACAAGCATACACATACATATGTATAATCAACAAAGCGGCGGACATGAACCCAGATCCAAATTGGAATCAAGTCAACTTACACTTACTGTTAACATTTTTTCAATTGCATATATATATATACACACACTTACTCTGTGTGTGTATATATATGAGGAATTCTCAAAAACTCCCTTTTTTGCTCCCCCAATGTTTTTAGAGTGTGGAGCCCAACTTGAGCCAATCCAATCATTCCCCCCCCCCCCCCCCCCCCCCCCGTGCAAATTGGTATAAAGCCCAAATTTGACACTCATCCAACTTTTACTCACCGCAGGATTAAAGTAATAAGAAAGTGATGCCTCTAAAACCATTAAACTTTGGGGCCATAGATTAAGGGGTTATGATAATCTAATGGAGTTGAAATTGTTCGCATAGGTAGATCTTATCTAGATTATTCCATCCAGCAGCATTCCATGGTTGTCATACACTACTGGGCCAACTGGGAAAGCCTTTTTTGTATAAAAAAAAAAAAATTACAGCGCTCTTATATATATATAATCAAAGCAGTGGACATGAACCCAGATCCAATTTGGAATCGGGAGAGAACCCATTTTCATCATTAAGTTCAATCTTACCTCAACTGTTTTGAGGAAAGGCAATGGCGCTCTCTGACCATGGACACTAGCAATCCTGAGCGTCCATTTCACAGATTTGTTCCCTGCAAATGGAACAAGGTGTAAAATAACCATAAGACAATGCTTGACATAAAAAAAGGTAAAAATTGTGATTATAGTATGATCCATGAGATTGTGTCTCCTATGGCTATGATGCTATTATAAATTTGGAAAGATTCACTCCCATGTGCATGTCCTGTAGATGACATTAAATACAAATATTGCCCTGTATTTAAGTATTAAAGACCTTACGCCTTTTCTCTATTCTTCTCTCTCCTCTTCTTCTTTCTTATTCTATAATATATTCCTTAATAAATTCATAAAGTTTGAGCTTTCCTTGGTCCGTGAAACTAAAGTTGAACCCGCATTTCAGTGATACAGGCGGCTAACATGATAAGCCCATTACAGAACAGTAAAATGGTACAAAATAATGACCAGGACCATCCAGTATGGAGGATTTTTGAAGCACGATACATCCACAATGAGGCCCTACAGATCAATTTCTTAGTCAAGGTCCAAAAGAACCATGGGAGTTACTTGCACGGACTCAAGGGCCTGAGGACACCACTCCTCACGACAATAGTCCCGACAACAAAGCTGATCAATTCAGTAGGGTTTCAGGCAATGATAAGTGCAAGATTCAAATTTGGTTAAACTGGGTGCTCATGCAAAAAAGAGAGCAACCTTACTTTTAGGGAATTGAGAAAGGCTGAGCTGGACAAGATCAATGCGGACGTATGGAGGAATCTGAAGATTAAGAAAGTCCATAACGCCTGCAATAACCTGTATGTATTGATTTAAGTTAATGACTAATTTTCATCAAAAGAAAGATAAATTCAGAAGATATGGTCGATTATAAGAATCACTTGGAGTCTTAACAATTATTCCTAGAAACAAGTAAAATCAGATGACAAGAATTAGACAAGGATAACCAAATCAACAGTATTAAACCCAACAGCTGCATCCACGCACCACCTCCTATGAACTTAAAGTGATAGAAATTTCATACAATCCTCTCCCTAGACCCACCTGGATGTACTCCAATCATGTGGGTAGGGTGGAAGAGAATCAATTATTGAGAATAAAGGGTGAACTATGTTAAGAAATAGAAAGAAGGGGTTATGTAATTTCCACAAATTGAGGGACTTATCTATAAATAGATAAAACGAAAGTGGTTTTTGTAAATACCTGGCCAAAAAGAAGAGGTGGTTTTTGAAATTTTGTACTTTTCGATAAGACCCCTCTTCTTTTCTTGTTTCTTAAAACTGACCCTTTACTTAGAATTCACTTTACAAGTAAATTACCAAACGAGCCCAATGGAAAAAAGACTAGCCTGAAGGTTGCATAAGTAGTGCTCCATAAACATTAGATTAGAGGTCACCAGCATAATGAAAGAATATCAAGATATCCTTTTGGAGGATGTGTTTTAGTTAAGTATTTCCTTATTGAGTATTTTCTTTATATTTTCATATGGTACTCACATTTCTTGAATGTTGGTATATAAGGTGACATAGCTTTCTTCAACTTAAAATAGTAGAACTATTTTTATGTTGACTCTAGGAGCATGACTTGAATCTGCAACCTAGCTTTGCAACAATTAGCACTTTCCAACTGCACTAAGAGCACTTATCACCATGATTCGTTATTAACCACATGATATACAATAAGTTTATTTCAAAGATGGTGATATGCGATAACTAATATTGACAAGAGAACTGACATTCACAAGACTACTTCCTAGTCACATGCATTCATAATAAATATTAAAAAAAGAAGAAGAAAAAAAGCCTACCTTATCTACGTTCCCATGGATCACCAGACTTGCTTTCTTGTCCTTTGGAGTTTGCTGCAAATGCACAAGAGAAATGATAAGCCATCATTTCTTTTTGTCAATACATTATTGGTACAGTCATGACTGAACTCATACAGTTAGAGCCATCAGAATGCACTATGTGGCAACAATTTTTTTTTTTTTTTGGTAAAGAATGTGGCAACAATTGAATATCACTATTGCTGACTTATTATCCTCAAACTGCACAAAGGAATGGGCCCAATATATAATTAATGGAACAATCTTAACCTTCAATAAGTGGCATGAAAATGGTGCGCAGCTAAGATAATGAATACCACAACATTAAACCTTAAAAAAAGAAGAGGAAATATATGTTGGATAGGAAAGGGGACATATTTGTTGGATTTGACCCAACTGAAAATTTTAGTTACACTTTTCTAAGGTGAGCAAATCAACAGTATTGATCAATGAACCATGTGCCTCAGATATACAGAGCTAACGATGTTATAAAATCCCTCATGACATGCAGGTACATCAAATGATACTACTAGTAACGGTAATATATCTTCAGCTTCATACTGCTTGACCTCAAACAGGAAAAAGGAAAGTGTTATTAAGGGAACATTTGTGTAATGCTTTTCCGTGAAAAATTGATTTTCCTTGTGTTTGGTGTAGTTAAGTTCTGCAGAAAATAAAATCCTCAGTACACTTTTTTTCCTCAAAATCAAGGATTTGCATTTCCATGCAAAATCAGGGCCCATATAAAAATCAAAACCCAGCCCTAGCTACCAAAAGATGGACTCTCTCTCTCTCTCTCTCTCTCTCTCTCTCTCTCTCTCTCTCTCTCTCTCTCTCTCTCTCTCTCTCTCTCCCCACATCCATCTGAGCCCAAATCGTCACTTTATACCCCCCCCCCCCCCCAATTGAAACTCTTCCCCTATCTCTATCTCTCACTCCCCTCTCTTTCTCCCTCTCTCTCCGTCAGCCAAATCCCTCATCTCCAACTCCTCCAGTTTACAGTTTACACATGACTAAAATGGATTCTAAATTTTATTTTCTAATATTGTGAAATTGCTCTGTTACCTGAATGAGTAGTTTGATTTCATTGATCTCTGAAATTTTTGCTTGATTTTATTGATCTCATGTGCAATTTTCTGTATGTCAATTGATTTCACTAAGGAATCCACAGCCGCACCAATCATGAAAGGTACCATTTCAGCAAAGAAAAAAAATTCTGCACCAAACATGGATTTAACATCTGCAGAATATCTTTCCCATGGCATCCATGTAATACCCCGGGCCCAGTATAAGGGCTAGATTATTTTCTGATATTTAATATTTAATTATCTTGATTTTACTTAGAATTATTGGGACCCATAGTTTGATGTAGGAATTCGAGTGGGACTTGTGTTGGTTATACCATAGACTCCTAGTATTGTTTGGAATAGGATTGGCATGTGAGAAGGAAATAATAAAATTAGAAAGAGGACTTTGGAAAGGATTCTAACTTCTAGCTTTTATATATTGATCGACCCCAAGCCTCTCTCAAGCTATTCTCTCTCTCTTTTCTACTTTCTTTTCCGTCAAGCCATAACAGGTGAGTAGAGATTCTGATCTAATTGTATGGTTTTGAATTTCTGGCTTTGCTCTTGTGTATATTTCCTCTATTTTATGGTAGAATTCTAATATGCTTGTGTGTGGTTCCTAATCTCTTATTTTCTGCCTTTGGATTCTTTGTTATTCAGTTTCATGGATGTAGATGATGATGTTGATTGATTTCTGAGCATTCGAATAACTGCTACAGTATTTCTGTGTTATTATCGACTTGTGTGTATCCACAGCTTGGGGTCCTTGCAAATCTTTGTAGTAATATAGATATGAGCTGTAGGCACCCTTCTCGTCATGATTTATTCAAAAATCAGTAAGAAATTTGAATCAGAATTGGATTGCTCCAATTCCAGATCGTCAAAATGTAATTTGGTCGATATTGGTTGTGGGACCACATGGCCCACTTGATGGAAATCAGATCCAGCCATCTGATAGGGCACCCCTAGACGACCCTAGGAGTCAAGGGCCTATGCAGATTGAGTCCCATTAGGCCCACTATCCAACTGACCCAAAAATCCTGATCGTGACTACCATTCTGCCAACTTGAAACTTCCTGTGGAGTTTCAGAAGCTTGGAAATTTACGTTATGGCCCCTGTTAATGTTCCTTATTATAACTTGAAACTGTTTTGTGATATTTCTCTAATGAAGGAATTCTGAAATTACAATTAAGGACCAGGTAATTATTGCTTTGCACAGCTGGGCCTGTTTGACTAATTTGGGACCAATAGACCCTACTGTTTTATATAAATTATAATGGGATCCTAAGTTTGCTGAAATTGCAAACCAAGGCTTGTCATTCATTGTTATTATTTGCAAATTGTTTGAATGGTTTCCTTTAGTTCTTGATTTGTCAAATCTGCATTTTGGACACTGTTATTTGAATATATGGTGACTTGAATTATGTATGTGGATTGATATACTTATGTCTTTATTATTTGGGGATCTCACATGGTAGATTGTGTGGTTTGTATATGTATATGTTGTGGTTAATTTGGTAATTGAATATTTCCTTCAAAACTGTAAAGGGTGAATTATGTAATTGACCTCTCTCATCTCGTACACCAATTTTGACTCGGACTGGAGCAGATTAAATCCACATAATTTGAGAAGGGGTTGATTATGGAATTCGCCCATTACTAATGTTGAGGACATGCTTAATATCATATTTTTGATGAGGCATATATTTGCTATTTGATTAGAAAACTGAGATACGATGACTTTGTTTGGAGGAACCTTCTGGACACCCCTAGACCACGAGCATGTATGGCCGATTTTGTGAGGATTGTTGATGTTGGACCTTTTTGGGAAAGGTCGATTTTGTGGTACCAATTCGCTGGTTTTGGACCTAAGTGGTCGATGGTTTTGGACCTTAGTGGTTGATGGTTTTGGACCTTGGTGGTCGGATTTATTTTGGACCTTGGTGGTCGGTTTTATTTGGGCTGGTGCTATCAGGTGGCTAGGAGGTTGCCGTTTGTTTGACCCGATTCCAACCTTGGCTTGAATGAGACTTTTGTTGTGTAATCTTATCTAAGCATATGTTTAAATGCACAAATAGATTAGAATATCTATTCACTCAGTTGTACTGATATTTTGTGGATTTGCCCCAATCCAGGTAACCAGAACTTAGTGACTCTAGGAAAACCGTGATGACCGGGAGATAGACTTTGGGATGCGTACTTGAGCGTCGAAGCCACATAGATGAAGAAGATTTAGATTTAATAGATTGTTCAGATTATTTTATTTTATAGACATTTGCAATTATTTTTTCGGACAATGTTACATTTGTTTATTAGATTTGGATTTTTAATACAAGTTGGTTTAAGCTGGTAAATGCCTGAATCTTTATGTGATCTTTGATTTAACCTATGTGTGTGATGCTTACGAGTCTCGACATGGAATTCGAAGGGCCCCGGATTCCGGGTCGTTACAATCCATTTACCATGGATTTTGCTGATATGGCAATTTCCACGTCCCACAAAAAGCACCTATATTATACACAAACATGCCCTAGATAAACATTACTGCCTAATCGTGGAATATGCAGAGACTCAAATACTACACTGAGAACCATTTCAAAAAAAAAAATACTACGCTGAGAAGTAAATGAAAATTAGGATTTAGGAGAAAGATGGCATACTTCTTAGTCTGAGGCCTACAATTAAATTTGGTCCCACAGGCCAGTGGTGGAAAAAGAACCAACTACTCTTGGCTAGGACCCATTCTGAACATTAGTTGGTTATGTGATAAAAGAAAACCTCTATTCTAGTTCGTGAATAACGAGTAACGACATAATAAAGGGCAGCCTCATGTAAAAGAATCAACTGGCTAGTATCATATTCACAAACAGATTCCTTACACTAAATATGAATGGGCCACAAGAGGCTAAGGAGTACCTGAAGGTTAACAATAACAAGCTTTCCCCCACCACGAAGAGATTTTAAAGGCAGGTTGCATGCTGGTGTAATCTGCAAACTGCACAGGATTATCAGCGACCCATCTAAGAGAGAGAAAAAAAAAATAGTACAAGCATATGAGATAGAGATCCAAAATTTTACATTCATCAAGATGATGAATTTAGTCTAACAAAATGAAAAAATTCGCAAAGAAAAGATAAGTTAATGTTCCCTTTATGTAACCCATATTGCAAGCAGTTCGAAATATGAAAGGAAAATGAGAAAAAATCATGAAGAAGTTGAGGTGGGTTTAATGTGCCCCTAAATCACAAGAAGTTTGGAATGTTACCTCACTTACCAAATGGGTGCCATACCTGTCTGATGTCAATCCTGGGCCTCTAGGCCCAATATATCAGGCCCATTTACATACTAGTTAGTTGTTAGCTATTACCATGGATCTAACCCCAAGTGTAATTAGGGGATAATCATTATGAGAATGTATTCAGGGCTTAAACCCTTTTAAATAGACATCTCAGTCGACCAAGGCAAGGACGATATTCATCTCCAGATCTCTCTCTCTCTCTCTCTTTCTCTCATGTCTGTATGCTTCTTTCTATCAAGGATGAAAATAGCGGTTGCGGCGGGCGTAGCGGCCCGCCGCCAAAACGCTACGAAGCGGGGGATACGTAGCGTAGCGGGATACGTAGCGGCGTAGCGGTGCGATTTGAAATAATCGCCCAAAAAATCTAAAAAAATTCCAGAAAATCCAGAAAATTGTAAAATGAAAGAATATGTGGTTCTTTTGCAAAAGTAAGTAAGAAAAGTGGGTGTAGCGGTGCCCTCAATATATGAAGTCCTGTATCGCTGAATAAATAGAAAATAGTAGTAATTATTAGTTTTTTCACATGTATTCATGTTTCTTAGTCATACTAACTTAGAAAGTAATGGAAAGCTCATAAAAAAAAAAAAAAAAAAAACTAGAACATAAAATAAAGGCATAAGACTTAAGAGTTAGGTCATTACTCATTAATGAACATTGAACAATTAAATATCAATACTTCAACATTCTAGGTTCAAACTCAATCAAGTGAATGAACTATGAAGTGATCAATAATCAATATTCAACACCAATTTAAAATGACAGAGTAGAGAGTTAGTGAAGGAAATAGGAATACCTTAGTCACCAGCACAATGAGGGTTCTTTATAAAATAATTTAATTAAGACCAATTTGAAATCTAGTAGTAATAGGTAACTATATCTTTACTATTATACAATTTCAAACATAATTAAACAGGTTTAATATCTTATCTAGTAAGTTATGATAATAATAGACATCCAAGCACAAAAATGGAAAGATAACCAGCAAAAGAGTCTTAGCTATCATGGTCAAGTATGATCCTTTTATCTTCTTGATTGCCATTTTTTCAAAAACATGCGCTTCGCAGAGGGAGAGGGGGTCTGGGGGATTCCCTTGCGGGGGTCGAGCTGACCGGTCAGCTCGCGGGGGCCCAGGGGGCAGCGCCCCCGGCGGGGGTTCGGGGGCAGCGCCCCCAAAAAAAAAAAAAAAAAAAAAAAAAAAAAAAAAAAAAAAAAAAAAAAAGGGAAACGTATCGGCCGCCACGGTACGTGGCGGCTTTGTAGCGGCCGCCACACTTTGTAGCGGCCGCTACGGGCCGCCACGGATGCGACGGCCGATATTTCGGCCGTGGCGTGGCGGTATCCCCCGCCACGGCCGATATATCGGCCGCCACGCTACGTGGCGGCCGCTATTTCAATCCATGCTTTCTATCAATGACATGGTATCAGAGCAAGGTCAATCATCTGTGATCTTCTCCTAAGTCATCTTCCAAGCATTGGAAGCCTGCCAGTGATGTTTCTGTTCAGCCGATCATCTCTGATCGTCCCTGATCATCTCGGATCATACATGGCCCACCTCGGATCATCACCAGACACCAGCACATCAACGGAATACCTCCACCTTGGTCGACTACTGCTTCCTGGATTTTTGAAGATTTTTCCCTGATTTTTTGATCATCAGAGGTAGGTTTTCTACCAATTCTTGTGAAAATTCATTTTTTTCACTATGTTTTCATCTCGGCCGTCCAATCTCCTCGATCTGAGTTTGATCGACCTGGGACCACTTCCAGTAGTTGCATAAAACTACCCTCTTTTAATCCCCACCATCTGATCTGTGTCAAGATCACCACGTGGGGCCCACGTCAGGTTTTACTGGCTGCCGACTGGGACCGATTGCTGTGTCTGTTTTCACCTTTGTTGCCTGCGACTGCTGCTGCTGAATATTCTGTCCAGATTTTCTCTTCTGCCTTCTTGTTGCTACTGCTACTACTGGTTCTTGCTTACTGCTGCTAGATTTCTCTGCCTTCTGGTTCCTGCTACTACTGTTAATTGCTTACTGCTTGCTTGCTTCTCCACTGCCTTTTGTTCTCTTGTCATGGATACATCTGAAAAATCAGGACCCTCTATTGTGAAATTTAATGGCAAAAACTATGTATCTTGGGCATTTCAATTCCAAGTATACCTTGAAGGAAAGAACTGTGGGCCCATATAGATGGTTCTGACACACTCCCTGCTGACGATGCCAAGAAAATTCTCTCTTGGAAAACTAAAGATGCGAAAATAAAGTCTTGGATTCTTTCTTCTGTAGAACCAAACTTTATTTTGTCTCTCAGACCTTGCAAGACCTCAAAGGACATGTGGGAATATCTGAAAAAGGTATATTATCAACATCATGCTGCGCGTCAGTTTCAATTGGAATTAGATATTGCTAATTACTCCCAAGGGACACTTTCAATCCAGGATTATTACTCCGGCTATGGTAAATCAGATGATTATCAATGCCCTGTCATCTATGAACATTTCAGGTACTAGTCCATCCCTTTCTAATACATGGTATTTAGATTCTGGAGCTAGTAATCACATGACCTCCTCACCCACCAATCTACATCATGTTGTCCCCTACACTGGCACTCTTTCTGTTCAAACTGCCAATGGAGACCACCTTCCAATCCTCTCTG
Organism: Litsea cubeba; assembly: GCA_012931725.1. Lineage (NCBI taxonomy): Eukaryota > Viridiplantae > Streptophyta > Magnoliopsida > Laurales > Lauraceae > Litsea > Litsea cubeba. Next base: position 60,178,228 of record CM022948.1, read on the forward strand.
TGGGAGATACTCCTGGCCCTTTTCCATTAACAAATGTTTTTGTCTCCCCTCATCTTGCTACCAATTTAGTTTCTGTGGGTCAATTAGTTGACAATAATTGCAATGTCTCCTTTTCTTCTTCTGGTTGTGTTGTGCAGGACCAGGAGTCGGGGGCGGTGATCGCGAGGGGGCCTAAACGTGGCAGGCTTTTTACGTTACCAGTATCTCCATTTATTCAAAATAAACCTTGGAATCAGTTGTTTTGTTTTTTACTTCCTAATAATTCTCGGTTGTGGCATAATAGACTTGGTCACCCGAATGCTGCTACATTGTCCACTTTGTTTCAAACTGGATTGTTAAATAAACCTATTGATTCTGTTTCATTTGAGTGTGATGCTTGTAAATTAGGAAAAAGTAAAACTTTACCTTTTTCTAACTCTACAACTCGTAGCAATGAATGTTTTGATTTAATCCACAGTGATGTTTGGGGCATTGCTCCTACCATTTCTCATGGTCATTTCAAATACTTTGTTACATTTATTGATGATTACAGCAGATTTACATGGGTTTATTTGTTACATTCTAAATCTGATGTTCTTAATGCATTTAAAATTTTTCTTAGCTATGTTCAAACTCAATTTTCCAAATGCATTAAAACTTTGCGATCAGATTCAGGGGGGGAGTATGTCTCCACTGATTTTCAATCTTTCCTAAAGAGTCGAGGAATTGTATCTCAACGTACTTGTCCATATACTCCTCAACAAAATGGCGTTGCAGAACGGAAAAACAGACATCTTCTTGATGTCACGAGGACTCTTCTCATTGAATCCTCTGTTCCTCCACGTTTTTGGACTGAAGCTCTTACCACTGCAGTCCATCTCATAAACCGTCTTCCATCACCTACCATTGCCCAATTAACACCACATTTTAAACTTTATGGTCACCATCCTACCTTTACTCATCTACATACCTTTGGGTGTGTTTGCTTCGTTCATCTGCCTCCCACAGAGCGCACAAAATTAACGGCCCAATCTAGCCGGTGTGTTTTTTTAGGATATGCAACTAACCAAAAGGGTTTTGTTTGCTATGATCCAATGGCTCGTCGCACCAGGATCTCTCGTAATGTTATTTTCTTCGAAAATCAATATTTTTTTCAAACATACTTGGATTGCCCTTCTCCATTTTCCACAACGGTGTTACCTGGATTTTCTGAAAAACCAACTGTTACACGGTTTAATCCTGATTTTGTGTATCATCGACGGGAAACACCTCCCACTGCAGATGCCCACCCTCCTGATCCTCCGACAACTGGTCCCACATCTACTAGTAGTTTGCGTCGCTCCTCCAGAATTTCTCGACCTCCTGAGCGGTATGGATTTACCCATGCTTCTTTGATGACAACACTATCCTCGGTTTCCATCCCAAGTTCTTATTTGCAGGCTGTGCAACATGATTGTTGGAACCAGGCCATGAAAGTTGAATTAGATGCATTGACCCAGAATCACACCTGGGATATTGTGGAATGTCCTTCGTCAGTTAAACCTATCGGTTGCAAATGGATCTACTCGATCAAGCTCAACTCAGATGGCTCCTTGGATCGACACAAAGCTCGACTTGTGGCACTTGGCAACCGCCAAGCGTATGGCATTGACTATGAAGAGACATTTGCGCCGGTTGCAAAAATGACAACTGTTCGGCTCCTTCTCGCCATTGCTGCTTCTCAATCTTGGCCATTGTACCAAATGGATGTCAAGAATGCTTTTCTACATGGGGACTTGAAAGAAGAAGTCTATATGCGGATACCACAAGGAGTCACCTCTCCGTCTAAGAAATCTGTCTGTCGCTTACACAGATCTCTTTACGGTCTCAAGCAAGCTCCCCGAGCGTGGTTTGATAAATTCAAAGATCGGTTAGGCACGATTGGCTTTACTCAAAGCCCATATGATCCATCTCTTTTTATGAGCCACGCATCTACTGGCTTTACTGTTCTCCTCGTATATGTTGATGATATCATTATCACCGGAACTGATGATGCTATGATAAAATCTATTCAGGCCTCTCTTCGGGATTCATTCCATATGAAGGATCTGGGTCCTCTACATTATTTTTTGGGCTTAGAAATACATCAGTCTTCCAAAGGCCTGTTTATCAATCAACACAAATATGCGACAGATCTTATTGAGCTTGCTGATCTCGATAACTCTTCCCCAGTTGATACACCGCTTGAAATCAATCTTAAGTTGAGTAAAGATGATGGCGATCTTCTTCCTGATCCACATACATACCGGAGACTTGTTGGCAGTCTTGTCTATCTCACCGTCACCAGGCCTGACATATCTTATGCTGTCAATCTTGTCAGCCAATTCATGACGTCTCCTCGTCACCTTCATCTGACAGCAGTGAAGCGCATTATCCGGTATTTATTGGGTACTCGAGCTCGTGGTTTATATTATCCAAAGGATAATCGTCTCCTTCTGACCGCTTTTGCAGATGCTGACTGGGCAGGATGTTCGGATACCAGACGGTCCACCACTGGTTGGTGTATGTACCTCGGTCAGTCTCTCATCTCTTGAAATGCAAGAAACAAGAACGGGTCTCCAAATCTTCCACAGAGGCTGAATATCGGGCTATGTCTTCTGCTTGTTCTGAAATCCTATGGCTTCGGGGACTTCTTTCGGAACTTGGATTTGCACAGGCCTCTCCCACTTCCTTGCATGCCGATAATACTGGGGCAATCAGAATCACTGAAAATCCTGTTCTTCATGAACGCACAAAACATATAGAAGTTGATTGCCACTTTATCCGCGACGAATACAAGCGTGGTGTTATCAGTCTACCTCATGTCCCTACAGAGTTTCAGTTGGCAGATATATTCACTAAGGGACTTGCTCGGCCTCGACATCAATTTCTTGTTTCCAAATTGCTGCTTTATGACACTCCCGCATCAATTTGAGGGGGGGTGTCAATCCTGGGCCTCTAGGCCCAATATATCAGGCCCATTTACATACTAGTTAGTTGTTAGCTATTACCATGGATCTAACCCCAAGTGTAATTAGGGGATAATCATTATGAGAATGTATTCAGGGCTTAAACCCTTTTAAATAGACATCTCAGTCGACCAAGGCAAGGACGATATTCATCTCCAGATCTCTCTCTCTCTCTCTCTTTCTCTCATGTCTGTATGCTTCTTTCTATCAATGACATCTGACACCTCAAATTTAACTATAAACTTTATACTTGACACACACCCAATTGCATACTCAGGTAGCATAGTAAACTGCGCAGAACAGATATCTGTTCCTCCACATGTGAGTATCAGAACCATGTGAAGGAACCAGAAAGAAAAGACCGCATTAGGTGCACAATATTTTCGAAAAGTTTCTAAAACTGAATTATATGAGCATATAAACCTTCATTAGGATTATGTACTGCCTATATAAGTTATTGTGTGCATTTGTACTCCATTATTTTCAACAGTAAACTCTCTACACTGTCGTTTGACTCTTTTTCCCATAAATATGGTCACAAAATGTCAGAAACCACAAACTGTATCACCTTTTTTACATCTACTATTTTATTTTTTTAAGAAATTTTTTTGTTTATGTAATTTCTTTGGGTTTTTTTTTTTTACATCGCTAATCTTTCACAACAGTAGTAGCTGATGTTCCTTGTCTTACCAAGGTCAACATATGCCTAGCATTTAAGAGTATAAATGTCCTGGCCGCATGACAGCTAAGCCAATGAATCTTTACCCTGAGAACATGATATTTTATATTTTACTCAATTACCCTCCACGATTGAATGTCGCAAGTAACTAAGATTTTTTTTTAATGATTCCTAAGTAACTATGATCATTTTTCTAAAATTCAAATCATATCGCAAATCGTGCAAGGGGATGAATTGAATCAAACTGTGAATCATACCACGAATCATAGGATTTTTTATAATGAATCTAAGTTAATGATTTTATAAATAAAAGCCACACGAGAAAAGCGATATACTGAAAAGCTACCGCCCTATTACTAACTACAAGAGCAAAAGAAGAAAGACCTAGATCACCGGCAAAACTCAACAAAGAAGAACCAAAATGAAATTTCACTGAATCAAATTAAATGTCCTACCTCCTACCAAAGATTTGTTGAAGATTCATCAAAATCCCACTAAAAGAACTAATGGTCATCCTCACTTGAGACCTTGAATCATGGTATGGTTCTAACCTCAAATGTCCTCAATGCTTTGACTCAAAATTCAACAGAACTAACTCAAATCAACTAAATTTTCGGTTAAGACACCTTCTGAACTTAGCTTAATAAAGACTCAACCAAAGATGAGAACATGTTTAAATATAGTGTTGCATTCATTTGAGTTAAAAAGGCACTATTTAGTATTTGTTTTGTCAATTCCATTTGATTATGCAATATGCATAACATTTTGCTTCCACCTTTTTACATTCATAATTAAGCAACTCTAGAATATTATCTAAGTGTCACGACTTCAAACTGACTTAAAAGAGGACAACCTTAACCTCTGTGGACATCAAATTGAATTAAGATTTTTCAATTGTGCCTGGATTCAGCCTATTAAAAATAAAATAAATGAAATACACTTTCTGATCTTCTATGAACTCTGGAAACCATCACAAATAGTGTTCTCCGGAAATTGTCAACTCCGAAATCTGTCGAGAAGTTTTCGAATTTGGGCTTTTCTCAAGATCAGGAAAATGCCAAGGAAAATTTTAATAATTAAATAATTAAAAAAAATAAATATCTTATACTGTTAAAAATAGTGTATAGGTATTTCCTTTTCCATTTTATTACAATTTTCTCGCGATACTTTCATTTTTCTTGTGACATTTTAAAAGTATCATGTTATAATTAAAAATACATTTCAAATACACAGCAATATTTAAAAAATAGCGTCGATATTTGTGACAATACTAGGAACTCCTATAGCAATTGGGCCTAAATTATCTATCTACAAAGATGATATGTAACAATAAGGCCACCAATGAGTTCCATGCATGGTTCAACCCTGAAATCTGATACAACACAAATTTACGATTCAAGGCTGTTGTGCTGTGAATTTCATTTTTTTTTCTTTTTTTACCTACAAAAAATCTGAAAAAAAAAAGGATATCCAAAAAAAGTTAGTGTTGGAAAACGCTAGAATTCTTCTTTTTTTTTCTCATTAGGACACTAAAAATAGGGGACCCCCGAACCTAAGTCATTAATATAATGTAGCACCATTTTTTAGAAACTGATCAATTTTTTTCAAAATTAATAAAAAAGTGAAATATAATTTCTAAAATTTGTTAGAATATTAATATGATAACATATTTATAATGCAAATAAAGGAAATATCTTTAACCAAAAACCAATTAGCTATTCAAAAGACCAGTATATATGTGATAATCAAAATGCATAATCACTTTTTTCCTTAAGTAATTTGAGGGGGAGAAAACAAAAGTTACCAAAAAGAAAAAATTTCTCTTAAGCATAAAATACGGAACATTAATATCAGCTCAATATCTCGAAATCTATGGCAAACTAACAATGAGCCGGTCACTCTAACACAATGCATGCACGTAGTTTCAGCAGATTCTTTTTGGGGAAAAAATGCTTCATCATTGAGGTTAGATACATTAAAAAGAAAAAAGAAAAATAAAAATTGCTAAATCTCCCCAGATTTGGTATCAAGTTGTCATTCTTTCCATACTAAGTAAGCTCTAGAAGAAAGGCTCAAAACAGAAGCCAACATACATACCTTAGTGAAGATCGCTTTTCGACCTTGCAAAAATTCAGGTTTTTTTTCTCAAAAAATGAAGCTTTAAGAAAGTAAAAATCACGTTCCTCTTCAATTTCTCACAAGTTTTGGCCCTGAAGAGGGCAAAGAAGGGAGAAAAGGACCATAATAGCCCATGCAGCCGATATTTTGAATTTCTTAGCTGTATCAACCAATATTTTTTTCCAATAAGGCCAATAATTTCAAAACGTCGCCCAATTCATGCACTGACACTGAATTAACATAGAATATCGTGGTCGGGCTTATATACGATTTAATAGTTTGATGCATGGCTCAATGTCAACACATCACAAATTATTAAAATAAGATTTGCAATAACAAACATTCGCATTTGAAATAAACAGTGTTAATTGAAAGTATGGAGAAAGAAACCAAAGGCCATTTTACACTGTCAAAGGAAGTGTAGCCTTGTGATGATTACCTGGTCCCCAAACATAAAACAAGATCAGCCATTTTACAGTGCATTTCTGCAGGATCCATCTCCTTTGGTGGTAATGCATCCTGAAAAAATAGTAAACATTGTGATCAACGCTAGAAACTTCTTTAAACAACAACAACAACAAAAAAAAACACTAGAAACTCCCAAAAAGTACTATGCCATTTTTAAGTTGGAATCCATAGCCAATTTATCACGTTTTCCTGGAAAATGTTGAAATAAGAAACAAACATAGCCAATGCAGTGACAATCATTTTCTTATCATTCCGGTAAGCAGATGCAAGAAACTTTATAGGGCATCTCTCCTTCCACCGAACCAAGTGGAAAACTTTATAACGATCATCAATGCATCATAAGGTTATCCTAGGAAGATTAAAATAATCCATGACCACAAATCCGTATAGGCATGTGTTATTGGGCCTTAAGACTTAAGTGGGATTAAAATAATCTATGACCATTATACTATCTTAAGCTCAAGGGTTTTACCTTTAATTTTGACCTTCAGTTGGAATTTTGAATGTTAGTTTTTTTTTTTTTTTCTTTTTTTCAAATCTTCTCTCCCCACTTATGCAACTACCTACATTATGGAAACCACTCAACTACCTACATTATGGAAACCACTCATAACCACTCCCCAGTTCTTTTTCTGCAAAAACTCTGTTTCTATCCAAACTCTACCATTCCTTCTCTACTCCAATTCTCTTCTTTCCTTTCAATACCACTAGCTTTTGGATTACATAAATAGGTTCTCTCATAACATTTTTGTTCTTTCGTTTTCTAAAATCTATGAATTTGTTTAATGCATGAATATTTAAATTGCAATGTTGGTCATATCCGTGCTGAGCACGGGTTATTGTGCTAGTAAATCCTTATATGTATGTGTTATTGGACCTTAAGACATAAGGGGGCCAACAGTTAGAATTAAATGTAACTTCAGCCAGATCTGAATTTTATCACAAACCACTATTGTGGGCTTAAAACATATGTAAAATGGGCCTAACTAGTTGTACAACAAATGGGCCTGACCCATGTTAGGTGGGCCCTACTCATAAAATGGGACATGAGGTGATAGAATATCTCTGACAGATTGGTGGGATAATCCCAGACCAAAAAATGAGGGGATGAGAACTTTTGAAAAAGGCCTCCTTTACAATTACGCTTCTGCTCAACATAGTTTTAAATCATTTACAATTTGGCTTCTACTCAACATAGTTTTAAATCAACCACCAAGTGGCATACATTCACAGCAAGCAAATTGTCAAAATTGTGAGTGAAATTATGAATATGTATTGTAAACCCCAAATGAAAAGAAAGAAAAAGATGACCCGAAGCCATGATTGTTAAGTAGTTGTTTGTGCAGTTTCCTATCACCAATTGGTTTTGGGATTACTGGCTAGCAACTTTGACATGGTATGATCAATCCCTCTTCTATTGTCTTCTATCATTGATCATTCTTCTTCCTGAAGTGAAAACTTCTCTCCGATAGTGTCTGATCATCCCTGATCAGAGGTGGCCCACCTTTGATCATCATCATCATCGCAGCGGAAGCAGCCTATATTGTTCGTCTGGTTATTCTCTTATTTATGGAGATTTTTTCAAGATTTTTGGATCATCAGAAGTAGGATATCCACCTCATTTTGTGATATTTCAGTTTTGTCCGGCAGTTTCCATCACAGCCGTTCAAATTTGTGGATTTTGATCCGATTTGAGTGAAACTTTGGCCTGGTGTTGCGAAAATATCTTGTCCTTCCATCCCCTACCTTTGATCTTGCTGTTGGTCCGCTCATAGAGTTCATGTTCAAATCGACACACTGACGAGCTTCACGGTTTTTACCGTTTGTGCTTCACTGCTTCACTGCTGCCCACAGACGATGATCTAGACAGCACCAACAGTCCACCTAGTGTTGGTCGACTCATTTTTCTGGGAATTATGGTGATTTTTCAGGAATTTTTCCATCACCTTTGAGATAGTTTCCAACATCTTCTTCATCTGACGGTTTTCTAAGACAGATTTCATCATCACCGTCCAGATTTGTGGATCTTTTTCCAAATCTCATCAGATTTGGACCTGAAGGAAGTACATTTGATCCACTTTACAGCGATCAAACCTGATCTGTGATTCGATCATTCTGTGGGGCCCACATGTGGATTCACCCACTGAAGATAGGGACGACAGGGCTTCCCTGTACTCTGTTGCTGCTACTATGCACTACTGTTTGCACCTTCCTCACCCTCTGGCTACCAGCATCCACCTAACAAATATTACTACTGAGTTTTGGACCATATCACTGTCGTGCTACAACAGAGACCATAATCTCTGTTTCCTTTCCTCCATTGGTTCAAGGCATCAGATCTCATCTCAACATCAGATTGGACCTCATCTCAGGCATTAGATTCAAGGATCTGAACAAAGAAAACATTTCTGATCTCTCTCCATGCAGCTATCTATTGATCTGACCGTCTGATCAAGAACTGGGGCCCACCTCGGATTGTGCAACTGTCACAAGTTCTGCACCAAGCTGGTCGCCTCAAAAGTACTGTTGCTGCTGCCACTGTTAGCCCTCTTTGCTGCCGCCACATATTTGCTGCTGCTGTTGCTGTCTTTGCTGCTATTAGTATTGTTCCTGCCTCTTTTCTACTATGGACAATTATGATGCTAATGGTGATCGGTATCAATCTCACTCTCCTCTAGCATTTCCAGCTTTTCATTCTTCAATATCTCTGTCTTCATCCATCACCCCATCCACATGGTTTCTAGATTCAGGAGCATCGAACCACATGACTTCTGTAGAAAGTAGCTTTACAGCCTCTCACCCTTACCTTGGAAAAGAAAAAATCACCACTGCTAATGGAGACCAATTAATCATCTCTGGAATTGGTACCATTATTTTATCTGGTGTCTCTGGCCAGTCTCTCCACCTTCCCAATGTCTACTTTGTTCCCAAATTATCAGCCAATTTACTTTCTGTAGGACAACTTATTGATGATGGGTACCATATTATCTTTTCTTCCACTGGTTGTGTCATACAGGGGCGGCAAACTGGGAAGGTGATCGCAACAGGGAGTAAACACGGTCGACTATTTCTGCTGGACATTGGACATCATTCTCTCTTTTCTTCTTCTTCTCCTCAGTTTGATAAATTGTGGACTGTGTGGCATAGTCGTCTTGGTCATGTGAACAATGCGTATTTACTTTCCCTATTTAAAAATGGTTTTTTTAGAACCCACTTTTAATAATAAAGTGATGTCCTCTTTCCTTCAATCTAAGTGTGAAACGTGTTGTTTGAGTAAGAGTCATATCTTGCCTTTTCCTATTCATAGTTCTCGTGCGTTATCATCTTTTGATGTTATTCACACTGATGTTTGGGGAATTGCACCCACCTTGAGTCGGACAGGCTTTAAGTATTATGTGACATTCATTGATGATCATTCTCGTTTCACTTGGATTTATTTCATGCGCTTCAAATCTGAAGTTTTTTCTTTCTTCCAAAAGTTTTACAAAATGGTTCAAACTCAATTTCAGAAAGAAATAAAAACTCTTAGGTCTGACTCTGGTGGAGAATACATATCCCATGAATTTTCTGCCTTCCTTTCTGATAAAGGAATTCTTCACCAAAAATCTTGCCCACATACTCCACAGCAAAATGGTGTTGCGGAGAGGAAGAACAGACATATTCTTGAAACTGTTCGTTCTCTCCTCCTTGCATCTTTAGTTCCTCCCACCTTTTGGTGTGATGCTGCACAGACTGCTGTATATCTCCTCAATCGTCATCCTAGCTCCGTTCTAGGAAAGACTACTCCATATGAAGCTCTCTTTGGTAATACTCCTTCATATTCTCACTTGCGTGTTTTTGGTTGTTTATGCTTTGTCCATCTTCCACCTACAGAACGCACTAAGCTGTCACCTCAAGCTGCCAAATGTCTCTTTCTAGGGTACAATACTGAACACAAGGGATTTCTATGCTATGACCAATCTGAGAAACGCATGCGAATATCTCGTAATGTAATCTTCTTAGAACACATTCCTTTCTTCTCTTTGCGTTTGGATACACATCCTGTTGCTGTCTCTTATCTGCCACAATTTCCTGCACCTACTTCTCCACCACCACCTATTACCAAGGTCTATGTCCGGCGTAACAAGGTTCCTCCTGTGGGGCCTCCTTCTCCTGATCATCTCCCAATACTGCCTCCTACACCCTCAGGTATTAATACTTCCTCCACCGATAGTGTTATACCCTTGCGACGCTCTAGTCGTCCTTCTGTTGCTCCTGACAGATATGGCTTCCCTGCTCTTTTCACTTCTTTGGATAGTGCTCCTATTCCCACCTCTTATTCACAGGCTTCGAAGATTGCATATTGGCAGGATGCTATGACTGAGGAGTTGCTTGCTCTTGAAGCAAACACATGGGACTTGGTACCGACTCCTGAAGGCACCTCTGTGATTGGCAGTAAATGGATCTACTCTATAAAGGTTAACTCTGATGGGAGTCTTGACCGCTACAAAGCCAGATTGGTGGCACAGGGTTACAAGCAGGAGTATGGCATTGACTATGAGGAGACATTTGCACCAGTGGCTAAAATGACCACTGTTCGCACCCTCCTTCGTGTAGCTGCAGCCCGTAACTGGCCCCTATGGCAAATGGATGTCAAAACGCCTTTCTTCATGGCGACTTACATGAAACTGTTTATTTAAAACCACCTCCGGGTTATGCTTGTCCTCCACACCATGTTTGTAAATTGAGGAAAGCTCTTTATGGACTTAAGCAGGCTCCCAGGGCTTGGTTTGATAAATTTCGGGCCGCTATCCTTCAAGCTGGATTTCGCCAGAGTCACTCTGATAGTTCCCTCTTCCTCCGATGGACATCAAAAGGCTACACATTTCTCTTAGTCTATGTTGATGATATGATTATCAGTGGCAATGATAGTGCCGGTATTACGGATCTCAAACGTCATCTCACTCGCCACTTCAGAATGAAGGATCTTGGTCCTCTCACCTACTTTCTAGGGCTGGAGTTCATACGTAGCAAATCTGGCATTCGGATTCATCAGCGGAAATATGCTAAAGATTTAATCACTTCGGCACAACTTGATGATGCTCACACTTTTGATACTCCTATGGAATTGAACAGCAAGATCCGTAGGGATGATGGCCAGCCCCTAGATGATCCTTCTGTTTTTCGGCGAATAGTAGGTAGTTTACTCTACTTAACTATGACCCGACCAGATATTTCTCATGCCGTTCATACGATTAGCCAGTTTGTGAGCAATCCTCACAAACCTCACCTTGCTGCTGCCTTGCGCATACTCCGCTATGTCAAAGGCACCCTTAACCATGGTCTCTTCTACTCTTCGGGCGCTTCTCTGCACTTATCAGCTTATTCGGATGCTGACTGGGCTGGTTGCCCAGATTCTCGGCGCTCTACCACTGGCTGGTGTATGTTTCTTGGGGACTCCTTGATTTCGTGGAAATGTAAGAAGCAAACCACTGTCTCTAAATCTTCTGCTGAGGCTGAATATCGGGCCATGTCATCTGCAAGTGCTGAAATCATCTGGCTACGCGGTCTTCTCTGTGAATTCGGTGTCATCATTGGTAGATCTACACCTCTTCATGGGGACAACACCAGTGCTACGAGAATTGCAAACAATCCGGTCTTTCATGAAAGAACGAAGCACATTGAGATTGATTGCCACTTCATCCGTCAGCATGTTGTTACGGAGAAGATCACTTTGCCTCATGTCTCTACTCTTAACCAGTTGGCGGATATCTTCACAAAAGCTCTTCCCAAAACGCGTCATCATGATCTCACTAGCAAATTGATGTTTTCTGCCTTACCACATCAATTTGAGGGGGAGTGTAGAAGATAACTAAGGCCCATCTAGGCCCAAGAAGGATATCCCACGTGTGGGACTGTATTGAGTCTTGTACAGCTTGTCATACATCTTATCTCATAGATTTTCTTCCATGTATAGAGATTTACATTCTTTATTCTTTATATTCTGATTGTAATCCTGCTGATTGATAGCATGTAATTAGGGTTAATATGATTATAAAATGGTGAGTCGATCCTCAATTGAGGTATCAACTTTTCCTCCAAACTTCTTCCTCTCATTTTGCTCTTTACATTTTATCACGTAAGTCATTAATATAATGTAGCACCATTTTTTAGAAACTGATCAATTTTTTTCAAAATTAATAAAAAAAGGCCTGAGGTCTCGAGTTCGAAACCACGCAGGGCAGAAATGCCCCATGCCGCGTTGTGTGTTTGTGCGGGCGCAAAATGCGCAGGGCAAAAAGGCCCCATGCCGCGTTATAGTCTTGTGCGGGCGTGTGCTTCGGATCCGGGCGGTGTCCCGCCCGAGGGGGGGTGTTAAGTAGTTGTTTGTGCAGTTTCCTATCACCAATTGGTTTTGGGATTACTGGCTAGCAACTTTGACAATGATGGCCACATACAGCATGGTTATGGAAGGAGCACAGATTTTACACAAAAAAAAAAAATGAAATATGGAATACAATACATAACAACTACATTGAATATTTGAAGCAAGGATGAAAAAAGCTACACATGGGCCGATAAATCGGGTGTAGTGGCCGCCTTGAATTTATCAATGCACGCAACCGTATCATCCCATGGCAACCGATACATTCCCATAGCAGCTGCTACGGCCACTACGAGAACGTATCGGGCACTACATAAGTTGAAAGAAGAAAAAAAAAATAGTGAAAAAAAAAATGCCTCACTTCATAAATTAACTGGGATGAGGAGAAGGGATTAGGGAAATGCACATCAATACATCATCGTCCTCACAAAAGAAGGCCGAGCGTTTCCTTCTCTCTGTTTTCATTCCTGAACCTTCATCGCCCCCCCCCCCCCCCCCCCCCCCCCCCCTCTCTTTTCCCCTTTTTAGCACCCAATGTTCTTGACAATCGGAAAGGGGGATGATGCCACTTTTTAGGGCCCAGTGTTCTCAACAATAAAGAAAAAAAAAGGCCAAATCCCTCTTGTTAGGCTTTTATGGCCTCCACAGTGGGCCCCACATATTTAGTTTTTCTAATGAATCATTTATAATATAAAGTATCTCTAATAGGTTGGACCCACATGTTAAAGATCTAAATTGTTAAAATAAATGTCTCGCCTATATTAAATCCTAGCTAAATTTTATCTAATAGAAATTAGGACCCTAACCAAGTTTCGTTATAATAATAGGGCCCTAGTCAATTCTCATTATGATAGGAAATAGGGCCCTAGACAAATGTTATTCTGATAGGATAGGGCCCTCGCCAAATTTAGCTAAAATCTACTAGAAAATAGGTCTCTAACTAAATTTCACTATGACAAAATGCCCTGGTCAAATTTCACTCTGATAGGAAATAAGGGCCTAGCTAAATTCACTTTGATAGGAATAGGGCCCTAACCAAATTTCACTTTAGTACAAAACAGGCCCTACCCAAATTTCATATAATGGGAAAAGAGTCCTAGTCAAATTTGACTCTAATAGGAAATAGAGCCCTACGCCAAAATTCACTCTAACAAAAATGGGCCATAATAGGAAATATGAATTATGAGAATACAACATTTCGAGATCATGCTAGGGCGTCCCTCGCTTTAAGCGACACATTGCAATGTCGCCCGGTTGCAATGAAAAGTGGGCAAGGGCTATGACACCATTCTAGACGAGTACAGCTAAAGAAGTCCAGCAGCAGTAGAAGAGGAAGGATCGACTTGCTACTTGGAATATAGGATTCTTGACAGGCAAGAGCATGGCGTTGGTCGAGGTAATGAAAAGAATAAGAGTTAATGGAGCCTATCTACAGGAGACAAAGTGAAAGGGGGATAAAGCTAAGGATCTCGCCGATGGTTATAAACTTTTTTTATGCAGGAAAGAACAACACAAGAAATGGAGAAGGCATAGTTGTAGATAAGGATTTGAAAGAGAAAATTGTAGGGGTAAAGTGACTGGATGATAGAATTATAATAATTAAACTAGTGTTAGAGGAAGACATAATTCATATCATTAAAGCATATGTCCCCGAAGCAGGATTAGATGAAAGTGTCAAAAGCCAATTTTGGGAGGAAATGGATGGTTTACTACGAGAAATTCCAAATAGTGAAAAGATTTTCCTAGGAGGGGACTTAAATGGGCATGTAGGAAAGGATAATAGAGGATATGAGAGAGTGCATAGAAGACAAGGATTTGGAGAAAAGAATGGGTTAAAAGACACTATCTTGGACTTTGCATTAGCATGTGACCTTGTAATAGCAAACACTTGCTTTAAAATGAGAGAGGAGCATTTAATTACTTATAAAAGCGGAACTAACAGGAGTCAGGTGGACATTTTTCCAGTAAGAAAACATAACCGATTGGATTGTAAAGTTGTAAGGTTATTCAGGAGAGAATTTGACCACGCAACATAGGATAGTAGTTTTAGATATTTGCATTAGAAGTAGAAAGAGGGGTAGTAAATAAAATGTGCCCTAAAACAAGGTGGGAGATTTAAAAGGAGAAAGAAAGATAATATTTAAGGAAGGATAAAGTGATTGATGAGGGAGAATGAAATTTTGAAGGAAAAACTACAGCGATGTGGAATCAAATGGCTAACTGTATTAGGAAGGTTGCTAAAGAGGTGCATGAAGAGTCAAAAGGGAAGATACGTGATAATAAAGAAACTTGGTGGTTGAGTGTAGAGGTTCAGGAAGTTGCTCGAGAGAAGAGAGGTTACAAAGTTTGGCAGAGTACTACGAATATGAAAAACTATGAGATGTACAAGAAAGCAAAGAAAGAAGCTAAGAAAGTAGTAAGTGATGTAAAATGCAAAGCATATGATGACCTATACAATAGGTTGGGAACAAGAGAAGCAGAAAGATATTTTTAAGCTTGCAAAAATAAGATAAAGGAAAAGTAACGACTTAGATCGTGTCAAATGTATTAAGAGAAATGATCAAAAGGTTCAACTCAAGGACAACAATATCAAAGGTCGAGGGAGTATTTTAGCATACTTTTAAATGAAGACTATATAGGAGACATAAGAACAAAAGAGGATACTCTATTAGCAAAGCATACTTTTTTGTAGAATTAGGATGGTGGAAGTGAGGAAAGCATTAAAACAATTGTAGACAGGCAAGGCTACAGTTTCATATGACATCCCGATTGAGGCTTGGAAATGCTTAGAAGTAGGGGAGATTTGATTAACTAGACTCTTCAATACGATATTAATGACAGAAAATATCGGATGAATGGAGAAGAAGTGTTGTAGTACCTATATATAAGAATAAGGGAGATATACAAAACGGTACCAACAATCGTAGGATTCAACTTATGAGTCACACTATGAAGTTATGGGAGAGAGTAATGAAGCAAAGTCTTAGACAAAAGACCAAGATATCTGAAAATCAATTTGGTTTTATGCCAGGGAGGTCAACGATGGAAGTTATCTTCTCACTTAGGAAATATAATGGAAAATATCGAATGAAGAGGAAAAATCTATATATGGTCTTCATCGATCTAGAAAAAGCCTACGACAGGTTACCAAGAGATTTAATTTAGTGGGTTTTAAATAAAAGGAATGTTCCAAGAGGTTATATTGAAATTATTAAAGGCATGTATGAAGGAACAGTAACGAGTGTGAGAACTACTTGTGGAGAGACAGGAGAGTTCCCAGTAACCATAGATTTGCATCAAGGGTCAGCCCAAAGTCCTTATCTTTTTGCACTGATTATGGATGAGTTAATCGCACATATTCAAGAAGAGGTACCTTGGTGAATGATATTGTGTTGGTAGATAAATCAAGAGATGGCGTAAATACAAAACTTAAGATATGGAAGGAGGCTTTAGAAACCAAAAGCTTTAAAATAAGCCAAAGACAGAATATATGGATTGTAACTTCAGTGCGTACATAGAAAGAGCTAAAACTACTGTAAGAACTAAAGATCATGAGATACCACAAAGTGATGATGGGGAGATTGATGAAGATGTCGAACATAGGATAAAAGCGGGATGGTTGAAGTGGAGACTTGCTTCTAGAGTACTTTGTGACCGAGGAATACCAACAAGATTGAAAGGAAAATTTTACGGACCAGCTAAGACCTCTGGAGCATAATGTTGGCCAATCAAGAAGTAACATATATACAAAATGGATGTAGTAGATATGAGAATGTTGTGGTGGATGTGTGATAAAACTAGGAAGGATAAAATTAGAACTGAGCACTTTCGAGAGCATTTTTTAGGGGTAGCAACAATAAGGGATAAAATTAGAGAAACTTATTTGAGATGGTTTGGGCTTGTCCAACGTAAGCCGAAAACGGTGCCGGTAAGAAAAAGTTCGGCTATGAAGGTTGATGACCCACAAAGGGAAAGGAGTACGCCAAAGAAGACGTGGATTGAGGTAATAAAAATAGATATGAATAAGTGTAACTTATCTAAGAATTTGGCTCAAGATATATCAGAATGAAGAAACAGAATCCGTGTAGCTGACCCCAACATAGTTGGGACAAGGCTTTGATGATGATGATGATGAATAGGAAATAGGGTTTTATCAAATTTCGTTTTAACAAAAAAAAGTTATAATTATGCAGTGATATGGGACCCATGTAATAAAAGGACTGCTACGCGCCCCCTATCTTAGTTACCTTTGCAGAAAAAATCATATTCCAATGTTCTAGATTTTATGGAATTTTTTGCGAAACTTTTTCGAATCACACCGCTATGCCAGTACGTATCATCACTACCGCTGCATAGTGTTTTGGCAGCCTGCCGCTACCGCTATTTTCATCCTTAATTTGAAGTAACCGAGTATGATAGACTAGAAGAAACAAACTGTCTGATCTTACCCACTAAATTTGCATCAGGACCTTTCTAAACACCTATTTGACTGGCTAGTTGTCCAACCAGGGTTTCTACGCTACGGTCAATTCAGAAGCGAACCTCAGTTCAGATAATAGGATTAGGTATGCGTGTATGCCATGTGTAACATAAATGAGTTGCCACAGGCTGTAGGTTGCAGCACATCAACACGATGTATCTAGACACATTGTATCTACTTTCTTCTCAATAAGAGCCCATGGAATAGTAGGAAAGTACTCTTGTTGCAACCAGAAGATTGCAGATCCGACTAACATTGCCTACAAAAAAGCATATATATCCTCTATAAAACAACACAAAGTAAACAGGAACTGTTGGACCTGAATATTGGAAGTCAACTTAACTATAATGAAACCATGTGGAGTAAATGCCTACCTCCCAGTCAAGAACCGTGTCCTTAAGTTTTGCTCCACATTTTAGATCAGAACAACGTCGTGATGTCTCCTTCATTCCAATAGTCTCTACCTCGAAGTCTCGAACATATCTACATAACAATAAATTATGTCAAAAGATAAAAGCAACAATTAATTCAACCATTCTGCAATTGAACATCAAAACCATAGACAGGCTATAAACAAATCAAGCAGAGATAATAGTAAAGAGCGCATTGCATGTAGCCAGATTACAATCTGCTTAAATGTTTTGGCAGAAAGGATGGCATCACATTATATGGAATATTCTTTTATTAGAAAGAAAGATAAAAACATTAAAGATAGCGAGAACACAAGAATTTTACATATCCATTTGAGTAATGGAAAAGAATAATTTGCAAAAAAGCAAGTTGCCACTCTTCGCCAGTGTACCACTTCTTTTTTAGCTTGATCAAAAGAAAGAGGAAGACATTCATGGACAAACATGGATGGGATACGGCTTTGATGATAATGACAATATTCATGGGCGAACAAAAAGTCCTGATCGTATTCCAAAACAAACATGGACAAACAAAAAGTCCTTGTGTTATTCAAAACAAGTGAAGTTTTCGTGGCTGTTTTCCACATTATATCCCATAAAATACACTTTTGAAATAACTTTCTAAGATGAGATGGCTTTTAAATGTTTCCTTAAAAAGCTTCAACCCCAAAATATCAAAGCAATCAAGGTAGACCACAAAGATCCTATCAGCGCCTAATTGATATGAACATGGAGATGGGGATAACCTCACAACATTTAGTTTCAATAAATGCCGCGAAGGGGTGCACCTACATTTTCTAGGAAAAGCATCTGATCCCCATAAAATCCAAAATTAAAGCACCTGAAAGTTAATTTGAAGCCAAGCACCACCAAGGGTGCAGGATATTTGTGATCACCAATATTTTTTTATTTTCTTTAATAACCAAGGGTATCTCCCGCCAGGCCTAGTGCAGGAGCCTTTGGCCCTGAGCTCGAGAGACACTCGATTCTGGACAACCGATAACTAAACCCTAGGGGCACATGCAAACCCTCCAATCCACATGCACCGGGTAAAACTATGGGAGGTATCTCCAAATATTATAACCTTTCTAGTAAAGATTTGTGATCACCAATATTATAACCTTTCTAGTAAAGATATATCAGAGATACATCGATTTCTTTTTCCTCAAACCCCAAAGTAATGGCAAATGAAAGAGATCGTCGAAGAATCTTTTGTTTGATCTTAAAAGCATGGTTTAAAAAATCAGAGGTTGAGGGTTCGAAACTGCACTACCACACTAGGGCCACAAGGAGATTTACCTGGCTCCCCATGGGCCCGTAGGAATTTTTCTAGCCCAAAGGGCTGGGACACCCTCCGTTATCAAAAAAAAAAAAAATCGACCAAGTTCAAGTCCGAGTCGACTCGGGCTCGGCCATGACTGAGTCGGGTTTCAGTGACTCGGACGCGGCACCATAAAAAGGAAAATAAAAAACATGAGTCGTTTTGTAAATATGGTTTAAAAGAAGAGGAGCAATGTAAAAAAAAAAAAGGGTTTCAACCTATGATGCTCAAATATGGCATGGATACGGCTAGGATACGCCATAGACACGGAAAGGACATGGATTTTACACATAAAAAGTGAAGTATAGGATACGATACAACACGATAGGTTGCCATGCATCATAGGTTTCAACCCTCGTTCAGCAAAAAGAGCGAAAGCGAGAGGGGAAAAGGGGGAGGGGGTGGGGGGATCTCCGTCATGCGTAAGCAACTCCACCTTGCCGTCCAATCTCTGCCCTCAATCGAAGAGATCTTTGTGGATTCGCCTCCTCAATCGAATTCGATCTCCACCGCTGCTCTATGCCTGAGCCGTTGCTGCTTCTATACGCATTTGTTGCTTCTCTGTGTTGCTGGTGTTGAGAGCTTGCTCAGGTATGCCGCTCTTCTCTTTTCTTCTTTCTTTCTTTCTTTTTTTCAATTTTTTGTCTGTTGTTGATCTTAGCCAAGCGAGCCAACCCACCTGCACCCCAATCGGCTAGGGCTTGGGACTACGTGGGGTTCCTTTTTTTATTTTTTTCTGTACTTTTTATAATTTTTTCGATCCACTGCAGTGCACACCCAACTAGCCCAAGTCTGGCTAGTCGACTCGGACTCGAACCATGCTTAAAAGGCATGTGTGGCCGTCCATCTATAAGAAGATAATCAAGAAAGAGAATTTAAACCATGGTTAAAAAATGGGACTCGGGACCCGATTGGCCATGGGCCCATGGCCGAGTCCGAGTCGACTCGGCCGAGTCAGATCCAGTCCACTGGAATGCCCACAGGAAAAAAAAAAAAGAGAAAATTGTGTGGGTGCAAAAAAAGAGAAACAAAGGTCGGTTGGATGGGCTAAGGTTGTGAGTGTAGTGAAAAGAAGAAGAAGTGTACCAGGCACCTGCAAGCAGCCAGCAGTAGCAATAGCAACACTGCAATAGCAGCCCTCACACCGCAAGTCTGCAACACTCCAACAACCAGCAAGCAACACTGCAACAACAGCCAGCAGCAGCAACAAGGCAGCAACAGTGACGTTTTCTTTTCTTTTCTTTTTTTGGAGAAGACAGTAACAGTGACCTTACAACAGCAATAGAAGTACAAAGTACAAAAAAGACCCACCTAGGTATGCTTTTTTTATTTTCAAATTCAAGGGCTTCTCTCTCTCCACTGCTGGCAAGCTGTACAAAAATTATTTGTTTATGTCCAGTCCTGTCCTTTCCTCTAGTCCCCTTCTTTTTCTTTTTTTCTTTTTTCTTACCGAGTTGACTCGTGAGACTCAAAATGAGTCCTGTGGGACTCGCCCGAGTCCCATACGACTCACCTGAGTCGCACTCATTCGAGTCCAAGTCCAAAGGCCATGATTTAAACTACCCAGGATAGCTTATGAGTGCTGCAAAAAATGAGTCCACATCAAAATACAAAAGAAGAAGATGATATATAAGCTTTTTGCATTCCGACCCATAAAACAAAACCTTAAATGTGAAAAGCCATGGCTCTCTGAGTGTCTCAAGGATACTTTGCATTCAAATAAAGACCACAACTCTAAGGGAAACAAAAGAAATTCATGTCGTTGCATGTGAAGAACAGACAAATAGGTCAAAACAGTTGGCAAAGCTTTTGGAAATGCCTTGGTGGAGATACCATCACTTGACCGAGCCCAAATTCAATCTTCTATTTCTCGATTTTAAACCCCTTTGAGACAACTAAGTTACGTCTATCATGGGACCTATAGGGTTTAGCATGAGCATCACTAGCAAAAGTCCCTTCCACATTGGGCTGGATTTAACTTTTGGTTTAGGATTGTGGACTGAGATCGGCCTCGGCCTGCGTAAACTTAAAGATCAACCAAAGCCCGAACCTGGCTGAACATTTTCTACACAATGGCACATAAGACTTACAAATAACCTGGGTCCAGTCCTATTTTGCAAGCCTAAGAGATAAATCTAACATGAATATTACACCCTATAACTAAAGGAGTTAGAAAGTACTTCTTTAGCAAAGTGATAGAGAGGAGTCATGGTCATATTAATGCAAGTCTCATGTTGCTTAGAGCAAGGATCAAAATAGCGGTTGTGGTCGACGTAGCGGCCAGTGACCCAAACACTACGTAGCGAGCAATACGTAGCAGTTGCGGCGATACATAACAGCATAGCGGTGTGAATTTTTTAAGTGGTAAAAAATTTTGAATCTTGTTTAGCACCCAATCTTGTGTTTTTTAAATGATTTGGAACCATATAAGAGAAACGACAACTTTAGGAAAGGCTAATGGAGATAAGAAATGGGAAAGACAGTTTTCTAAATTAAAAATGCTTGGCTTTACTAGGTTTTATTAGACCGTAGCGCCGCTATTTTTCAAAATAGCGTAGTGGCCGCTATTTTGAATCATGGCTCAGAGATGATCATCAGAAGTTAAATTACTTCCGCACTCCTATGTTGTCATAGGAATTCATAACCTTCACATTCACCAATACTTACGAAGTTTGTGAAACTCAATCTCCATTCTGATCTGCCTTATTGGCTATCGTTTATTCAGCCTTCCAAAGGTATCATGATCCGTCGGTTTATCGAGAAGCTATTAAAACTATTACTCCCCCCCCCCAAATTGATGTGGATCATCAAGAAGCATCAATTTGAACCCTAAAAAGTTGCGATAATTGAGAGGAAGGACTTCAGCAAATAGATCGGTGAGTTGTAGCTGGGATAAGATATAGGGGATCATAATAGTTTATCTTTATAATGTTCACAAATGAAATTATAATGAACTGTGATATGCTTTGCTTGTTCATGTTATTCTGGATGTGTTGTGAGTCTGATAGCACTTCTGTCAGCAGCATAGAGTCCTTAATATCGAAGCCCAATGATGTCAGAGCATGCAAAAAACACGGGTCGATATTTCAGCTTCTGTAAGTGACTTGAATATGCTATCATATTTCTTACATTTTTGGAAATTTTCCTTACCAACTAGTTCTCAATCAACGAGTGTCAAGACATCCTGCCCAATCGACGTCAACATATGAAGTGAGTTGCAAAGAGGAATGATTTGGAAAGAAAATCCAACATCGTGAAGTTCCATGTACATATTGAATTATGCAAAGAATAACACTCAAGTGAATATGGCATGGATTGAAGATAAACAGGCTAACTTAATCTAAATAGGAGATACCTGATCTAGTCATGGTGAGATGCATAAAATGGCCGACAAATATCATGTAAAGAACAGGATCCTAAACAGGCTCCCCACTGTTCTTGCTATATTTGACATTTAGCTCCACTGGTGTATCAAATGGCTTTGCGCATGTCATTTGAGCCATGTCAATGAGATCCTTTGTGTATTTATGTCGAGAGATAAAGATACCAGTAGCAATTGGAGTAACTTCCAAACCAAGATAATAAGGTGCCCCAAATTTTTCATGCAAAAACGTGAATGCCAATGCTTTCCGCGAAAAAAAAAAAGGAAGCAATGCCAGAATTACTATCCCCAGAAATAAAAATATTATCAACGTGTACCAGAAGTATTAGTGTTGCCCTTGAATGACTTTCAAAGTAATAGAGTAGTGACAATTGCTCGATTTAAACCCATGTTTGAGAATTGTGGACCTAAATTTCTGAAACCATGCATGAGGATAGCAGTGCTCTTAGGCCAGGCCAGCCTGAGCCTAATTCAGGCCCATGCTTTGGGTCGGGCTTGGATGTATAATCTAGGCCCGTCAGTATTTGGGCCGAGCTTGGATTAAGTGGTCAAAAGCCCAAAGCCCTGCCTGGCCTGGCCCGAGTAAGTAGTGCTTATAATGCTGAGATTAATTTGTCCAAACAATTTCTAGAAATCCTGAACTGATAAAAAAAATCACAGTTCGGAAAGGCCCAGCCCAATTGACTAAATGAGCAAGCTCAAGCCTGACAGTTACTGCTGTTGTCGGGCTAGGGCATAATACAGGCATGTGTTTCCAAAGTTGGGTCGGGCCTGGATATGCCTCAATCCTACCCAACCCTACGTGACCCAACCCAGCCATTAGCACCCCTACATGCGAAGCATGTTTGAGCCCACATAAAGATGGACGAAATCGACAAACATACGTAGTATTTGAAGCTGCATAACCTACAGGAGTCATATACATTGTTTTCTTGACATCTCCATGTAAGAATTCATTCCGTTTGTACTGTTATTTTTGCAGCAGGAGCAAATGTGATGCAAAGCCAATGAACCAATGCAACAAGACCAACGGCGCACAATCAATGCAAATATGATACTGAGCCAATCACCTTTGCTGAAAAGGTATGTGGATCTCGATGACATCATCTACCAACTTCCAAGGAGCAATGTACAACTCACCCATCCAATAGTGAAAGCAAGATCCCCTTTCACAACCAGTTTTGTTGAGTCCAAGTTGACAGACTTCCTCAAGACCCACTACCCATCATTTACCAAAATATTATATTAAGCTCATGAAATACTTGCTCTAATGTTTAAAAGATGCATATTTTTATAATATAACCTGTTATGAAACCGGTAGGACTTATCTGTAAACTTAAGGGGAAAAAAGGACTGTTTTGTATATACATGAAATACTCAGGGGTTTGTAAATAAGAGGAATACCAATAAACTATAAATAGATGTGGTCACCCCATCCTAGGGAACATGACTATCATCTTTATTTCTTCAAATCTCTCCTCTTCTTATTTGGTTCTCTTATATTCTAGTATAGGGGTTTTCCTTTCTTTGGCAAACAACCCTCTGAAACATTTTGGTTCTGATTTCAACCATGCTTTAAAACAAAATCCTTAATCAGTTCCAAATTCAAATATTTCAATCAAAGACAAGTTTCCCTGCCTTCATCTCTCTGGACCATTACTCTTATATATATGAGGAATGTTCATATGCATCCATCCCTCAGAGGAAAATCCATATATGATCATTTGCAGAAGAGGAATGTTCATGTGTAAAGAAGGAAAGCCATGTAAGTGTCCCTCACCCTACGGGATGCACATGAATATTCCTCTCTCTCTCTCTCTCTCTCTCTCTCTCTCTCTCTCTCTCTCTCTCTCTCTCTCTCTCTCTCTCTCTCTCTCTCTCTCCACATCCATCTGAGCCCAAATCCTCACTTTACCACCCAACCCCCAATTGAAACTCTTCCCCTATCTATATCTCTCACTCCCCTCTCTTTCTCCCTCTCTCTCGTCAGCCAAATCCTCCATCTCTTTCTCTCCAACTCCTCCCGTTTACAATTTACACATGTCGCTTCAAAGCCTTTGGATTCTAAAGCCTCCCGCTATCTTTCGAGTTTTGCATTCACGCCAAGGATGGAAAACTCGTGACTCAAACTCGACTCGTTCAATGCAAAAAAAAAAAAAAAAAAATCCTTTACTCGGATAGGGTCAACACATTGACTTGGGAGTCTTATTTTTAAAAAAATATATTTTAAAAATGAATCCATTACTTATAAATATAAAAATACATTTATTTACATTCATTCATGATAATCGATTAAAATTAATAAATTTCTATATGCAGGAAAATTATTACAATAAGAAAAATATTGCATACTATATAATTTGTTAGTTCAAATATTGAATGTAAAAGATCAAATATAAACTTCAATTTCCGGGGCATAATTTTTAAATTAATAGCTCCAAACCTCTTCTTTTTTTTTTTTTTTTTTTTTGAATGGTAAAGAACTAATAATTGTAAATAGCTCCAAACCTCATGCATAATCACTTATTAATAAACTTTAATTGTTTAAAATATGTGTATTAAATGGTTAGTAATGCAAACAACTTATTAAAATGAGATGACTCAGATGAGTCTCCCCTATTTCTAACTCGGTCTTTTCTCAAAAAGAGATGACTCGGGAGAGTCAAGAGCATCTCGGAGAGTTTTCCAACCATGATTCACAACATCTCTTGATTCATCTACAAACACAGTATCATCTACAAATAACATGCACCAAGGTACCTCTTCTTGATTATGAGCAGTTAACTCATCCAAAATCAGTGCAAAGATAAGGGCTTAGGGTTGACCCCTGATGGAAACCTATAGTGACTGGGAACTCCCGTCTCTCCACAAGTAGTTCCCACATTCGTTGCTACTCCTTCATACATGTCTAATAATTTCAATATAACCTCTTGGAACATTTCTTTTATTTAAAACCTACCAAATTAAATATCTAGGTACCCTACCACAGGCTTTTTCTAGATCAATGAAGACTATGCAAATTTTTCCCCTTCACTCGATATTTTTCCATTAATTCCCTAAGTGAGAAGATAGCTTCCATCGTTGACCTCCCTGGCATAAAACCAAATTGATTTTCAGATATCTTGGTCTTCTATCTAAGTCTTTGCTCCATTACTCTCTCCCATAGTTTCATAGTATGACTCATAAGTTTAACCCCACAATTGTTGGTACAATTTTGTATCTCTCTCTTGTTCTTATAAATACGTACTACAACACTTTTTCTCCATTCATCCTGCATTTTCTTTGCAAATGGTTATAAAAAAAATAAAAATAAAAAATAGGCTCTGCAAAATCTTCAAAGAGCCCTCAAATCACTCCGCACTAACTGGTACAGGTCTTGGCTAATCTCTAGCTGATTGTGATAACGGTTGACTTCAACAGTATGGTTGGGTGCATGGATCAAAATAACAGTTGCAGCAGGCGTAGCGGCCACTAGCCAAAACGCTATGTAGCGGGCGATACGTAGCGATTGCAACGATATGTAGCGGCATAGCAGTGTAAATTTTTTAAGTGGTCAAAAAACTCAAATGTCGTGTAGAAGCTAATCTTGTGTTTTTTAGTGATTTGGAACCATATAAGGATAGAAATAACTTTAGGAAAGGCTATTGAGGAGAAGAAATACACAAAATAATGTTTTAAATTAAAACTGCTTGGCTCTATTAGGTTTTAGACCGTATCGCCGCTATTTTCAAAATAACATAGCAGCCTCAACCGCTACGGCCTATAATGCTTTTGAACCATGGTTGGGTGACATCATTGATAGCTTCCTACACCAAGTATGCTCTCTCCCCAGGATCCTCACTCTGGCACCAAGATGAAAAGAAAGTTGAAGCAGTGAATGTTAATGATGACCCATCAAAGGCCCAATATCATGACCCATCTCTGTAAGCCCAACACAATTATATATTACAGATTAAGTCAATGGTCATTACCGTGTACAAATCTTAGTTGCTATATTAGGAGATTCTCTTGATTGTAATTATGCATGATTGTAGCCCTAAATTGGCATTCTTAAATCTATATAAACCATGGTTGATCCTGAAAGAGGGAAACCAATTCAATCATTCTCTTCTTCCATTTATCTAATTCTCTTATCAATTTGTGAGAATGACAGTGAATTGGGTATTACACTTCAAGCAAAGAAGAAAGAAGAGAGATGATAGAAGATTTAGGGAAGAGATATATTACACTTAGACAGGTAGAACCTCCTTTTTTTTATTTTGGAAATGTTACACGTTGACAGGCATAACGTTCTTAGTTCTGATTCATACTAGAATAAAAACGGTGGAAAAAAAAAAACCCACATGACTACTGTAAAATACATGAAACATAAAATACTCAGTTTGGCTCTCTTCATGAACCAAAGGTAGCTGTTGAAAACTAAACTTACCAATAACCTTCTAGTTACCTATCCAAAAAATTAAAAGATTTTATACTGTCGACAATTGTTGAAGGCTTGGAGGAATGTGACCCACCGACTCTGTTGGAAGAACCCCATTTTATTAAATATAAACAATACCATCCTTTTTCTTTTTTCTTTTTTGAGAATATTGCAGTGTTTTGCATCATTTAAAAGTGGGTTTCACGCCGATGCCTATAAGTTTGGCATTTACACCCTACTTCAAATATTGAATAGTTTAGTAGACATTAACAGAGAACCAATTTTTAGATTTTAGACAAGCTTTAAGCTTGCATCAAGCACAAGCTTGATCTGCATTGTCAAGCCTAGTTAAACAAGCTTGATCATTTTAGTCAAGTCAGCTCAACTCTTCCACAAGTTTTATTCCAAGCCTAATCACAAAACACCATGAGTGATACTATTTTATAATTTTCCTACCAGAGAAACTCACCATCAAATATACTCACCCATATTGTTTTGATGTAGAGAAGCAATTAAAAGAAGTATTTCACTCAGTATGCTATTGTTTTCCACATCAAACCAAAACATAAAAGAAATAATAAGCATCCTTTCTACCATAATATACAAACTATTTGCAATTCAGGGTACATTTAAATCACTCCAATAGTAATGATTACCCAAAGGTCATAACTGCAATTAAGAGTTCAAGCCATACTCTATTCCACAAGAGGGGCAAAGCTCCCTAAAGGAATTCCCATGCAATTCAGCCAGTTTCTCTCTCGGTATTCCAGATCGGAGATGGAGGCTGTCCACATTCTGGCAAACACAAATTCAGAGTAGATCAAGGACTGGTGGTTTGTAACTATATATACTTCACATTTTAAATTTATATTAGCATCTCATCCAGTTGGCATGTTAAGGCATAACAAATGGTCATATACTCCACTTTGTATTTGGGCAGTGCATATAGAGAAGCACATTGAGTGGAATATTGGTTTCCATCTTTCTCCACTCCTTATCAATCTTGAAAATTCATGTTGGCGACTATTAGAGAAAGTCAAAAACAAAAAAAAAAACAAAATGTCTCAACATAATGTGATTAACAAATGTTCATGCTCCCAAACGCATGTAAAAAATAAACCATCTTTTTTTTTAATGGTTAAATCATAAACCATCTAGTGTGTCAAAATATTTGATTGCAGTCACAATTAAATATTTACTAATTAACATAGGAAATCAAGATATTCAAAACAGTAATGGTTAAAAATAAAGTACCATGGTGTATGTTGCAGCAGATGATGCGGAACTCATTGGTCAAATAAGAAAGCAAGTAAATAATGAGCTATAACTTTGGAAAAAGGCTTCTGAGTCAAATGTGTTGAAAATGAGCAAATCAATTACAGAACTTATGCAGTACAAAATGAGAGGATATGCGAGTAAGAATATGAGTATATCAAAATTGAAAATAACCTAGCACCATAGTAATAGATTTCGATATATATATTTATATATGGGAAATATTCGAGTGCATCCATCCCTCACCATTTTGGTGAGGGACACTCCCCTTTTGGGAAGTGTCAAGTACAAAAATGGGAGTCCTGTGTACTTAACACTCCCCTTTTTGTACTTGACACTTTCCAAAAGGGGAGTGTCCCTCACCAAAATGGTGAGGGATGGATGCACTTGAATACTCCCCTTTATATATATGGGAGCAATTGTAAGACAAACTAGAAGGTTTACACTGGACAAAGCTAATAGGATGAGGGGTGACCAAAGTGGAGACAAGCTAGTGAAGTATTATGCAATTGTCAAGTGCCACTTCAATTAAGGGGGAACCTCTATAAGACAGTAGTTACTAGTTAGGTATGCTTCGTCAAATGAAGTTGAATATTGTGCTTTGAGGAAACTAGTAAAAGCTAAGTACTAAGGTGAGTATAGTAAGATAAATTTGTGGAGTCACGGAATTAGGAACAAGAACATAAGGCGTGTTTGGATGGATTGTGAATTGAAGTAGTGAGGTGAAGCATCAAATCAAGAGAGAATAAAATATACGGGGTTATGATGGTCTTTTGTTTTTAGTGGCTTGATAGGGAATCTTTTTGACCTTTTGTGCAAAAATAGTTTTTTTTTTTTTTTTCGTCATTTAGTGGAGAAAGGAGGTTCTTTTTTACTTTTTTTTTTAGGAGGGAATTTTGAATTTGTGTACTTTTGATATAACCCTTGTCTTTTCTTGTCTGGATAATGGAGGCTTTACTTCAATTCTCCATCCATCCAAACACACCCTTAAGCTACAGGTAGCATTATAAAAAAAAAATTCAAGGAATGTAGTCCGAGATGGTCTGGCATATAAACAGAAGGTAAAAACAGCCCTTGTTCAATGGAATGAAGGGTCACAAAATAAGGAACTTTGCTAAGGCGAAGACCGGTAAAGACTGTATGAATTAGCGAGAAAAGACATGTCCAATTGTGGAGCAACAGGACTACAGTGACCATGGCTTCAAATAGTGTCAAGCAAAAAATCAACTCAAAATAACTCTAAATAGATGGATAAAGCAACGATAATGATGAAGTTTATAATCCCCGAAAACTGACAAGTATGAGGGTAAACATAACAATCACCTAACAAATATTAGTTAGAACGGACACCCCATATCTCGATTCTTGATGTGTGTTCATTAAAATGTGTATTCTAAGAAATTAAATATTTCTTTTGGAGTTTTTTTTTTTTAAAGAGAACGGTGTAACAATGTATATCAAGGCCCCCCGTGCACGCGTGGGCTCCATCACGGGAATTACAATGGGAAAATCCAGGGGCTCCACGCGGGAATCACACCCTCCGTGAAAGAACACAAGGCACAACAACCACAGGGATTAGAACACTCAACCTCCCACTCTGTACCAAGTTGACAAACAATGTATATCTAGGTTACAACACCTCTCTCTCTATCTCTCTCTCTATAATAGTCACGAGACCCGAGGGTTTGCACCCACCATATGGACTGGACCATTGGATCAAGGGTGAAATTTATTTAAAATATAAAGCTCTTAAACTTTTGGGGCACAAGGGCATCAGATTGATCCAAAATTTGATGTGTGGTGCCTATCCATATGGATCTTTCCATCCCCCCAGGTCTCGTGATCAGTGGGGCCCCAGATGGACCCCATCCCCAATCCATTAGAGTAATCCCTTGAGGCAAGACCGGGTCAAGTGCTCCTGTAAGCCAAGAAAGGGGAATAGGCGAATCTGCAAGGGTAAGGATGGAGTGCTTCGATTAGCACTGTGAGGCTTTTTCCAAGTCCCACATCGGAAATATCCAAGTCCTGACCCTAGGCTTATAATGTGCGACCTGACCTTAACTCCGCATGAGGCCTTTTAAAACCGTGAAGCAAGATTGGGTTGAAATCCCATGAGCAAAAGCGGACAATATCATATGAATGACAGGCCCGGGTCATTACAGATGGTATCGAAGCCGAGGACGGCTTTATTTCCGATGGGGGAGAGTGTGAGACCCCAATCCGCCTGGGTAATCCCTTGAGACAAGACAAGGTCAAGTGTTCCTATGAGCCAAGAAAGGGGAATAGGCAAATCCGCAAGGGTAAGGGTGGAGTGCTTCGGTTAGCACCATGAAGCTTTTTCCAAGTCCCACATTGGAAATATCCAAGTCTTGACCCTGGGCTTATAATATGCGACCTGGTCGTAACTCCGCATGAGGCCTTTTAAAACTATGAGACAACGATTGGGTTGAAATCCCATGAGCCAAAGCGGACAATATCATGTGGATGATGGGCCTGGGTCGTTACAAACACCCAGCTACCTCTCATGATACTGTGAGAGATGTTCTAATCTATGATGCACGGATACTTCAAAATGGGCAACGTATCGTGTCGCATCGTATCCGATACTTCACTTTTTGTGTAAAATATGTGTCCCTGCCGTGTCTACGACGTGTCCTTAACGTATCCATGTCATATATGTGCATCGTAGTTCTAATAGTCACAGGAGAAAATCCTACTTATATAATTTATATATATAAGGGAGAAGCTCCTAAAAGGATGGCTCATATAGGCTCCTATACGAATGGATTCGATCCTCCTTCTAACGGAATATCAACTCAGGAGAATGGAAAGCCACAACCCTCAAAAAACCATTTTCATTTTCCATACAAAGACTAGCCAAAATCACAAACAGAATAAGTATGACTTGAAAGAATATGAAGTTTCATTTAGGGGGAAAATGAACGCAATTTTTTGTGAGCATATTAAGTTTCAAAAACAGATGTTAGGGCTTGAGCATGTGAAGTTTCAAAGGCAGAAATTAGGGCTTGAAAATGGCAATGCAGATCTATTGTATGTGTAGCTTAAGGAAGAATCCGAGAATGATATTTTATTTCTTCTTCTTTGAGATGGAGGTAGAAGATGCATACCTGATTCGGAGAGAATGAGAGCTTGAAAAGAAAAGGAGAGGGTGACATCAGTGGGAGAAAGGAGGGATGTTTTACATGCAATGAGAGAGAGGTCAATCTGCTACCTACCTCTCTCTCTCTACCTAGGGTTTTTAGTGGAGCAAGAGGGAGAAGGAGAAGTTCAACCGCAAAGATGACTTAGGGCTCCTTCATCGTGTGAGAGTCAAGCAAGCAAGAGAGATGTGATGGCTTTTTTCGTTGCCTTCTAATACCAACAATGAGAAGTCGTTGGATTTATCCATTAATCCAACGATCCACTGAAGTTCGCTCGCAAGCCTATGCAAGTCGTCCATATAGTAGCCTCTCTCTCTCTCTCTCTCTCTCTCTCTCTCTCTCTCTCTCTCTCTATATATATATATATATATATTTTTGTGTGTGTTTGGTCAGGTGCAGATGTCTTGCACTCAAGACCATGTGAGTGAGATACGTGCAAGATGGCCCGAGGAGCCCACTTGGGCCCCACCAATCAAGGATGAGGTTGGGGATGGAAAGATTATGTGAAATTTCAAGTTAATTGTAAGATTCCGAGCAAATTAAATAATATTTAATGCTTACAAAATCAATTTGTGAATTAAACAATGGAATTAATCAAATTGGGGGAAAGCAACCCACATTGAAAAATTAGGACACAATTAGGGTGTAAATTTAATTAGGGCAAGATTTGGGAATTATAGGGAAATTTTGAAATTTTTAGAAACTATACGGGTGTCTCTCGTAATTTCAAAAATATGTCAACATTGGGCTTATGTGATAGAGAATAATTAGTTATGAAAATGAAACCTTTATAAAACATGTAGAAGGGCACTTTATTTAAAAAGGGAACTATAAGCAGCATGTGTGGGGGCTATAAGGGACCCACAAATTGTGCATGAATTAAAATAAAAGGGTTGGTCGGCTTGGACAACATTGTAGGCAGCAAGTTGGACTTGGTTTTAATATTAATATAAGACCTATTAGAACTTATCATAGAAGGACAACTAAGAGGAGAGGATTCTTGAGGCAAATCGGTCCCAAAGTATTACTTAAAGAGTACAACACAAGAGTCACACGACACTAGCACCATTCCATGTCATAACAGGTGGCCAAGTGGAGTTGTAAAATAACACATGTAGCATGCATGTGGGGCCCAAAAAGGAGGACTACTAGTAGTATACAGATGGTTTAAGTGACTGGTTTTGATGGGCAGCCATATGTTTCAACTGGATTGAATATTGGGGCCACTATGAGTTGTATCAAGAGGAGTTTCCTGTCATATGGACTCATAGTTGTGATACGAATTACAACTCACTATGCCTACACAAGAACTCACAACCCTCACTCCTTTTTATTCAAAACATCTCAAAGCAAAGAGCTCACTCATCATGGTTTTCTCTCTCTAGAAGATATTCTCTCTACTAGTTCCCTCACTACACATGACCAATTAGTAATTAGCCTAAACATAATTGAAGGTCCTTGTGATCGCTCAAGTTGGGTTTAGGGTAAAGATGCAGTGTCTGGGATTCCATGATATCATAGTGTTGCATTAGCATGGCACTTGCATGTGGAAGGCGATCCTAGACCTAGGTTTGGCATGATCTGCAAATCGATGTTAATGTGTATCATAGTTTATCTAACTAATCTCATACCTTAGAGTATCTTTTATATGCATCCTGTTATGATAGCATGTTTCTCCTATGTCTTACGAATGGTGTAGTTCAAGCATATGATATTTTGAACTTATAGAGGATTGATATGCATATAGAGTAGGGTTGTTTTTGTAGATTAGTATCGGCTAGTGTCTATATGTACTTTTGTTGAAATTCAAGGCGACACCACTAGGCTGTATAAACCTAGCATAGTAGGGTGCACTATTCTGTAAGGGTTATATTTTCTGAAATTATATACAAATGAGTTATTTATTCTGGAAATTAACTGTCACTTCGCTACCAAACTCTGCATATGTTCTGATAGCCATGACTCTTGAATCTAGGTAACAACTCTGTTCCTGCCACAATTAAATTAGGGCCGTATAATACTGTGACAAAAATCTATTCCCCATCACATTAAAAGGGGGGGGGGCACTATAATGTCCGTGATTGTTTAGCCAATGCAGGACACCAAATTGTTTAGCCAATGTGGGACGCCAAATTGTTTGTAGATGTTTCTGTTCACTTGTTAGATTTTGCATTTAATGATTTCTCCTTATGTACTACCCTTATCCTGCATGATTTTGCCCAGTCAGAGTATTTTTGAAATTCTGTAATCTTACATGTCTTATATTCTATCGGAAAACCGTATGAAATATGAGTTTTTGGTATGTTTACTTGCTAAGGTTATTCGTAACCTGGCCGTCTACAATTGGCGCTTGTAAGTAACGATACCCCTTCCAATGAATAGGAGGGAATGGCAGTCGAAGATGGCAAGGGAAATACGTGTGGAGCGCAGACGATATAGCTTAAAAATATCGTGTTTGCGTTAGAGGGTTAACAAACATAGTTGTTTAGTTTTATTTAATGATGACATTGATTTAAGACTATTTGTCAAGGCCTTTGGTTGGCCGGTTTTGTTAGAAATTTGATTAGTTGGATTTATTTCTTACGTTTAATATTTTAATTGGTACTTTATATTATTGGATTTAAATTAAAATAAGATTTTATACAGTGTCTTGTGATGATGCCTATGATGTCATGATATTATTATCTCTCTCTATGTGTGTGTTCAAGTGCAGATGTCTCGCACTCAAGACCACGTGAGATATGTGCAAGAAAGTGATGCAGGCCCTAAGGTTAGGGCTTGCAGAACAATGGACGAAATAAAGATAAATACATGGACAAGGATCGATGGTGGAATGGGGATAGTAATTGGGTAAAATCTGAATGATTCAACAATGGATCTTCAGCTCTGATACCAATTGATGCAGGCCCTAGAGTTAGGCTAAGTGTTGAAGCACATGTCCGCAGATACTATGCGAGATCTCTGCAGAGATCTCAACACGATGACGTACCTCCATGGATAAAACATTCGCTCAAAATTCTATTAATCATCAAAAGTCTGAGATTTCCATCGCTTACAATGCATATAAATAGGAAAAGCAAACTCAGGGGCTAAGTAAACCTAATCCAGCAATAGAAACTATCCTAATTATAACTCTTTCAATAAAATTTGAAACCTACTAACAAATAATTAGGGAAATAAAAGGAAATAAAAAAAAATTCCTAAACTATCTTGGGTGGTCCCACACGTGGGCTTATCTGCATCATTACCATAAAGGAAGAGGGAAACAGAAAAGAAATCAATGACATGCCTAAAACAAGTATATGGACCCTACCTCACAAAAAAAAAAAAAAAAAAAAACTACACCAAAGGGGGACTCAATGACAAAAATCCATTGCCCCACTTATTCATTATGTCGCATCAATCGTACATTCAAAGGCCTCACTTCCCTACGTTAAGGTAGTCATAAAGGATATGTTAGGTGGGTAGCCAGCACCCAAAATAATGCTACACAAACTGCAAAAATAAAAAATCTTGAAATAGTATGTCGCTCATAAAAGAAATGAAAAGAATTTATTTCCAGCCCAAATGCTATATTCCACTGTTAGTTCTTGCACTTTAGGAGTATTCATGTACAATTGGTACAGAATAAAATATCAATGATTATTCAGACACATTCCTATAGTTTATACATCATTACATGATTTTAAAAGAAATAAAACTGAAATTATTGTAAAAAAATAAAAATACAACAGAATGAGGGGCTAAAGAACATCATTGACCAAACTCCTCAGAAAGGTTTTGGACCTGGAATTTGCAGCAATGCAAAATGATGCAACCATACCTGGCTAATAACAAACTTCAAGAAACCAGCCTTTTCGAGTGCTACCAAAGCCATGTGAGTTAAACTCGGCATTGCACGATGAAACGGCAAGGATGCTTCAGGCACACCTTTGCCTTCACGCTGCGGTTCAAAAGAGAAAAATTGATGCACCAGTGAGAAAGTCGTTGCTTGTAATAAAAAATGGGTTCAGGTGTAATCAGATTTAAAAATAAAATACACACAGTTAAAGCATGTATAAATAAGTGTCCCAGCTTCCAATACAAGGCTTCTCCATCTTATATTTTCACCTCCAATAAAGAATATTATGAAATACATTGCTAAGTTCCCACGAAAGCTGTGTTTATACCAGATCATTCAATTAGAAACAAAGAAATCCACATGTGACAGTTAATGTTTTCTTGCTAATCTCACTGTCTAGAAGTACAATGCTAAATCTTCCACTATGTTTCAAAAAATAGGAAAGAGGAAAACAAATTGTGCGTATGAGTGCACGTCTACTATGTATATATAGTCATTATTTCATGTTGCCGTTTGTAATTGTCACTAGTCACATACTCATATCAACAGTGAGTCCAATGAGAGGGCCATAAAAGGATTGCTACAATTATTAACTTTTCCTGTTGCTATTGAATAGACTCCTAAGTCCTAGCCAGTTTTACCTGAAGAGTCCAAACACCTTTGGGACCCCGAAAATCAGGTATTCCACAAGAAGTTGAAATCCCTGCTCCTGTAAACACTACCAGATGCTTACTCTGCAAGATTAGGAAAGTTGAATGTCATCAAACAGATGGAGTTTTGGAAGTGTATGTAACAATAGTATGCATTAAAAAAAGGAAAGAAAGAAATTGTTGACGTTCATCATTTCAATTTTTAAGTTCTGACCTTTTGTATCATCGAAGCAAGCTCTTCAATCTGTTTAATAGCAAACCACAACAGCAGGAATCAGTAAAACAATAAAAGGCATGCAGCCATGAAGAATCAACAGCTAAAGCACAAGGGAATCTTTAATAGAAATGAGGAAACATAAACAGCAAACATTACACTAAAACCCAACTTGACCCAGTTGTCATGTCATAATAGCAGAAAAGTGATGCCTTGAACCAAAGCAGTAGAATTGTAGAAACAAAAAAAAAAAAAACAATTATTCATTCACGATTCACCCTTCAACTTAATATCAAAAGTCAAGTCTCATAAAAAATAATTTGGATCCTATCTCTACATGATAAACGAGCCCACAGCTCTCACCAACCATAAAAAAAACATGACTAGGAAACAAAAAAAAAGGGGATAAATCAGCATACTAAGGTAAAATCACAGGCCTAATAAAGCAATAAATGGAAAAAGTAGTTTATTTCCTCTTCAGGTCATTTCCCCTTTTTGAGACAGCCTGGCACCGTCACCCTATGCTGCCCTATGCTGCTGAGATATTAAAGACCAGCATGCATTCCTTTGAAGCTTTCCCTTGCTTTTAAAGCCGTAATTCTTATCCTAATTTGGGAACCTAATAACTGATGGGGCTAAAGTTTAATAAAAGCAAGATTAATTGTGGACGGCAAACATTTCAGGATAACTCCAGATCTGCACATCTGCTAATATTTCTCAAAGTGCTATTTTTAAAAACACAGTTTTCTGTCACAAGAATTAGGATGTGAATTGGCGTTTCTTTGGGATTTCTAAGGTATAGATATCTTTGCTGTCACTTTTGAGAGGAATTCCTTTGTTGCATTATGGAATTCATATGCATCCCAAAGAAAGAAACCCTAATGGCCCTAGTGAAATTATAAAGGAGATGTGGCATAGACCAACACCTTTGACAGGCTAAATATGTTGGCTTTCTGTGAATATTATGCACAAGGCAGATATTTTTTTCACATTTATAAGGTAAAACAACAACAGCTCCTTCATAGTTTTTCCTCATTTTTGTTCTTGGGAGGACTCAAAGTCATGTACTATTGCCCCCCTACAGAGACATTTGGTGTCACTAACCAGCTGAGCTTTTACTTTACTTGGCGCAAGTTGTCATAGAAGAAGCTTAAATGAATTATACAAGACAAACATTACACACCTTACAGTTGCGAGTTATGGCTATCTGTTTCATGTTGATGCAAACCAGAAGCTAAGAGAACAACATGTAAAGACTTCATTGAGTTAACCATGGTCAAATTATGGGTACACTTGTTAGGTTTTGGAAATAGGTTCTGGCCCAAGGTTCTGGCCAACTTGTAAGAGCTTCGTTACTGAAAGAAACCAATTTACATCTAACCAAGGGTTCAACTTCCACCATTTTTTCAGACCCTCCACTCTAATTTTCAGGATTCCATGTTTTACATCTAACTAAGGGTTTGGCCCTCTTTTCAGGCCCCCTCCCTTGCAATTTTCCAGGGTTGATTACATCTCACACATATAAATATACAAACGCATGAAACTTCATAAGTTTTACCAATTCAAACCCAAAACCAGCTTTCAACCTTCCACCAGCTGAACACAAAATAAAAACTCCCTATTCCTATTAACAAAATAACAACATCTATTTCACCATTTTAACCAAAAATATCCATTCCCTTTCATTATCAGCAAAATAAAATGCTAAAAATAAAATTACCCAAAGGGAGTTTGAAATGCAGAGAAACATATCGAAGTTTCCCCAAAATCTATCGAAGGATCGGCCAAAATCATACCCGAATCTTCATGGGTTTTTCCGTTCAGTGATTATAGAAATCAATTCAAGCAAGAAGAAATAAAAACCAACGTGGTTGAGGGGGGGGGGGGGGGAATCCATCGAAAAGAAAGGGGCTGGTTAATGGAGAAGAAATTCTACCTTCCTCTGCAAAATGTGAGGTGGGTCGAAAACTTCAGTCATTCCAACTGTGCCCACATCTTCTCGGTAAGAAAGCTTCTCTGCGTAACCCAGAGACATGGCGTTTTCTTCTGCAGAATCCTCCAACACCCACTCTTCTCTTCTCCCAAGAAGGTGACAGGGACTCTGGCTTTTTCTTATTGTTTGGAGCTTCGGCCCTTTTTATATAGAGAGAGAAGACGACATATTTGCACAGTGTGGAAAACAAACACATCCCCTGCTACTAGAGGAGTTCTATTGACACCACGAAAAGTTCTCTTCCCACCGCAGTTATTATGTCAATTTTGTTTTACAATAAAATTATTATGTGAAATAACTAAAATAGACATCTCATAAACCATGTTGAAAATGCCAATTTCTCTTCACACACATAACCCATCTCTACCCTCTTCACACAACACTCACGGTTTTACATTCTCATTCCCCATTCCAACCCACATTTCCCTTCTTCTTTCACTCTCATTATTCCTCCCTTCAATCTCTTTACAACATTGCACCACTTACCCACAGTTCACCTTCTTCCTTGTTGCTTTTCTCCCTTGCTCTCACCAAACTATTTTATTGTAGTTGAATCAAACCAAATATTGCAATGGACAAGGAAATGAAAAAGGAAATCGTGTGTTTTAATCCTACTAGCAGCGAAAAGGTTAGTATGGTTGAGTATTTCAGTGTTTTTGTCAAATTTTTCAAGTTCTGTATTGTAGTTGTTCGCGATATGTCCGGACTGGTATGTCCGAACATTTCTGAAATGTTCGGACATACGATACCGAACATTCTCGAAATGTTCGAATACTTATATTCGAACATAACAGACTTGTTCGATACTTTATTTCTGAACATAAGTCAATTGTTCGATACTTTATTTCCGAACATAAGTCAATTGTTCGGATTTTCTTTTCCGAACGATACTGATACCACTTTTCCTTAGTGCAGCTTTCCACAGAAGAAAGCCAAGTTCAGTCAGCCTATGTAATGGACTTTACAGATGCGTTTACTACCGAAGAAGTAAGACATTATATTAAAATTTCAATATACTTACTTATTGTGTATTACTAATGTCTGATTCAATGGTTATGTGTTTAGAAATTTCACAGCCGAGATGCATTAGTGAATTGGGCTCGTGATGTGGGTAAAAGAAATGGTTTTGTCATTGTCATAAAGGTGTCAAATGCTGCGAGGCCTGGAATAAAAGCTAGGGTTGTCCTAGCATGTGAGAGAAGTGGCCAATTCAAGCATTGTAAGACCAGAGACGAGGGGCCTACTAAAAAGAAGATCAAGCAAACAGGATCGAAGAAATGTGGATGCCCTTTTACATTAAAGGGCAAGAAGCTTGACACTTTTGATGATTGGATGTTGGAAGTTGCATGTGGTATACATAATCACTCTGCTGCAGAGTATCTAGAGGGTCATTCATTCGCACGGAGACTAACAGAAGAGGAAACAAAATTGATGGTAGATATGTCTAAGAGCATGGTACGACCAAAAGATATTTTGGTTACATTAAAATAAAGAAGTGCCTTAAATGTGACTACAATGAAGACCATTTACAATGCACGTCATAGGCACAGAGTTGTTGAGCGGGGTGGGAGAACACAGATGCAACAACTGATGGGAAAGTTGACAGAGCATAAGTACATTGAATGTCACAGGAACAATGAGGACAGTGACGTTGTTACCGATTTGGTTTGGGCGCATCCAACAAGCATACAGTTGTTGCGGTCATTTCCTCATGTCTTAATAATGGATTGCACTTACAAGACAAATCGGTATCGCATGCCCTTACTGGAGATTGTAGGAGTGACCTCGACAGATATGACTTTCTCTGTGTGTTTTGCTTACATGGAAGCCGAACGTGAAGACAACTATACATGGGCTTTGGGTGTTTTACGTTCTCTCATTGGTGAGGACGTTCTTCCTGATGTTATTGTCACAGACAGAGAATTGGCACTACTAAAAGCCATCAACACCATATTCCCTACTGCAACGCATCTATTATGCAAATGGCACATAAATAAGAATGTCCTAGCAAGATGTAAGAAATTGTTCGAGACCAAGGAGAAGTGGGATAGATTTATATTGCATTGGAATATGCTGGTCCATGCCTCCACAGAAGAAGAGTATATTGATCATCTGCGTAAGCTAAACCAAGAGTTCACAACATATCCATCAGCACTTCAGTATGTCAAGGAGAGTTGGTTAAATGAATACAAGGAGAGATTTGTATCTACGTGGGTTGATAAATGCATGCATTTTGGAAATACTACGTCAAACAGGTACGTCCTATACTTTAATTTGGATGAATTGATGCTTATGCTTATTTATATATAATGCATTATTAATTATTATATTGTTTATATAGGGCTGAGTCTTCACATTCACATTTGAAGAGACAACTTGGATCATCTCAGGGTACTTTTGAGACAAATTGGGCAAAAACACACAGCTTGCTTGAACTACAGCATACAAGTATTAAAGCTTCGTTCGAGAAGAGCAAGACAATAGTGCAACACAGTTTCAAGCCCTCTGAATTTAAAGAGCTTCGTGGGAACATATCAAGAAATGCATTGGAAAAGATTTTGGCAGAAACTAAGAGATCAAATCTGGTTGGAATTGATAGGATTGCATGTGGTTGTATTATCCGTTCCACACATGGGTTACCATGTGCACATGAGATTGCTACATATGTTTCAGAAGGACGGCCAATTCCCCTACAGTGTATACATCCGCATTGGGTCAAGCTTGACATGAATCCGAGTACCGTTTCGAGCTATAATATGGAGTTGGACTGTAAGACGGAGTTAGAATTACTTGAAAAGAGGTTCAATGAATTTGATCAAACAAGAAAACTGTAACTCTTAAAGAAGATGAGGGAGCTATCAAAGCCTGACAGTACATTCTTGTTAGAACCAGAAGCAAAGTCACGAACCCGTGGGCGACCACGCATTAGGATTGATACATCCACCAAAAGGGAACCAAGTGCCTTTGAGTTGGTTCAATCTGCACAGGACAGTCACTCACCTTCATCCATTAAGGTTAAGGCACCGTTGGAACAGCAGAAAAGAAAAAAAGATAAGCCTAAAGTTGTGAGGACAAGATCCAAAAATGCCAGTTCGTATATTGCTCAGTTCTCAGAAGGATTAAGGCCTTTTATACGCCTTATCAAA
Source organism: Litsea cubeba (assembly GCA_012931725.1). Taxonomy (NCBI): domain Eukaryota; kingdom Viridiplantae; phylum Streptophyta; class Magnoliopsida; order Laurales; family Lauraceae; genus Litsea; species Litsea cubeba. The sequence continues at coordinate 60,219,116 of CM022948.1, forward strand.
GATGTTGCAGCCGATGGTAATTGTGGTTTTAGAGCGATTGCAGCGTTGATTGGTCATACTGAAGATGGATGGAGACAGGTTCGGAGAGAACTCTTACATGAGTTGTTGCACCATGTAGAACATTACAAGCAGTTATACGGCTTGGAAAATAGAGTTGAAGAACTGATTGAGACACTATCTTACTATGAGGGTAATCCTTCGTACAACCATTGGTTGACTATGCCTGACATGGGGCATCTTATCGCATCTCGTTACAATTTGGTCTTATTTCACTTTAGCATGGCACAGTGTTTAACCTTTCTTCCTCTAAGGTCACCACCATTGCCTGTATCTACTCGATTGGAGATAGCGATAGGTTTTGTTAACCAGTGCCATTTCGTTCAGGTATTGAAAACTAAAATTGTCTTTTTTTTATTTAATTACAATATGTGAACGTATTAACAAGTTTATTTATTGTGTAGGTTTTCATGAACCCAGATCATCCTGTACCACCCATTGCCAATAAGTGGAAAGAATTCCGTCATCCTTGCGCTAGCCAATGGGAATTACCATATGAAGATCGAATCAGGCGTTTTAAAGAGATTATAAGTCCAGATGTAGCAACCTGTGAGACTGTCTCATTGGATTGAGAAGATTGTATTTTTGTTTTCCATGTATTTCTCTAGTTTCATTGTTCAAAGAATTCATGTATTTCTCTAACAGAATATCCAAGATGAAAGGACAGCATTTTGTGATTACCGTGTTCCAAATGTAAACAACCGTGTTCCAAATATTGTGATTACACCCATGTTCTAACCCATAAAAAAAAATTACACCATAATATTAACCAAAATTTAAAAAAACTAAATGAGTTTCTTAAAGTAACTGGTCATCTTCCAAAATGAAATCAGCTACTGTCCCTACGATGCCTGCGGACATAAGAACGAGCAGTCATGCTGGGGTGTCGAACCGTGCGCTCCACCTCTTCAATGGTCATTCCACGTAGCACATGTGCGGCCTGCTCGACGTGAGTGTATATACCATGTGGGTCATCAATCCATCCATCTTGGCCCCTCTCTATGACTCTATCAAGGATGCACAACGCACCCGCATTACGCTACAAGTAAGATGTTTAAATAATTAATTCACAATAAAAAACATATAAAAAAATGTGAAATATTGTTTAATTAACCATACCATCTCATAATCAATGTTTTCACTAGGTTGTGCATCTCGAGGATGTGGTCGATAAGCTGATTGGGAGTTAGGGTTTTGAAGCAACCTCCATGACACTCGTGCATACCAAGCCATGTACTGTGGTACACAATCAGATGGACGTCGAACTGGAACGCTTCGATTCAACCCAGACAGTAGGTGATCATTCCATCTTTCCCATACTTGATCAAAATATTGATATGCAATATGATATGCATTTGCAGTAGGGCCTCGTGTAGCACGGATTGGGATTAATGGGGGTGGAGGAATAGTCTGCACCCTACCAAACTGCCTCAGGATCCTATCTGGATGATAGGGCTCAACAACGTCGAAGGACTTAATGCACCCACAATAGAAGGCGACCTGATTAAATGGATGTTGCTGCCTAATATCGCGATAAGGATCCCATGTAACCTGCATGACCAAAACAATTAGCAGAAAATATAGATAATTTTCAGTAAGTCATGAATAAAGAATTTTTATTACCTCATCTGCACTCATATAATCAAGCCGCTCTCGCAGTGCCTGCAGGGGAGCAGTAGTCTCCCTACGAGTGAGCCAGCGATACACTCGGGGTTGGGTGACTCCATATAAAATATTTGACGTTGGAGCGAAACACTCGAAATGCTCAAAAATCCACGCCTCTAGCAGCGTAAGATATCCAGCAATCTGTTTAACTTCCTTGCGAGTAGCTAATCCCAACTGTCGATACAAATAAGCCAGAGCAGCGGCACCCCATGCATATGTACGGACACTTGACAAGTCTGTCAACAATGTCAGATATATAATTGGCACACGTGTACCACTCTTGTCCGCGAATAATGTACAGCCTAATAAATACAGAAGATATGCTCTCACTGCACAATCAATTATGTCATCTCCATCCTCATCGGTTATTAAAGAGAACCTCCCTCTTAGCCACTCCAATCTTACAAATTGGCCCCTAACTTGCTGCAGCTCATCATTTGCCTCATTTGGATGAACTCCCAGAGCGTCAACAAGGAGCAAATGAGCATCTTGAAATGACATTCTACCATTATAAGCAACGGAACGACCAGTCACCGGAATCCCAAGTATGGTGGCAACATCATCTAGACTTATGGACATTTCACCAAAAGGCACGTGGAAAGTGTTTGTTTCAGGTTGCCACCTTTCCACAAAACAAGAGACAAGAATCTTACTAACAGATCGGTATGATGCTGTGATGAGTGGACTCAAATTAGATCTATCCACTAACTCTCTGAACCTGTTGCTCTCATTCAATGGCCAGTGTGGTATTTTTTGTCCATGGCTCAAACACTTCAGCGGGGCCCGTTCCTGCATTCCGAAAATATTACATTATTAAAGAATGTAACAATTACGTTGAGTTTTATGTAACATAAAGAGGAAAACAAAAAAAAGTACGTACCTGTGAATGCCAAATGTATGCAGCTATGTGCGTGTTGAAACTGGGCAGCAAAGAACGATCTACTGGCCCCGCAGTTATTTCTTGTTCAACATCAGCTTCTTCTTCATGTTGTTCAACATGAGTTCCTTCTTCTTCATTGCCTCCTCCTGAATCATATTCCGGTTCCCTAAATTCTTCTACAATCTCTTCATTTATTCGACGACGCCTCCTATTGGAAGCCGTCGGCCTTACTCTAGAACTGCTTGGCCTATCCATTCCTGAAATATTATATGAAGAGTCATTAAATTTTTTTACAAGTGTTCGGCTCTGTGTGTTCGAACAAGTCAGAAATGTTCGGCATGTTCTGTCCGAAGATTCCTGAAATGTTCGAAGTTTATGAGCCAAACAATTTTGAAATGCACGAACTTTATAATCCGAACATTCTTAAATTGTTTGGACTTTAATGTTCGAACATCTGTGTAATGTTCGAAGCTTCAGAACCGAACATATCGCGACAATGGAAAAAAAAAACTGAACAACTTGTCATTTTCGAGCTAATTAGACGTGTCATTATGTCCCTTTAAACATATTAAGATGCACACAATAGTTGCTACAATGACCTATTTGAGAAAATAACACAATGGCAATGGAGAAGAAGGAAAGTGATACTTTGGACTAAAATGGAGGTCACTACAACAGTAGATTCTTCCTCTCTTCCTTATCTACTTTTATCCTTTCACTAAGCCAATCTTCCAGCCAGAATGTAGGTCAAAATGGATAGAAGAAGGGGTTCTCTATGTTGAGTTTCAATAGAGAGGAGAGAAAGGAGACGATGGTGAAGATGTGTGGGAAGAGAACCACACCAATGAGTTGTGTTGTAAGTGAAAGGGGTGATTTGGGTATATTGATGGGTGCAAAGAGAAAAAAAATTAAAAAACCTATTTTGTACATCGGTGTGAAGAGAAATGCGGTGAGAATAGCAAAAAACGTGGTGCCAACAGAACCAGTCCTACTACTAATAGGAGAGGTTTCTGAGGGTTTCTGATTTAAAATTACCTAAAAACGCCTATAACCCGATAGGTTGGAAACCATAGCAAAAAAATATTTAATAAATTTTTATAAAATAATTAAACTCAGACTCACGTTAAGGGGTCATTTGTCTTTTACGCGTGAGATATGTAAATATAATTTACACGTGTAAAAGATGAATAATCAAATTTTAAGTATGTAACGTTTACACATGTGTTTCATTTTACAATATTTGTCTAATAACACTATTTTCGTATTATTTACACATATGATTCATTTTTCTATGTTTGTTTCAATAATATGTGTATATGTAACGATTTTGTAAATAATACTTATTAATCATTAAATTATATTCTACTATAATGATATGCAAAGAAGATAAAAAAAGGTCTGATTTATATAAAAGTTTTCATTTGCATTTTAGATACTTAAAAAAGAACATGTTTTTCAACATGAAATATACTTTTCAAAAATAGATATTTTTATCAATGATCACCTTTAAAAAAATATATTCCAACATGTTTGGTTAAGGAAATAAGAGTTTATAGTCGGATGCATGGTTAAGAAAAATAGGATTATTATTAATTAATATTTAGTTTAATATTATCTTAATTCATTATTTTATTTGCATAAAACTTAACCCATGCATCTCACCGGTTTTATGCTCATATTAATCAATTATAGCAAGTTCTTAAAATGAGTATTTTATTGCTAAGTCCAATTATATTAAAAGTATCACAAATTTATTATGGTTAGATAAAATTGCTTTTATACATTATTTTTGAATGATACCATAGTGCTATATAAAATACATTATTCCTTTTCTCTTACATTCATTTATACATATTTAAATATTTTTAAAGTAATACAATAATAAATACTTTTAGAAAAGTCATTGAGATATTGGAAGAAAATCTAATAGGAGAAGAGAAGATAGAGAATCAAATTCTGAAAGAATAAACCTACAAAGTAAATAGATTTTATAATTTTTTTTTTATTTTTTTAATTTTTTTTTTGTATAGCAAGGCAAGAGATATAAATAGAGAGGTTAAAAGGGGATGATATGTAGTGATGGTTTTCATTCATAGGTTTCATCGGTCTTGATGCATCTTTTATTATTATTTTGCAAATGCATTGGAGGGTGGTTTCGAACCCATAACCTCTTTGATGGAAATACTTTTTTTATTATTATTTTTCTAAATGAGTTAGAGGGGGGTTTCGAACCCAAAACTTCTTTGACGGAAACTGCCCCAAAACCAAACCGTCCGCCTCCAACGAGTATTCTTTGAAATCACATGTGCTTTGGTATTCTCTTTTCCCACCTGAACAGGTGTTCAAATCTTTGTGTGAAAATAAGCTCATTTTCACACAATTTACACATCTGATTTACACACAAGATGCGTAAATACTTGTAGACAAACAATACTAATGTGTAAATATTACGCATATTCACCATTTACATATGTAAATGGGTATAGATAAACGACCCCTAAACGATTTTATGATGAAAAATAATAAAACTATGGGTAAGTGGGTTCGTATATATTTTTAACAAAAATACCCTCATTGATGACATCGTTATCATTAACTACCTGCAGTTTTTCTTTTTATTCTCACTAACCCACCATATAGATAATTCTCCTCTTTTGTCTATAATACATGTATGATTCCTCTTTTTGCCTTTATGTAAATGCATACAAAAATCCCTAATTTTATTTTAGTTAGGTGGAAATGAACTAAAAAACGCTCACTTTGATTTAGGGAATAACCTAATTTGATGCAGAAGTGCAAAAGTTAAAGTGAATGGGGCTTGCTATAGGATCCTATTTGAAGTCCCACCGTGGGCAATCACAATGGAAACTTGGTCACATGGTCCAATTGAATTTTAAATCTCTTTTTATTTGGTTCTAAAATTATATAAACATCCCCAAATCTTATTACATTCTGTAAGACGGACTCTGAAACTGAAAAATATGTGAAAATAAGCCTATTTTACCACTGGTCGAATCACAATTCCCCTGTAGTAGGTTAGGTTACGCGAAAAGAAGAAGAAGATAAGTTGCATGTCATTGACGATATCGTCTGAAGAAACAAGATTAAGCCTTAATACGGGTTAAGGTCCAAGATCAATTTCTCTTTTAGATTCCAGTTCCAATTAATTAATATGGAGTTAATTAAACTAAATCCAGAATACCAATCAATCAACTACAAGAGAAGGAGACAAGGGAATTTTTATGTGAAAAACCCTACTCGGGAAAAAATACGGGTCTTACCGCTATACCATAGACAACCAAACATTATGTAATTGAGAGTTATAAAAAGTACTCACAGACCCTTCTCCAGTTGCAACTCAACCTAAGGACAATGATGATATCGCCGACAACTTGTCGTACACATTCATTGTGCTTGAACCAACCACCTTGAACGCCTCTTCAAAGTGAATCAACTATAAGAGAGTTGATGGAAAGAACATCAAGGCTTGAAAGGTTCGGGAATGCAACTAATGGAGCTTTAGAGAATACGATGGATCAAAAATAGGAGAGAGGTGCTCTAGGTTTGAGAGAGAATGACTATTTATAAGACTTGTTTCGTGTATGAAGTTTTCTAAAGAAGGTAGGACTCAAATAGGTAAAATGAGACCAACTAAAAAGAGGTTTCAGAATTAAACTTCTCACTTCGCGCTTCGGCACTCGAGCATAGGACCAGGTCCACTCGAGCGCGTGACTGTTGACACAAAAAAAGTCACTTTGCCTATTCAACATCAAGAAGCTACATGAAGCCGCAGCCTACCATAAACAGGCCAAGCATACTTCAAAAAATCAAATATTGTCAAAATCAAACAAAAATTATAAGATCCTTTAAAACTGAAAAAAGAAGAGTACACATGAAGTTTCAGGCCATTTCAACATTATTTGGCCTAACTTCACTCTTCCAGCAGCTGAACAAGAGCTCCTGGCGGCGACAGCGTCAAAGACATCTAATCTTTGATCAGAGCCTGTGGATAGTCTCAAAATACCTCCAAAAAGCACCACGTCAAGTTTCAGGTCAAACTGACACGTCTGACCCTACATCAACACTCAAGCAGCAAAATCAAGCCCCTCGACGGCGAGAACTACTGAGGCTATCACTCATCAAACAGAGCACAGAGATGACTTCAAAATGCTTCCAAAGGGCTACATGTCAAGTTTTAAGTCATTTCGACAACATTTGACCAAACTTTGACTCTCGAAAGCCAAATCAAGCTTCCAGGTGGTGAAGCTCCCCGGGACCATGATTTCCAAATCGGAGCTAATGGATCATCTCAAAATGACTCCAATAGGCTCCCTATCAAAATTCAGGTCAATCAGGCATCGGTTGACTGTACATGGCTTCAAAACTCAAACAAAAGCCTATGGTTGGTCGTATTTATTGCTCAAGAGGCTTCACCTCAAATTTCAGGTCATTCCAACATCGTTTGACCCAGTTTTGGCTTCTAACGACAAATCAATAACTATACACGACAAAGTCTTCGGCTTTCCCGAAAAATCAGAAACTTTGTGCCCTGATACGCAAGGCTTCTTGTCAAAATTTCTACAGGGAAAACAAGCCAAAATATGTACAAAAATGTCAGGAAAAGTATCGAAGAATAAAGAATCAGAAAAATCGGAAAGATGGCCGAAAATCGGCAACCAAAAGGGGTAAATAAAAAACCCCATGTTAGCCGGTGACCATGGAAATCTGAGTTGCCGGATTTTCGCTGAAAGACCTTTTTTCGGTCCCTTTTCACGTTTCGAGATGTCCGGCCCCTGTGGTTTCTCCAAAATTTGATTTTTGAGGCACAGAATCCATCAATCTTCATCAACATCATGGATCCGCCTCAGAAATTATAGAATCGTCATTGATCGCTTCGACATCACCAACCGGCCGACTAAGAAAGCACATTTTCTGCCCGATCGATCGAGAAATCGACGGGACAGGTGGCACCGGCCCACTGGTAGCAATTACTATATGAAGTTGCATTGTCATCCGACATCAATCAGCATGAAGATCCATCGACGATCATCGCGAGAAGAATTCCAAAAGACGCGGCACAACCCGCGACTCTTTAAGCGACTTGGCGACCACTTAATGCAGTTAAATGACCCATTTTATGACAAGTTAATGCGGGTCATTAACTCATTATTTTGGACGGCCCAATAAGAAGTAAGGAAAAAGGAGTTACGAGTCAACCATAAACATGGCATTAAACCATGTAACTCCTCCCATCATGGAGCTTAAAGGCACTTAAAAGCCCTTAATTCTCCACCGGCCAATCAGAAGCCAAGAAAAAAGGAGTTACAAAATAATGAAATAAAAACTTGTAACTCCTTCCATTATGTGGCTTTGATTCATTTAAGGCCCATAAACTCACCTAATGGCCACCGAAAGCCTATAAAAGGGAGGTCATTCCAAGAAGAACAGGTCAATCGATCATCGAAAAAAATACATAAAGATCGAAAAATACAGACAGACAAATCCAGAAAATCGACGTTGCTATAACGACCTCTCCTCTGTTGAAGAAGTCCTACATTGACCACCACTACAAGGTGGCCAAAGTCCCTTGGGGGACCCCCCCCCCCCCCCATGGCCTTCTCCTTCTGTCTCGATGGCTTAGATGTGGCTTTTCAGCCAATTTACTTAGCTTTTTATTGGATATAGGACCTCATATTGCTCTTTATCCTCTAAAAAAATGAGATTTAAGCCGAGCCAAGCAAATCAAGAGCACCATATATTCTCATCTGAAGGATGATGGCAAAGTCCACATACAACTTGCGACCGTCAATCTGAACGAGTCCCCACAATCTCCTGAGAAGTTGGATACAATTTTCTTACTTTTTATTGTATTTTGTATTGTTTAAAGGGACATAAAAAAATCACAACTCTTGTATTTCATTATTGATAAGAATTGTAAATCGCCTTTAGAAGCAAACCAAATGAAATCGCATTTCATGGCTGTAAGGTCTGTGACCTTACTAATATCAGGCCCTAACCCGTTTAATTTGTTATTATCTTATTTAATAGTATTTTTAGATATTTAAGTGGGTTTAGATCATAGGCGAGTTTCTTTTAGCATTAGAATTGTATCTGTGTAATTTCGTTAGATCCCGAGTTCGTTAGATCATAGCAGGGGGGTAGTTTGCAATTTAGGGAAAATTGAGTGTTTTCCAAAATATTCAAAATGCCGTGATTTTTGGGTTCGTTGGAAAGGTCTCGTCGTTATGATGATTTTTGTATTTTGACTCATCGTGATCCTGCGATCAGAAACCTTTCAAGTGGTCCATTCTTTCATCGGACCAACTTAAAGGGCAAATTAGTCTTTTCCTCTCTGTCGTCTTCTTAAACGAAGGTTTTGCCCTAATTTCATTTCGTTCTCTGCAATGAAAGTAACGCAGCAAGCCATTTCTTCTTCCTCTTCCTTTCTCAAGTCAGAACTCTGCCCTAGAAGATTTCATTCCAAGATCCGATCCGCTAGAATTCATCCTTGCGATCCCCTCTTGCTTCCGGTACCAAATTGGTAAGACTACTCGTAATCTCATATTTTCACTTTATCATTTCTTTGGTTAGATTAGGTCCGATCTTAATTCTTTTCATTCCTATCTTCTTCTTGACTTTCTAGTTTTTGTTTTATCGGGTTAGATCGGGGATTTCGGAGTAGAAAAGCTTCTCCTCAAATTTCACCCAATTCTAAGAAGAAAAGCTTCTCCTCAAATTTCACCCAATTTCAATCTTCATCTTGGTTGAGGCAAGTAGATATGCATTACATTATAAACATGTATGTTATTTTATTATTGATCTGGCTATGATTCTTGATAGATTTCCTGTTAATTCCTAGCCTTTTTAATTTTAATTGAAATTATATGTTAGGTTAAGTTTTTGGATAAATTGATGATATTAGGTTGATTGGAGTTTACTTAATTTGATTTAATGAAATGGAATATGATGTCATGTGATCGATGGATTGAATGGGGGAGCAAGGAGGCTCAGTTTCTGTAGGTTAGCCATGGATTGGCCGGAGGAAAAAGGGAGCAGAAACCCATTTGCGGGTTACAGGTTCGCTGTCCGATCGATCGGACAGTGAACGGTCCCCAAATTAACTGTGAGCGATCACAGTCCGATCGATCGGTCTGTGAAAACTCTCAGTTAACTGGGAGGTGCCCAGTGCCGATCGATCGGTCACACAGTCCGATCGATTGGACTGTGCACTAACTGAGAGGTGTTCAGTGCCGATCGATCGGAGGGTGCATGGTCACTGAAACTTCGAAGGCTTGTAACTTTCAATCCGCCCGTTGGATTTTTATATATAATATACCGTTGGAAAGCCCTCGAGACGGAGAATCCAATGGTTTTAATTTCATCACGATCGGAGGTCGGAAAGGGATGTAATTATTTGAATTAAGGATTCGACTTTGGTAATTCGAGAAAGAGACTGTTTAACTTAGGTATGGCCTTAGATGTTGGAAACCACTAACTTACTATCACATGACCTTAAATGAGATTGAAATCGAAGCACATGGCTTGGTGTCTTAATTGGGTTGTCTAGGTATTCGTGCATTACACGTAGTGTAACTGAATGCATATGGAGTTGAATTGAATGATGCCCAACATGATTGTACACCAAGGGATTTTCCTAAAGGCATCATTGATCCAATTTCTACATGTACTCCGTTAGAACACGTGGAATACAGGGATGACACCACTTGCCTAGGATTGGATTGTAATTCTTCATTGACTCGTGACTTGTATCCGTTGATAACATTCCTTGTACACTCTCTTGGCATAAAATACTTAATTATATATGAAACATAAATTCTTATAGAATTTAGGACTTGGACCTGACTTAGAGTGTACCTTAGGAAACCGTGTCTTATTTTGATGAACATGACTGGCTAGTATGAAAGGGATTGTCACGTGTTTCACTTGTTTTGTATTGTCTTGAATAAGATAATCCCTATGATCTTATCTTGCTTGTCTTGTTGTCCTTGTGTCAGAACCACTTTGTTATTGTTTGCATAATGGTCATCTGCAGTTTGGGGTTTAATGACGAACCGGTTACTCGGTTGTCGGGGTGGGCAGTCGGCGTAGGACGGCGTCCATGGCGTTGAATAGCTGGGAGCGGGCTAGGACCGTGCTGCTATTCCCAGGACAGGGAGCTAGGATCCCACTGGAGCCGGACTTTGGTATCAGTAGTCCAAGGGGATTGTTACTGGTACCCCGGGAGGTGGCTTTGGACATCCTCGGAGTCTCCCTCTTGTTCTTGTTTTGCATTGCATGAATAGTGGTTATTGTTAGATGATTGCTAGGATCCCTATTATTATTTCTATGGATTTTATTCTCGCTTTATGCCTAGCCTCGCATTTCTTGAATTCACATGATTATTACTTGTCATTAATCTATATTTGATGCATGTCGTGTTTATTATGTTTTGTATATCTATTGCTCAACATATCGTTGACTCTGTTCCTTGGTGTGCAGACACCTCAGGTGAAAACTACTTCGAGGAGCAGGCGGGTGAGGAGATCCCAGAGAATCTCCAACCAGCTGAGGAGGCACGAGAGTGGCGTGCCGATGACGTAGAGTAGCGTCATCACTCCTGGCACGAGGGAGATACATTTGGGATCCATTAGATTATAATTATTCATTTATTTCTCTCGTTGGACCTTTCTTACTTCATTGACTCATTTCCTTTATTGGCCTTGTTTAGTGGGTTGGCCAATGTAATAAATTACTTAACTTTTTAGTTTTGTTATCTTTCTTGAAATTTAATTATTCAATGAGAAATTATTATTCATTGCTCAAGATTCCTTATGTCTAGAGTCTATGAACTCAATGTTTATTATATTAAAAGAGGCTTGAAATATTTTATCATCACCGCGGACTTACGATCCGAGGGCCCAAAGGACAAAAATTTTAATTAGTCTTAAAATTCACTCTCCGGATCCGGTTATTTCTTTAATCGGGTTCGGGGGACGTGACATAATGGTATCAGAGCAGTGGTTGGTTTCTCAGGGTAAAAATTGTAGAAACTATAGGACGCGTGTGAGGATTCCGTTAGTCAGTAGGTTGATCTTTTAGTTTTGTTTCTAGCATTGTAATGTTAGCTTGGTGCATATAGGAACTAACCTTGAATATTTTACAGAAATGTCATAAAAGGTACACTTTTAGTTTGTGGATTTGATGCTAAAGTTCTATTTGATCCTGGATCCACACATTCGTTTGTTGCACCAGCATTTGCACTGCATTTGGGGGAGGATAAGGAGATACTACCATATGATTTGATAGTAGCCACCCCTGTAGGTAGACATGCGGCCTTTAATGTCATCTACCCCTGTAGGTAGACATGCAGCCTTTAATGTCAGATTGGGGAAGTTAAGTTGACCGTCAGTTTGATCATCTTACCAATGGCGGAGTTTGATGTGATACTCGGTATGGATTGGTTAGCAGCTAACCGAGCAGTTTTAGATTGTTTTAACAAGACCGTGAAGTTGCAGAGTGCAGACCGTAGTGTTGAGTTTATTGGAGCTGAAAAGCCCATCTCCACTCGGATGAATTCCTTGAACTTTCTTCTTAAGACTTCGATGTGGGCAGTCCGACTATAAAATACATGATAAAATGTGAATCCCTGTTTTGTCCATAACCTAATGAATTTGCCAACACTCGATATCCTTACAATCTCCACCTTTGGTAATTCATTGACAAAACTCCTAATTACATGGAAAATCTACCCAGACAAATCCCGACACAGACTCATTACAAAAAGGAAATCACTTCTAGTTTAGTTCAGTATCATCTTGTAAACTTGTCTTGACCCCCTGCAAAACCTGTCATTCAAACTTGATAGCAAATCAAGTGTAATATCATGAAATGGAAATTGACAAACTCTACTATACTCCCCCTTTCTGTTCATAATTGACAAAGTAAAAACTATTAAATTCTAAACAATGAAGAGATAAGATAGCATTTTACTCCACTAAAAAAATCTAACAATATTACAACATATGAGTGAAGTGTCCAAAACATGAAAGTGCATAAGCTAAAAGTACCTAAGCAACATCAAAATCAGCTAATCAATATCAAAAGAAACATAAAACAAAATAAGCTAGACATGAGCATAAAGGTGCTAACAAAAACAGCTAAACAACATAAAAATAAGGTTCAAGTAAGACAAAGTGGACCAAGACAAGAGGAGAAATCAGTGATGATCGAATCGAGCGAGCAATGCAGCCAAAGACTCATCAATCAAGTTAAAACGAGCGTTCATAGCCCGGACTTCACCTTCCAGACAATTCAGTCGATTGGTCATGGAACTAGGCTCCCCCTCAGCCTACTGCTATTGTGGCTGCTTTTTAGCCTGCTCTCCAACGTCTCCTTGTCTCAGATCCAACCCCAGTAAACATGAGCGGACGACTATTACAGAGTTCGCTTGTTGATGGGATTTCTCACTCTCATGATATCCTCATGAGGCTGGCGAGTAACCCTTTTAGATATAAGGATTTGGGTAATCAACACACCATACGGAACGGTTGAGTTCCTCGTAGCATTCAAGGTCTTTAACATTCCATTAAAGATCACTAAAGGTTAATTGACGCGCTTCCTTTAACCAATGGCAAATAACAAATACCCATGATGACGGTTGACGTCAGATGTATGTCCACGTGGTTCCAGATTGGAGCTCGCAAACAGATTCAGAAGTCTGTATTTATCAGTGAGAGCACCATGTGGAATAACACCCCTAGCCAGTCACGATGATCAGCACAAAGAGTAGATGCAAGGTAGTCATAATTGATCGGTTCAGTAAGCTCATTTTCATCGTCAGTAAGCGAGTAATCATACTCTTCCAGATCCTCGATGTCCAGAAATTCTCCAATGATAGCCGAGATACCTCACTTGTCTTACCACGGACGTAGGGAGTGAACATTCCCCTAGCAATTTTCATGTTGCAATAACATTCTCGAACCCAATCTAACATAATTTCATTGACATTGTATGTGAAGAGAGAATATCGCAGTCTAATAACCAAGTAGTGAAACATGGCTTGGCTTATAACATCTTCAGCAATTGATCTCTCGGAAGCGACTTTCCTTCCGACTGAATGACGTTCAAATCGTAAAAGCATGGTTCAATGAAGGAAACCGGTTTGAATCGTAGCGAGAGTTACATGAGGACTCTGCATGTGCATTTTCCTAGGTGCCATTGCAAATACAAATTCTCTTTGGCGAAAGCCAAAACACCTCTTGAGCAATCCAATTCAAGTGACACGATTGTCACTACCACCACTAAAAGAGAGTACTACCAAATACAATCTATCATCACCAAACTCCCCAAAGCCTCCAACACAAATCAAAATGTATAATCTTGTACACAATGTATCCAATCTCCACCAATGAACCACGCAACGATCACAATCTCCACACAATCAAGACTTCCACATCTTCTCAACACATCACCACAATAGAAACAACACTAGAGGGATGAAAATCAAGAGATTTAGGTAATGAATCCACGAGATTGGGGAAGAGACCAAGAAACCCCCAAAAAACGTCACAAATCTATAAACCTCAAGGGGAATCCGCCCAAACACTAAGCAATAAGAGTAATTTTCATGAAAAACGAGAAGATTGGGAGGTGATCTTACCTTCTATGGAGCTTCAATGGCGGATTTCTGGAGGAGGAAGACTGCGGTGGAGGCAACCTTTAGGGTTTTGGGGGTGAAAAGAGAGAATCTGGGCTCGGGTGTAGTACTTAAACGCGTATCACGCGCTCGAGCGTGCCTACTGAGGCACTTGAGCGCACAACATACTAGTTGCGGAAAAAATTAGGCGTAGACTGTTTTGAAATAGTTTGAGAAATTGGCATCTATTCTTCAGGGAATATAAGGGGATTTTCAATGGAAACAATTTTAGCGAAAAAAAAAACCAATGGAAATACATAGATGCAACGTCTTAATCGAGCCAAAAATTGAATTGAAAACCATTTATGATCAAACACGAAAATTTACAAAATTTTAAAGCAATCGACAAGTAAAGCAACACTTTAAAACAATTTGAGGAATTTGACATGTGTACAAATTATGTATAGAGATAATCTCAAATGGAAAAACACGAAGAATGAAATTATCTGACAGGAATTAATATTCATGAGATGCATACTTAAAAAAAAAAAACAATGTGATCAACAAATAAAGCTCCCCCTTAATGTTTCCATTTTTTTTTTTATAATCATTGATCCAAATCAAATTTTTCGTAGACGAATCCTTTCAGAAAATCAGAATCAAAGGAGCAAACCGTGATGTGAATTGATAAAATAACCTTTTCAACGTAGAAATCTTTGAGTTCATACGTTATAAGCAAGGTTAAGACCTAGAGAGCAAACCTAATCATAATCTATTTCTGCAGATACTCCCTACAAAAATCTCTACGGACAATCATTAAGAATTATGAGTCACAATGTTCATGTTAAGAAGAGAGCAAGAAAGAAAAAAAATCAATGCTCCGAAAAGAAATGCAAATCCACGTGAATCCTATCAATTCTAGTGATAGATTAAGTCTGACCATGAATCCTATCAATTCTAGTGACAGATTAAGTATAAGTGAATGTCCAAATGAGTCATCGTGAACTAGTGGACATGAGTAAGAACCTCAAACTGTGTAAAAAAAAAATTAAGTAAATTAAAGTATATCACATGCCAGATAATCATAAAATCAGCCCAAAAAAACATGACGTGCAAAGGAAAACACGTATTTGTTGGAATTTGAGATGCCTTGAGAAGTCTTAAGAAGCATTGAAGTGTTTAGTATCTCAAGTATCATTTTGTGTTGGAATTATTGTCAACACAATGTCACAAGTGTGGTGTTGATAGTGTGGTGTTGATAGAGCTTCAAAGAGAAAACAGAGCTGAAACAGTACAGGAAATCAGAATTTCTGAAGCAGTGTGGCCGGTCGACCGGGGACCCCACGCGGTCGACCGGGCAAGAGAAATCTGCAGAAGACAGTCTCAGTTAGCTCCCAGTTATTTGTTGCCATAGTGTGTCGCCGGTCGACCGAGGACCCCACGCGGTCGACCGAGCACGGGAAACCAGAATTGCGCAGAAATAGAAGTTTTGCACGAAAATTCAGGAAACTTATGTATTTCGTTTGGGACTCTTTCTAAACGAATTCTAGCCTAATTTGAACACTCTTTAGGGTTATCATAACCTATATAAAGGCTTGCTAAGTTCGTTTTCAAGTGTACAGAAGAGAAGAAATAAGAGAAGAGAGGGTTTTGGAGAGAAGAGTGATTGGAGAAGAAGGTGCTGCTGTGTGCTGTTGTGCTGCAAGTTTCTACAGCAAGTTGGACGAAAATATGCTCATGAAGATGGTGATTCGTCCATAGATAAGTGTCTCTCTTTTTATGCTTTAAATTTCAATTTGTAAGGGATTGAGAGAGAGAGATTGTAGAGGGGAAGGGCTGTAGAAAAGTTCTCTACTTTAAATCTGTAGAACATCAAGTTGGTGCTTGGTGTTAGGGGTTTGGTGATCCTATCTGTTGGTGCAGATAAATTATAAAGGGGGTAGGTGCTTCCTAGATAGCTGGTGCTATCTGAAACTTAAGGGTTGGTGCTCTTTGTCGTTGGTGCGACTAAATAGATTCAGACCTGTTCCGGATTGGTGTTCGGACAGTCTTTGAACCGTGGACGTAGCCTTTTGGTGAACCACGTTAAATCTGGTATCCTTGTGTGATTTGATTTGCTTTTGTTGTTAAATTGGACCTGTTTTTAAGGGATCACTGATTCACCCCCCCCCCTCTCAGTGATCGAGATATCTAACAATTGGTATCAGAGCGCCAAGGCTCCCTTGATAAGCTTAACACGCTAAGGGTGATCTCTTGTCAAATCACATAGCATCCAATACAGGGAATATGAAAGCACCTTTGTTTGATGGTTCTAATTACTCCTTCTGGAAGATCAGAATGCAGGCTTTCATCAAATCACTTGGCTATGATGTCTGGGAGACTGTCAGAGTCGGTTACAATACTGCCATCGTACCCACTGATGCTGCAACGAAGAAGTTAGCAGACAACGACTCCAAGGCGCAGAATGCACTCTTTAGTGGCCTTGTGGACAGCGAGCTGGTCAAAGTAATTGCATGCAAAACAACCAAGGAAATATGGGACAAGTTGAAAAGCATTTATGAAGGAGATGAGAAGATCAAAGAAGCGAAATTGCAAACTCATCGCTCTCAATTCGAGTCTCTTCGCATGGAGGAAAGCGAGAATGTTGACTTGTATATGCAACGAGTGAATGAAGTCACGAATGACATTCGTGGACTAGGGGAGGAGATTAAAGAACCAGTCATCGTCAAAAAGGTTCTAAGATCTCTTCTTCCCCGGTTTGATTCAAAAGTCTCAGCCATAGAAGAAGCCAAGGATCTGAATGAATTTACCATGGATGAGTTGCATGGTTCACTCACTGCCTATGAGATGCGCATAGGTAAGACGTCTTCATCTGATAGAGAAGCGGCCTTCAAAGTTCAGAAAAAGGGAAAAGAGACTGCTGGTCATGATGCTGATACTGATGATGATGAGCTTGAGGCTCAATTAGTTAGAAAGCTGAAGAAAGGAAGCAATGGAAAGTACAAAGGGAAGCTACCCTTTAAATGCTTCAATTGTGGCGGTGTTGGTCACTTTGCTGCGAAGTGTCCGCTGAAAGAAAACAATGATGATGACTCTTATGTTGATAAGAGTAAATGGAAGAAAAATTTCAGAAAGAGGGGCAAAGCAAAAAGCTTCATCAGTCAATATAATGACAGCACGTCTGAAACTTCAGACGATGATGAATCAGTCGAGGCAACTGAAGCTCTCTTCATGGTTACTGTTGAAGAAGAAGAGGAGCAAGAGCCGGAAGAGGAAGATGAGGCTGAGGTCAATCTTGAAGAAGAACTCATTGCCGCACTTGAGGAGCTTAGCATGGAACGAAAAACAAGTAAGAAAAATCTGAAACTTCTTCATGAATCTGAAAGTTCAGTTATTGCTTTGAAAACTCAAGTTGAAGAATATAAAAGAATGGTAGAAGTCCTAGAAATACAAATCAGTACCAAAACTGAGGAAGTGGTGAAACTTGAGAATGAAATCCTTGGAGCAAGGACTGAAAATATGCAAATGAATCAAAAGCTCAAGGAATTCCAAGCAATCAATGGAACATTGACGCTAAATGAAATACTGAAAGTTCAAAGGCCTCCTCACTTCAAATTTGGTCTAGGATTTGAGAATGGAGAATCCTCTAAGATTACACCTCCTGAAAAGACAAAACCTGTGAAGCCCACCCAGCCTAGAAAAGAGTCCATTCATGTGAGAAAGGAAATGAAGTCTAACCAGCCACAAAGAAGATTCAAATTTTATGGTTACTGTTATCATTGCAATAGATATGGACATAAAATGGCTGAATGCAAATTCTATGTTAGAAACAGCCCATTTGTGACTAGGAACCCTTTTTCAATCCTAAACAGCCACAAAATTGAGTGCTATAAGTGTCATAATTATGGACACTTGACTAGGGATTGTAGGTTGCCTATTGCTAACCAATTTCAGGTTGAAAAGAAACCCAAGTTAGTTAAGGCATGGAGGGCAAAGAAAAGGGAAGATAATTCCAAGGAATCTCTCATTGTGCAAACGGCATTCAATGCACAAAAGAAGGCAGCACCATGGGTCCTTGATAGTGGCTGTTCAAGCCATATGACAGGTGATAAGAAAAAATTCGTCAAATTACAGCACTATGAAGGCGGATCAGTGAAGTTTGGTAACAATGATGGTGCCAAAATCTGCGGAAAAGGTGTTGTTCAGCTAAAGGCAAACAAGATCAGATCAGACAAGGTCTTATATGTGTCTGGACTGAGACACAACTTGCTTAGTGTGAGCCAGATCTGTGACAAAGGCCACGAAGTTGTCTTCACTAAGAATGGGTTTGCTATCAAGAAGTGTAGCAACGGCAAAACAGTGGCTACTGGATCTAGGACTGCTGGACATCTCTATACATTGTCAGATGGAGCTGAAAAGACTTGCTTGATGAGTCGGACAGAGGAAAGTTGGTTGTGGCACAAACGCCTTGGGCATCTAAACTTTGATAACATGTCAAAGATTTGCAATTCAAAGGCTGTCAGAGGTATGTCTACAGTTGAAAATATGCTTGGAAAACGTATCAAGATTTTAAGGTCTGATCGAGGCGGTGAATTCACATCTGAAGAGTTCACTAACCATTGTGAGCACCATGGCATTCAAAGACAATATTCAGCCCCTAGAACTCCACAGCAAAATGGAGTTGTGGAACGGAAAAATCGCACCGTGCAAGAGATGGCTCGCACAATGCTAACTGAGAGCAAGCTAGCTGACAAATACTGGAAGGAGGCAATCCATACGGCTGTATACATTCAGAATCGATGCTTGATCAGGCCACATGAAGACAAAACTTCTTATGAGCTATGGTTTGGGAGAAAAGCAACAGTCAAGCACTTCAGAGTCTTCCGTAGCAAGTGTTACATCAAGCGTCTTGAACAAAATCCGGGCAAATTTGATGAAAGAGCTGATGAAGATATATTTCTGGGTTACTCCTCCTCTAGTAAGGCTTACAGATGTCTTAACAAAAGGACCAGAAAAATCATAGAAAGTGCCGATGTTAGAATCGATGAAAACCGTGAATCAAAGAATGTAACTCATTATGACAGTCCAGTTTATGAGGACTCGAGTGAGATTGATGATGAAGTGGCTGAACCTAATGATTCTGAGAAATCAAAGGATGACTCAGAGGATGCTACACCTAGAAAGAAAAGCACTTGGGTAGAGCAACACCCTAAGGATCAAATCATTGGAGATCCTGAGGCCGGTGTTAAAACAAGACAAAGTGTAGTTAGCAATTACTCACTTGTGTCCACCATTGAACCCAAGACTGTGGCTGAAGCCAGTCTCGATGAAAGTTGGTTGAAAGCTATGCATGAGGAGTTGGAGCAAATTGAGAAGAACTCCACATGGGAACTAGTTTCTAGACCTACCGATAAGAATGTTATTGGTACTAAATGGGTCTTTCGGAATAAGCTGAATGAAGATGGTCAGGTCATACGAAAGAAAGCAAGGTTGGTTTGTAAAGGCTATGCTCAAGTTGAAGGCATAGATTTTGAAGAGACCTTTGCACCGGTGGCTCGTCTGGAAGCCATTCGTATGTTTCTTGCATTGGCTGCATACAAAACCTTCAAGGTATTTCAGATGGATGTAAAGTCAGCCTTCTTGAATGGATTACTTGAAGAAGAGGTCTACATTGAGCAACCTGATGGTTTTCTCATTAGCAAAAATTCAGACCTGGTGTGCAACTTGAAAAAGGCTCTTTATGGGCTGAAACAAGCGCCAAGGGCGTGGTATGCAAGGCTGGACCTCTATCTCCACAAGATCGGCTTTGGAAAAGGACTGGTTGATAGCAATCTTTATGTCAAAACAGAGTTGAGCAAACAGCTGGTTGTCATTGTTTATGTCGATGACATAATCTTTGGTGGCAATGATGAGGAAGTGTGCAGGAATTTTGCTGAAGAGATGAAGAAAGAATTTGAGATGTCAATGCTTGGAGAACTAAAGTTCTTCCTTGGTTTACAAGTTCAGCAGCTGAAACATGGTATCTTCATATCACAGATGAAATACATCAAGGAAATGCTGAAGCGTTTTAACATGGAAGACAGCAAGCCAGTGAGCACACCAATGACAACGAACACAAAGCTAAGCAAAGATGATAAGGGTTCGTCCGTTGATCACACCACTTATCGTTCTATGATAGGAAGCTTGCTTTATTTGACTGCTACAAGACCGGATCTTCTGCAAGCAGTATGTATGGTGGCTCGATTTCAAGCATCACCAACTGAGACGCACCTTACAGCAGTAAAAAGGATATTTCGATATCTGAAAGGCACCATGGAGCTTGGCATTTGGTATCCTAAAGGCAAATCCTTCACTTTTGTTGCATACTCTGACGCCGATTGGGCTGGATGTATAGATGATCGCAAGAGTACAAGCGGTGGTGCATTCTATCTCGGTGAAATATTGGTGGCATGGCACAGTAAGAAACAAGATTCAGTATCCCTTTCTACAGCGGAAGCGGAATATATTGCAGCGGCAACTTGTTGTACGTAAGTGTTATGGATGCGGCAAATGCTCTCTGATCTAGGAGTTCCGACAACGGATCCTACGCCGATCCTCTGTGACAACACAAGTGCAATTCGCATCTCTAAGAATCCTGTTCAGCATTCTAGAACGAAGCATGTTGCAATCCGCTATCACTTTCTCAAGGAAAATGTTGCAGACGGTGAGGTAAAGTTGGAATATGTTCCAACTACTGAGCAAGTTGCTGATATCTTCACAAAACCTCTGCCAAAGTAAGTCTTCGAGTATCTCCGGAAAAAATTAGGAGTTACTCACTCTCCTAATCCTTAGGAGTTGTGCTTGAAAGGGGGAGCAATGTATTCCTTGAATATCCTAATCGCTCCTTGGTTGGTCCCTTTGGACTTGTTGTCAAAGGGGGAGAAAGCTATGCTAGAAGAAGTTATGCTATGATAGCTTGGGAGATTGGTATCAAGAATGTGAATGTGAAGATCTTGATTCTGTTGGTTTTTTTAAGACAGGGGGAGTCTATGGTTCTGAAGAAGCTTCATGAAGGTCAACTGGTTCAAAGTGTTCCAAGTGTTGAAGTTCCAAGTGTTGCCAACAATTCCAAAGGGGGAGATTGTTGGAATTTGAGATGCCTTGAGAAGTCTTATGAAGCATTGAAGTGTTTAGTATCTCAAGTATCATTTTGTGTTGGAATTATTGTCAACACAATGTCACAAGTGTGGTGTTGATAGTGTGGTGTTGATAGAGCTTCAAAGATAAAACAGAGCTGAAACAATACAGGAAATCAGAATTCCTGAAGCAGTGTGGCCGGTCGACCGGGGACCCCACGCGGTCGACCGAGCAAGAGAAGTCTGCAGAAGACAGTCTCAGTTAGCTCCCAGTTATTTGTTGCCACAGTGTGTCGCCGGTCGACCGAGCACGGGAAACCAGAATTGCGCAGAAATAGAAGTTTTGCACGAAAATTCAGGAAACTTATGTATTTCGTTTGGGACTCTTTCTAAACGAATTCTAGCCTAATTTGAACACTCTTTAGGGTTACCATAACCTATATAAAGGCTTGCTAAGTTCATTTTCATGAGAAGAGAAGAGAAGAGAGAACAAAAGAGAGGGTTTTGGAGAGAAGAGTGATTGGAGAAGAAGGTGCTGCTGTGTGCTGTTGTGGTGCAAGTTTCTACAGCAAGTTGGATGAAAATATGCTCATGAAGATGGTGATTCGTCCATAGATAAGTGTCTCTCTTTTTATGCTTTAAATTTCAATTTGTAAGGGATTGAGAGAGAGAGATTGTAGAGGGGAAGGGCTGTAGAAAAGTTCTCTACTTTAAATCTGTAGAACATCAAGTTGGTGCTTGGTGTTAGGGGTTTGGTGATCCTATCTGTTGGTGCAGATAAATTATAAAGGGGGTAGGTGCTTCCTAGATAGCTGGTGCTATCTGAAACTTAAGGGTTGGTGCTCTTTGTCGTTGGTGCGACTAAATAGATTCAGACCTGTTCCGGATCGGTGTTCGGACAGTCTTTGAACCGTGCACGTAGCCTTTTGGTGAACCACGTTAAATCTGGTATCCTTGTGTGATTTGATTTGCTTTTGTTGTTAAATTGGACCTGTTTTTAAGGGATCACTGATTCACCCCCCCCCCCCCCCTCTCAGTGATCGCGATATCTAACAGTATTGGGGTAAAATTTAGGGATGAAGGCCAATGCCTACGGATTTACGGAGAGAGTTGAACCTAGTGGGATGGAGAGGCTTGGTAAAGATGTCCGCAAGTTGATGTTTTGTGGCAATATGCTCCAAGGAAAGTATTTTCCCCTCAACCAAATCACATATAATTTGCGTCGGATGTCAATATGCTTAATCATTGAGTGTTGCACGGGGTTCTTGGATATGTACTCTTATTGTCACAATATACGACCATTATCCCCTGGCCAATCCCATCAGGGCCGGCCCTGGGGACAGCCCACACAAGCGGCCGGCTGGGGCCCCAAAACTTAGCCCAAAATGGGGGACCCCAAGCAGGGGCGGCACTACTTGGCTAGTAGTAGGGTCAATTGACCCCACTTAGATGTGAAATAATATTAAAAAAATAAATTATCCCACTCAATTTAAAATTTTGACCCCACTGACAATGGGCCACTGTAGCACTTGGTTAATTTTGGAAAAAAATCAATGTTTAGATGATAAATGTGTTATAATCAATACCGCGATTCCCCAAAATATACTATTCCCATAAATAAAATCCTAATTACTCCCCTTTATCTCAGTCATTCAACCATTGGAAAGAATAAAAGAAGCAGCAGCAGAAAAGGAAGAAAATCCTTCTTGCTGAACCATAAAAAAAAAAAAGAAAAGAAAGAGAAAGAAGTCCAGCCGGCCGGAAGAAGCATGTCCGTCGGCGTCGTTTGTAGCGTAAGCGTCTCCCTCTTTGCAGGCTTGAAAGTTTCAGTGCTGCAACTAATGGAGCTTTGAAGAATATGATGGATCTCTCAAAAGGTTCTAGGGTTTAGAGTAGGAGAGAGGTGCTCTAGGTTGGAGAGAGAATGACTATTTATAAGACTTGGTTCGTGCATGAAGTTTTTTAAAAAGGGTAGGACTCAAATAAGTAAGATGAGACAAATTAGAAAGAGTTATCCGAATTAAATTTCTCACTTTGCGCTTCGGGCGCTCGAGCGCAAGACTAGGTTTGCTCGAGCGCTTGACCATCTATTTTCAATTATTTTGCGTTCACGGCTTGAGCGCGAGAGAGATTAGCTTGAGCGCGTGAGCTTCTGTATGGGGTCCGCTCGAGCGGGTATGGGCATCCGCTCGAGTGCCCAATGTATTTTTTAGTTTTCTTTAACTTTCTTCTCAAGACTTCGATCTGGACATTCCAACTATAAAATACATGATAAATTAATGTGAATCCCTATTTTGTCTATAACCAAATGAATTTGCCAACATTCAATATCCTTACATCGTCAATATTTTTATATGATGTAATCCTCACTTTTCATTCAAAAGTTAAGTTAATTAACTAAAGTAGTCCTAGATAGAAACAAGCTGAAAATGGGTTTAAACTCTAAAGGAAAAATGTTGAAAATTTATCAGAAGTTTCTACCAAATTAGAATGAGATTAGGGATTTTTGTATCAATTTTTATAGAGACAGAAAGGGAATCACACATGTATTATAGACAAAGAAGATTTAAAAAAAAACGGACAAAGAAGAATCATCCATATAGTGGGTTGGGTGAAGATATGAGAATATGAATAAGAAGAAAAACATTCGAACCATGGGCCCATAGTTTTATTGTTTTTAATCATAAACCATTTGATGTGAGTGTAAGCTTAATTATCTCTTGAAAATCACTATTTAAAATAAAGCAACTGAGATACATGAAGAAAAAGTTTCTCTCCTACATTCAAGATGGATCAAGGAACCGGGGAGGCCACTATGTAAAAACAAAATCTCTAGGAACAATAAAGGGGCTTTCTGAATTATTGGGGGATGCCCCTCTGGCCTCTGCCCTCTAGTTCCACCAGTGCCTAGAGCTAATCCTCTCTCCCATATTTCTTCTCTATCAAGCACACCAGTTTTCTTATCAACTTTTCATCCTTCTTTTCTTTCAGTGGTTTTTGCATGCTTAAAAGAACATATTCTACATGTGATTACTGATAGTGATTGTTTGTCCATAACAAGCTAAGATATTGCTGCTAATTAGATATTATAAATTTATATTCTCTTTCAGCATGTGCTTATATATATATATATTTATATCTTAGATTCGAGCCTTTTTTTCCCATTGGAAAGCGATAGTAGGAAGGGCCGATTAAAGCTCTTAAATCTTGAGTTTATTTGGGGTCTCTGATGGCTTAGTCTAGTATTTGGTTGTTGCTCATATCAGTCCCTCGTTTGTAGAGAGGATGGTATGCTATGGGACGTGTTGGGAAAATTACAAAAATAATTGATCCTTCAATGAATAGGATGGGACCTGTCCATTCAACCCATCATAGTAGGCCTATGGGTCCGACGGGAGTCCAGATCCCCAATAAGGATATACTCTTTCTTCTTATAAAAATTAGTTAACTGTGTAAAATCTAATTCAGGTTAATGCGTCTTCTCAATCATTTTTTTAGAATGAAAAAAAAAAATTTATACAATTGATTAATTTTGATTAACCGTATCACCCTTTTTCTCTTTCATAGAAACAGCAGTAGTCCGGTTTCACCACCTCGTGCGTTGGTTTTTTTGACGATACATTGGCATTTTGGTGATAGCGATGCGCCACAACTTTATTCAATTGAAAATTTAGGACCGGGCATGAAGCACGTTTTATTTTTCTCTCACACGTGTTTCACGTGCATGTTGCCAGAGATCTCAAAGTCCCGGGAACACTTCCTGCCACATGATCAAGAATCAAAGGATTCAAAGCCACATATCCAGATATCCGATCCGACCCATTCCAATCCAATCCAATCCAATTGTTAGGAGGGAAAAAATTATTTTTGAATGGGGTTGGCATCGATTGCCTCGCCCCTACTATTTTTATTTTGTGTAGTGGGCCCACACTGATCATCGCCCATCATGGATAGAACATAAATATATAACCACATGGGAAGCACCGAGTTACTTCCCATTATAACATGAAGTTATTATTATTTTTTTTGATGTTGTTTTAATATAGGGCTTTGATATTGGCGCTCCCAAAAGTGATGGAGACACTCTTCAAATACATAAGCATGGCAAGGAGCGCCTCCATAAAAAACCACCCTTTTTGGAGCTCCAATATCAATTGGCTTAATATATTAGTCATCCTTTAAATTTAGTTTTTTTATGTCGGGAATTCAGATAATAAACTACTCTTGTCAATATTTTTTTCAACTTTTTTATACCATATCACCATTAAATTTTTTTTTTCCTTTTTACCATATCCTATCATATCATGGGATAGTCCCATGACGTCATGGGATTTATTAGTTTTGGTATCATATACTTTTTACAACTAGAACCCAACCTTATTTTTATGGAACCTAAAAAAAGGCATTTTGTGGAAAGTAAATATACACATGACTACATTTCTCAGGTTCTATCATTTAGAAAAAAAAAAAAAAAAAGATCACGAAGAAGCTACATACAAGTCATGACATCGTGGGACAATCCTATGATATCATAGGATTTATCAGCCTTCGTGACATATATTGTTCCCATGAAATCATGGGATTTGAGGCAAAAAGATTAAAAAAGATGTTGACCGGAGTTAAGAAACTTTGGTGACATTATCTGAATTTTGATCATGAAATTAAAAAAAATCAGGTTTAAGGAGGATTAATTTGTCAAAAACCCTTTTTATTTATCGGTAATAGAAACGTGAATTAAAGAAAAGAGAGGAAACAAGAACAAAATAGTGACAATTATAACTTAAAGTGGAGAAGGGCTCGTGGTAGTTCTCACCTAGTTGTCTAAGGTTCGAATTTTGAACGTGTGCGGGCTTCCTTTCCCATGTGTGCGTGCTCTCTCATGAGATTCAGTCCCTTTGGGTGGGGTAAAAAAAAACATAAAGTGATGGATATGGTCGTATTGGTCTAAGTCGGGCCTGAATTAAATCTCCCCTAGCCACAATTTGATGACCTGATGCAATCTTTTCAATAGTCATGTTTATTAAAATGACCCAGATATGGGCTTTGAAATTAAATTTGAGGACTCTACATTAGACCTAATGGGCTGGTTATTTATATATTCATATACAACATCAAAAATTGAACTTCTCATAACCATATAGACAGATGAAAATACTAAGGTTTTTACTTTTTTAGTGGGGGATGCAACGCAAGGCCGCCGCTAAACATTACCTTTACCCTCGAAAACTATTGGCCGTTGCTAAAAAATTGACGGTAAAAATTCAAAACTTTTCCGAAAAAAATTGGTGTCATTGAAAGAATATTTCTACTAGTGGCCACTAATGTCATTAGAAATTGAGTTTTAGTATGGGCAAATTTTGCTGACTTATAGCGGCGCTTCTAACCGGCTCGCTGCTAAAAGTAGTTATTCTTGTAAATTGTAATAATGCAATGACAAGGTAATACGCTTGTGTAGCACCTTGCAAGGCATAGCTTACGTCAAAGCATCTAATTTTGGCAATAGGTGGGGGATACATATGCCAACATACTCCCATTATAGTGCTTCATGGCACTACCTTCCCACATGCTCTACTAAATTATCTTTAAATTTGTGTTTTTATGAGCGTTAGGCGGACCCAAGTGGTCACACGTGGGTGCAACCGCACCCGCATAATTCGAGAAACTTTTTTAATAAAATATTAAGAATTTTATTTTATTATTAAACTTTTTCACTTGACCATTGTCCAAACCACCCAAATAAAAATCATGGATCCGCCATTGAGGTCAGTCATCCCAGTGGCGGACCTATGCACAGACAACCTGGGCGAGTGCCCCATATTGATTTTGAAATTGCCAAAATTTTAAATGGGCCTGACCTGTCACACATATATCTAATAAATTCTCGCCCCAAATCTAAACCTTGTGATAACCCCATGCTACAAAACCTTGGTGACCGAGAGTATCGGATCCTATTCGCGCCTTTCTCTTCCAAAATCTTATTTCTATTGAGGTTTCGAGATCCTCTTCGCGCTAATCAAGCTTCTCGTCACTAGTTAGTTTTTCTCTTACCAAATAATCATAAATAAAGCAATCTCCCCCGTCCTCAGATTCAGTATAATCCTAATCATTTTAGCTCTTAATCTCCAAATCCTAATTCCAAACCCTTAATCCCCAAATCCTAATCCAAACCCTAAGCCCTAAATCACCTAATCTAAGCATATCTACAAGTTCAAAAATAACCAAATCACCACCGGGCACACTTTAATCTTCAATTCACAAATAAATTAGGCCTTAGGATTCATATGTTAGGATAATTTGAGTTACATTGAAGTGGCATTTTCTCTTCTTTGCCATGAGCCTACGACCCAACCATAGAGAATTATTTTTAGAGATAGGTAAAGTGTAGGCAACTAAATTTCTTAGATCGAAATAAAACCCCTTTGGAAATCCAAATTGGGTAATTAAGTGTTCACCCATTCACCGTTTCAAGGCATCCAAACAACTAGGATTGAAGAGAATTTCATCTTAATTGTTTTGATGATGAATTGATGATCATCTGAATTTGAGAGAGGCAATGGGAAGACCCTTTAATTAGGCAAGAGAGCATGGAAAAATGTTTTGTCTATTTAAATGTAATACATTTTCTCGTTTGATATTTTAATGTAAAAGAATTTTGCAAACTTAAGTAAAAGTTTAGCCCCACCAAAATAAAAATCTTGGGTCCACCACTGAGTCATCCCGCTACTTTGGTGAGAATAAGACACTCTTACCACTAGGGTTGCAAATGAGTATTCGATTCTTCGATTACCCATAAGTTTTGACCCGCAAAAAATCGGGTCCATAACCTATTTTAGGTTCCGATTCATAAACGGGTCTGGGTCCGGAACCCAATTTAGGTTCCATAGATAAACGGGTCCAGTTCCGGGTTCATATAGGTTTCGACCCGTGGACCCGGCATATGAGCATTTGATATTGCAAATTATACCTTAAAATCAAATTTTTTTTTTTGACATTTTTATGTATAATATTGGAGGCAGTAGACTTGATGCACTATTATAAGTTGAATGATATGCTTATTCTAAGAAAAATGAAGAATAAAAAGAAATTAGAATTGATTTTGGAACTAGATTCAAATCCTCTAAGTGGAATCGGTTTCGAAACCGGATTCAGATTTTCCTATTAAAACCGGGTCTAGAACTAACCAAACAGATTCCGAGTCAAAATCGGATTCGGAACTGAAACCGTTATTTAGAAACGGGTCCGAATCCAAGTCCACTATAATTTCAATCTGGAATCATCCTGTTTGCAACCTTATTTACCACTGGATTGCCGTGTCATTCCAACCACCAGTTTTTTTTTTTTTTTTGGCATACGTTCGGCCATTTCGGAAAAATGACCCATGTCCTCAGCATCTATGCTACATTCTACGCCACCCTTTTAAAATAGAACAAGTGGCCAGAGTACGAGGGTACGGGTCATAGGATGTATTGGCAGGACAAAGCTGAAACAGAGTCCTGACCTGGAGCTAATTTGTGTTAGCTCATTTGAGTTATGTTATTTATAACTGTCAAGTGTCATGGGACTGTTCCTGTCAAGTGTAATATGAATGAATACCTATCAAGTGTAATATGAATGAATACCTATCAAATAAACGGGAAGTTTATATTCTAACTATCCATTTCCTATCCTTAGTTCACATTTATATTATCATCATATGCATATTGTTTTCTTATTTTATTTTATTTTATTTTTATTTTGGCTGATTCCTAAGCCCACGTTCATTTAGTAGGCTTGCCAAATAGTGCCATGCGCCCTATTAGGCAACATAGAGCCAGGTCCTAGAGTAGAACAAAAATGATTAGGTCACAGCAGAGTTCTACTATATGGATCATTTATAGGGAATATAGGGGGACTTCTCAATCTCTTATAGCCCTGCCCCGCATATTTGCCTTTTTGTTTATTTATCCCCTGTGGGGAGCCTCCCCAGGAGTCGAACCCGTGACTTCTCAATCTCCTATAGTCTTGGGAAGCAACTCTGGTACTACCCCGCCCAGGTACCACCTCACCCAGGGGACCGGGTAGGGGCCCACCCTCGTGGGGAGACCAGCCTTGTGAGCACCGGCAGGTGGCTAATCCACTGGCAGCCGGGTTCAGCCGCGGGTCACGTCTCCTATAGGGAATAAACTCATCTTAATTGGATGAGAAGTTTTTCTTAAGGAAGTGCAGTCAAGCTCTATAATGCTCACTTGGGTCACCTTTGATCAACATATGTTCTTCACCTTCACCTTCATCATCATAATATATTAAAGTCGAGGATTTGGGATTCATTTTTAATTGATTCCTTTCAATTTTGACCTTTTCTTTAATGAGCATTGATTTAAAGCTAAAAATGGATAGTTGCGAGATTTGAACTCATGACATGTTTCCTTTCTCAATAACTAACCTAACCACAACACTACACAATAGCAATATATAATTATTTATGAGAAAAATGTTAAAAATAGTAAGATGGAAAGGGGACCCTAGCTATATGGTAACACGGGTTATTGTGCTAGTTATATATATTAAACTAGCAAGAGTGAGGGGTTGGAAGCTCTTGCTTCGAATCAGACTCAAAATTGGACGTGAACATTAATCATGATCATGGTGCAATCCATGGGACCTATTACTGATGGAGGGTGACTCAAAATGGCATCGATCAAGTAGCAGTATAGCCGCTTCATTAGGTATTAAAAAAACAGTCCATGTCTATTTACAGATGGGTCTACTTAAAATGGTCATGAAACGAGGAAATCTTATAGTCATGAATTCAGTAGCCCTCAATCTTGGTAATATTTTACTTTTTCTCTACCTACACGGCTATATGATTTCGTCGTTCCAAGGACTTTTTTGTACAAGTGGCTATGCGGCTACAGATGGAGGGCGACTCAAAATGGGTATATGATTTCCTCTTTCTCATTTCATGAGGCATTGATCATAGTTGTAGGGCTACTTATTTTGGGACATTTTAGGAAAATATATATAAATATTAAAATTACATGGATTTATTTATAAATTTTAAAATTTTAAGAGGACATATATATATAAAAAGGATCCAGTGGTGTGTGGTAAAATTAAGAAATATAAAATTAAAAATTAACACTTTCAAAAGTATTTAGGGGCAGTAAAAACAGAAGATAAAATTAGAATAACTCGCTTGATATGGTTTGAGCACGTTCAACATAGGTCGGATAACGGCGTCGAATTTGACTAAAAAATAAATTAAAATAGAGAGACAAAATCTATATAGTCCGCCCCGATATATTTGAAGCAAGGCTTTGATAATGATAATAAAAAAAAAACTGAATCCCATAATATAACACAAGGACCAATTTCTCATTAAAGCTCAATTTATCATTAATCTTGACCTTCACCCACCTTACCTTCCACTTTCCACGTAAAATTTCACCTGAGCCCCACGAGTACGCTCCCCCCACGAGTATGCAGTGGGCCCACAGGTTAAAGCTGAATTGCCCTCGCACGGGCCACGCCACGAGGCACTGTAGTGTGTGTGTAAATCACTGGGGTTGGTGGGCGTGAGGGAGTTACACAGGATATAGCGCGAGGCTGCCTGCCACGAATAGCCAGCAGAAAGTGTTAGGTGAAGTCCGCCTATATAATACACCACCTACCAGAGTCCCCATTCCAACAACCCCCCTACATTTGAGACTCACGTTTTTCCTCTTCCTTCGTCCTTTGATTTTGGGAGCTGTGTCTGCGATAGTGCGATGGCTTCGTCTACGCTGTCCACGCCATTTCTCAAGGCTACAAGAACAGACGGAGGTTGTGGTCTAGGGTTCCAAGCTTCAGACTTTATTAGATTCCCGTCTCCTAATCTCCAGTTCTCAATCCAACGCATCTCTGCTCCTCGAAAGCTTGGTGAATTCCCTATTCTTCTTTACCTCCTTTTGATTTCCATGTCGATCTCACCAAACTACCGGCGGATTTGAATAATTTCTCTGAAGTTGATTGTTTTGCAGTGATTTGGAATCCGATCTAGCTTCATGTGGCTTTGATCTCTTTGGATCTAGATCATTGGGATCAAATATGATGCTGACTGACTTTATATTATATTCGTTTCTGTATTTGGAACGCATATTAGTCCTGATTCTGTTAGATTCTGGTTCTACTTGTCTTATAATCTCGTTGTTTTGGTCTTGATCGTTTGTTTGTTGTGACAATCACCAATTAAAACGATGGCAGAGGCAAAAGATCGGTTTTTTTTTTTAGGAGAACTAGATCTCCTCAACTTTGAAGAGAGAATAAATGATAATTTTCTTAGAACATTCTTCGATCGAGAGTCAAGACAAGTTCAAAAGCTTACATGATAGAGATACTAAATTAAAAGAATAATAAAAAAGGTTAGATTACTTCCTAACAGAAGAAGTAGTTGTTACCTTTGAACTCGTTCTTATTTCTGCCAAATTGCGTTGAAGTTCTTATCTGTGCTGTGGATTTGATCTTTGGGATGCTGTTTTGAATTGATTTGTATGCTGATTTACGTGATTATTTGAATTATATGCTGAGTTTTCTTTTCTACTGCTTGTGAGGATTTTCAATATGGCCCACTGATGTGTCTGGATCGCTTTGATTGGTTGCTAAAGCTGTTTGAGGTTTTGAGTTACTTGTTTGGATGTTTTCTGCATGTTTAGCTCATGGTTTTCCAACAGAGGATTCCATACTGAATTTTGTCTTGTTGTTAACTTTAATAGGGTGATCTGCTCTGGGTTGGGGCAGGTTTTGTAGTGGTTTTGATGGGTTCTAGAAGGATGCTCATTTCGTGGTTTTGACAGAGTTCAACCAGGGCTTTGTGTATTCCGACCCACTCCACCCTATTTACAACTTATTTTTATCTAAAATATTTGATTTTTCTTCTAAGTTCTAAATAAAAAATAATGATTGGATTAATGGTATGAAACTTTATCTGACCTATAGCTGTCATGGGGTGGGTTTGGAATTACGTATCCTAAACCCATCATGGGGTTTACCCTGACCCATTGCCATCCCTACTTGTTCAGAAATAAGGTTCATTTTTTATTTCAAAATAAGGATCTATGTCTTTTGTTTTTATCTAAGTTCTGATATTGGTTGCAAAAGGCTTCTTTGTCGTCTTCTTCCCTTTTTTTGGTTTGTGGAACTTCAGCTTTCTTTTTCCCGCTTGGAACTTCAATCTTGATTTAGTTACAGGGATTTGGTTTTCAGAAGAAGCTATAAGTGAGTCTCTAATTTCTATATCGATTTTGGATTTTTCAGCAATGATCTGCTGCCAACTGTTCATGACTAACTTAGGTTTGAAACTAACTTGGGGCCCTCTTGAATGCATGACAGTCACAGGGGATGTTTAACCCAATGTAAGCATCAGATGATTATCAAATTGGGATCAATTTGGGCGTTGGGGGTGCAGGGTGATTTTTTTTCTTGCATAGATCTTCAGGTCCTTTTCCTTTTCTTTTTTTGAAAAATCACAGATATTCAGAGTTCAAACTTTAACACAGTTAAAAGCAATTTGATTTCTACTAATGTAGGGTAGATCCTAGACCCAATTTGTTGAATTCGCACTATTTCCTTTGCAGCTAAAGTCTATGATATATGCAGTGGAATTCCCCTTCAAGTTCCTGAACAAGCTTGTTGATGGCGTAGCCCGGAGGCCACGGTGAAGATCTACACCTCTGACGGTGAGATCGAGCCCTAAGACTCAAGACCCTAAGATAACTTAGGGGAAATACTCCAGAGGGGAACTCACAAGAACTTCTCTGAACTTTTATTATCAATATATCATAAACATTACAATAGGGGACTCCTCTATATATAGAGTAACACTCTTTCTTAATAACCAATACATTCTAAAATAAGAAACTACCTAATCTTAATCAAAATAGAATTTAGGAAGTAAATATACTAAGCAACTCTACTACTTTAGAGACTATCTAAACTAATGATAGGGGTCTCAAATTTAGAGATCATGTGGACCCCATCAAGGGCCCGCGGGTCCTGATCTTGGATCTCACTGCATCGCTTGTGGCTTTCAACGACATAAAAATAACTAGCATTCAGTTGCTCATCTCTGGCTCTATGCTTCATATTCTTAGGCATGTTTCACTTGAATGCAGAAATTCGTCTCCGGCTCACTTAGTTATGGATTTAAAATCTTGATTTTAACCACTTTTGCATTTTCATCAGCCTTTTGATCTAGGTGGGAGATATGTTTTCTTTGTAAGTTTTAGATCTCAGCTTGTCCAATGCTAGCCTAGCTGGATGCTTCTTGTAATCGGTGTTTGCTTGCTGTTCTGTTCTATCTTCTAAGTTCAGAACAACTTCTTATCATATGAT
Source organism: Litsea cubeba (assembly GCA_012931725.1). Classification (NCBI taxonomy): domain Eukaryota; kingdom Viridiplantae; phylum Streptophyta; class Magnoliopsida; order Laurales; family Lauraceae; genus Litsea; species Litsea cubeba. The sequence continues at coordinate 60,252,816 of CM022948.1, forward strand.
GGAGATTGTCTCTCGTCTCTTTTATACTATCATGTTCAGAAAAAATGTTCTAGGTTGTACGTCATGTATTCTTTTTTTTGGTCACGTATTCTGTTGCCATTCATTGCATCAGAATTAGATATTGAGTTTCTCAGTTCATTTTTATTATTTTCCTACAGTTATTGACATTGTAATCGGAATCTATTGAGCTACTTATTAACGTCTAATATGTTGGAACTTATTCCAGAGGTGCAGGCTGCGGGAAATACATTCGGGACCGTGTTTCGTGTAACAACATTTGGAGAATCTCATGGAGGAGGTGTTGGATGTATTATTGATGGATGCCCTCCTCGGATTCCCCTTTCAGAGGCTGATATGCAATTCGACCTTGATAGAAGGTATCTTTTATGTTACTGTAGTTGTTTTCTTTTGAAAATGATGCATTTAGAACTGGCTTACTAGCATTGCATTTGCTCTTCTGGCAAACACATGTAGAAAGTGAATGCTGGTGTGGCCAAATTTTAGAACATTAATTAATGGGCAGCAGTAATTGGGAAGGAAAAACTGATAGTGGTAATAACTAATAATCTCAGTGCTTAATTGACTTTCTTTGTTTATCGCATTTATTTGTGATGCAATGCGATCCAAGAATAAGAGGCCCCACTAATGGACCCACCAATGAACCCTACAATGATTTGCTTTCTTTAAATATTTTAGTAATTTGATGTAATCTTTGATTTGACTTAATCAGAGAGATTTTTGTGATTTGATTGAATTAGAGATTTTAGGGAGTGATTTTAGGAATCACTGAATAATTATAGTTTCCTTATGAGACAATTCCTCCGTTATAAATAAAGAGGGATGTTTGATTGTAGGGTATGATATATTCTTAATAAAATTCAGAATTGTTCTCGTGAGTTCCTCTTTGGGTATTTTCTCCTTAAGTGATCTTAGGGCTTGAGTCGGAAGACTCGATCTCACCGTCGGAGGTGTAAATCTTCACCGTGATCGTGGTTGGACTGCACCAATTTGCCATTTTGGTATTTGAAAGTAAACGTCAGTAAAATCTGATTTGTATCTTTTCTAAATGTTTCTTTGTTTTTGTAGACAATGCCGCCTCTTTCAATTCATCACTCATGAAACTGAACAATACATAGGTTCTAACACTTGTCTTGAATGTCTCCTTTTCTCTAACTGATAGCCTGCCTTAGAGCCTATTTGGTAGTGAGTATTCAAAAGTCACTGTCATTTCAGAATATTGTCATTCTGGATTACGTAGAATCTTATTTTTGTAGGCTATAAGATTTCAATTTGGCATTCTAGTGTTTTTAGTAAGATCTATGTTTTTATTATGTTCGAAAATAGATGTAATTGTTTAGTGTAGGTATCTGCATTACTTCTGTGCGCCCACATGACTATGACATGTGGGGCCCATCCATCATATCCATGGAAAAATGCATGGGCCCTACATGTTTTCAAACAAATCTCATATGCTCTTATTTGAAGATGGATGGAAAACAGTAGGCCCTTAAATAATATAAGTTAGGAAAACTTCATAGGAGTTTGATTGGAAGCTATAAATTCATATTCAAAACTTTCTTTTATCATTTGAATCTCAGTTCTCAAGGAAGAAAACATCAAAGAACAAACCAACATGCAAATACTTACAGTCAAACTTGTATAGCACTTGGATAAAAATCCAGAAACAGAAGTTGCAAAACCATACAGCAACCAACACATCCAGCATTGATGACAATAAATATATATAGCCTTTTTATAAAGGCAATGAGGAAATATGGAGGAAATGAGATGCAAGCACTCTTATAGAGTTAATGTCATGAAATGTAATGCTTTTCCCCATAACTCGTCACACAGAAATGTATAAACACTGAGAGACTTGATGCCTGGTGGGAAAATTGAGATTATATTACTAAGGCGTAGCTATGAATAGTCATTAAAGACAATATAGAAAAACAGAAATTAGATTACCAAGACAGCCTATTCTTATCATCACCTATTACTTATTACCATCTTAAAGCATGATATCCTCACCATAAGGGAGATAGTAAACGAGTATATCTATGAAAAATCATAAAAGGAAAAATACATATAAACAAACAACTACTTCCCTGAAGATTGAAAGAACATATGCAAGCAGGAAGGCAATTTCAAGTCAAGTTATCAGTATTTATACTCCTTTATAGCAATAACTATTTAGGTAAAATTTCTACTTGTCAATTTTGTTTCAGACCCCATTTTGGTTTGGCTCCAAACTGATATGTTTTGGGTGTTTTGGTGTGTTTCCTTTTGGAGTTGTGTTTTGGAAAATAATAAAAAAACTAAAATATATAAATTTGGAGAAAAACTTAAAATTATTTAAGAGTGGTAATAAAATATAAACTATATATTTAGTTCATTCTAGTAAATCAACTATGTAATATGCTGTATCTACATGCCAAATAAATGAATTCTAATCCCTATTATGGTGAAAAAGTGAATGAAAGAAAGAAGAAGAGGAAGATGAAGCCCACTTACTGTTCCAAAACAGAAAACGAAAGAAGGAAAAAAAAAAGAATAAGAAGTGAAAGAACAAGAAGTAGGAGCCCACTTAAGGTGAACAAGAAGAAGTTTACTTTTTGCCGAGGTTGGAGGACCCAAATAAAGATGGAGAACAATGAAGTGACCAAATAAAGGGAACCATTTCCTGCGTAAGGCCCTAAAAGGGCTAAAAGCACTTGAAAAGAAAAATCTTTGTCTTTGGTTGAAATATCTGAGTTCGGAACTTGTTGAGGATTTGTTTAAACACGACCAAAATTTTTTCAGAGGGGTGTTTGTTTTGGCCCATTGACTGAAAGGAATAGTTTTGCCAGTTTGATTAAAATGAGAACCAGAAATCATATGCATGCTTAAGCTTAATGGACAGCATATTGCTAAAAGCCACCTAAAAGAAAATGAAAAGAAAAATCCTTGTCTTTGTCAGGTTTCAGCCAAAAATATGGGAGTTTGGAGTTTTTTTTTTTCAATTTTCCGAAATTGGAACTGATTAAGTATTTTGTTTTAATGTGGCTGAAATCCCAACCAAAATCTTTGAGAGGGGTGTTTGTTTTGGGCCCCTGCTGCAAGATATAAAAAGGTCCATAAAACCTGTTAAATTAGATCAAAATTTTAGATCATAATAAAATAGAAAAAGTTCTCTTGGCATGATTGAAATTTAAGGAAAACTAAATAATCAAATGAATAAAGAGGAAAATGCTCGGACTTTTAAAGAAGAATTAAATGATTTACTTTTTATTCAAAATTTTCGATATTTTATTGAGAAATGCTCTACATAATGCCGATAATAGAGCATGGACGATTGAGAAGTGCATGTTTATTTCTACTTCTACATTTTTTTTTTCTATGATGATACCGAACATTCTACAAAGAGGAAAATGAGAAAAGAGGACCCAGACCATGTGTGGAGGATTGAGAAGTGTAATGGTCTGACTTTCTACATGGACAGAGAAAGAAGCTGTCTTATTTTCATCTACAACAATCATCAATCCACAATCCCAACCCAACCTAGCCAAAATTGTAATTTGGATAAGGCTTGTTTGGCTGTGAGCCTCTGTCACGACCCAAATATTTCCTGATCGTGATGATTTGGCAACCTTCACCACACATTCATCAAATAACTTCCACTAGGAATTAGGCATTTAGATCAAAATATACTTTCAATTAACTTATAAAAGTCAAATAACATAAATAATCACTAAATAAGCAAAATTCCCATGTATTGACTCAAATCAATGATGTTCTAAAACGTTGAATAAAATTTCCTAAACAAGGCTATTCCCTCTATTAATTAATTCGAGTTTTTCCCGCTCTTTCTCTTCAGCCACATATGCCGAAGTCTACGGGTTGAATGTCGTTCTGCTCTGGCCCACCCACAACGTGATTACCTGAAGGGGGCAACACAACATCAGTAACACTAGTGAATGAATTTTTCTAATTACCCAAACAGCATAGAACAAAATATCCAATAAAACGTACAAGTTTAAATTAACAAGTTAAGTACAATTAAAGGTCCATCCATTTACATATTCGTGCCCCATGCACATTACAACGCCACCAAGGCTAATCATACACATGTCTACCGGCCACCCTGGCCTTGTCTCATCATCCGCGTCCACCAAGGACCAGCAAATCTAACGACCACCATGGCCAAAATCCATCAATCATCCGGACACCAAGTCCAACATCCCATAGCTAGGATCCAGTGTTCAACATGTCATAACCTCATAGTAAGCAGAATTTAGTAATATTAATAACTTACACAATCATTAGTGTGGATCCAACCCCTTTACAATTCACTGATTGCTGCCCCACTTCTAATCATAGTTGGTATTGATTGGTATAGAGGTGGCCCACACTATATTATAAACACAGCATTAATTAATCACAGTCCATATAGTTAGTCACAGTTAATCATAATTCACAAAACTTCAATGCATCTAAGTAAGATAGTTAATTAGTATTTCTACACAAAGTCCAGTTCTATCTCAATTAATAGACCCCTTCCAGAACTCATCTTATCCCACAGAGATAAACAAACAGTTCACGCCTGAACTTCTTGATGTAAAATCCAGTGGGTCCCACGTGAAAATCCAAGATCAGTCCTTAAGTTAATGGTCGCCCAAGGGTAAACCCTCAGCCCATTGGATCTGATCATCATATCCTAGGGCCCACAAGCCAGAACTAAGTTCTGATAATTTCTGCACTAAGTCACGCCTGGATTTCTTTGAATCTATTGGACAGTGGGTCCCACTGTTCCCAAACCCCAGATCTCCTTGATCCCTATGGTCGCCCAGGGGTCCCCCACAAGATGGCTGGAATTGATTTCCAATCATGTGGCCAGATGGGTCCCAGAAGGGCCTGACGACAAGAGACTACAATTCCTGTAACAGTCGCCTATGTTACATCATAACAATTGGATGAGGGCCCAGATGGGGCCCACTCCTCATGGGTCCAGGTCCTCTTGGGTCGACCATGGGTCCCCCTCTGGATCCATGGTCCAGATTCCCCATCTAGTGGGCCATGGGGTCCCTTAACCCTCCAACATCTATACAACCCACTGACGACAAGTCTCTATTCCTGCAGATTTTGTGCCTGTTTGACAGATGTTCAAAGATTTGCACCCCACATTGACTGTATCATTCTAATCACCATTCGGACATGATTCCTTGACCCAAAATAGATCTTTTATGTCTACTCGATGAATACAAAAATCATTGTATACCTAACAATACAGAATATTCGAATCGCATCCCATTATCAATCATCTTGATTAATCAACCAGTTAATTAGGAAGATCCACTCACCTTCGATAGAAGATTTCCGCGTTCGCGATGTGAGGCCGTGAGTAGGACATCCGCTGATCGCTTTCTCACTGATTGCCTTCTTCTTCCCCTGAATTTCAGCCAACAAGACACTCCTCTCAGATTTTCTCTCAAAGGAAAGAAGGAGAATATTGGATGCTACTACTAGGGTCGATGGCTGCTTATTTATAATGCACAATTGGTGAAGGCAGAGTCCTTCACATACAGAACTTAAGAGTTCTGCTCAAAATACATCTCACGTAAGCCATTAAGTTGAGTTGATGCATAAGCCTTCCCTTATCCTAAGATTAACCCACGTGGCTTCTTCTAATCCATTAAAATAAATAAACAACTAAGGGTCCCACCTGGGCCATACTAATAATGCTAATCCTGGGGCCCAGGTGAGTCAGGATATTTTAGCCTCGGGCCTGAATTTTGATACCTACATGGAATTCAGCTGGGGTTTGAGTTTGGGCTTTGGGTACCTGATTTCAACCCTTACTATAATATATTTGTGATGCATATGCATTTTCAAAGCATTATAACCCTTCGACAGGCAAGCAAATAAAAAAAAGGGTACCTGGAAGAATCCAACTTCCAGAGCGTAGGGAATTTATAATTTAGGTTGATAAGGTTCACATTTCATTTTGGTTTGTGTTTACCTACATAATTTTGGTTGACATGGATTGGCCCAATACCTGATTAGACGCGACCGGGGTTTTAAAACTCGGCGGAGTCCAAGTTGTCACAATCGAGTTGGGTTGGCTTAGACTCGGCTGAATCCTATAAAAGAGTTGATAACTGGTATTTTTCCGTTCTGTGTTTTCTTTTTTAATTCTCTATCAGTAGTTATGCGATTGAAGTTGCCACGGAAGCATTCCAGAGCTTTGCAGCTCTTCTATCGAGGCTGACTATAAGACAGGACAGTGCCTGCACGAACGAAACACTCCACATCAGTCTGGATCAATTAAGGCTTTTACTTGGAGAAATCTTAAGTTAAAGAGTAAAATTCCACTGGGGGGCTTACTTCTTGGAAATCTAGTCCCCTCAAAATAAGAGCCCTCTCAGTGTTGGGGTATCTCAAAATTTTACTCTAATAGGAGTTGGTGTCATTATAAGATTGACCATTTGATTAAAAACGTGATTAACACAATCTATGCATGTTTAATAATTAGCGTTTTCCTCAAATGCCCAATTCATTCGGTGGGACCAACTCCTATTTGAGTAAAATTTGAAGATACATCATAATATAATGACATTATTTTGAGTGGCTTGAATTTTTCTTCAATAGGCCCCACTTTAGGGTTCCACTCCTTTGACTTAAGTTAAAAGCCTCAGAGGATCTGGACTCCACTTTACATGTAGGCCTACTGTCCTAGTGTTGTGTGCTGGGAGTACTTCCTCATCAGTTCCTTCCCTCATTTTTCCTCCACACTTGCTAGTCGCCGAGAATAGCTAAGGGAAAAAAAAAGACCGAGAAGGAAACTCGAGATCCGAACTTTCTGCAATCTTATCATTTGATCCAAACTGTCAAATGTTGTGGAACGAGGCTCTGATACTATTTCTTCTCCTCTGCTAAGGCTTCTATTTTACAAAAAAGAGAGGAACAAAACTGATTGGGAGGGAATCCAACTTGTGTGGCGAGTCAATCCCACCTGATCCTTGCTGAGTCGCGGACTGAGTCTGTTGTTTCGAGCACTGAACGCCACTCACCCTGGTTGCACCCTTATCCACAAACCCTCATAGTAAAAGAAACAGGGAAAATAATCTAAAAAAAATATCTGAGAAAAAAAAAACCTTCTCAAAGATGATGAAATCTGAATATTTGCGCAGAAAAGATGAGCTGTGTTGTCTTAAACATGAATGAAAGTTATGTTCAATGCTTTCTCAAGAGCCCCAAACAAGTTCCTTCGATTATTTATCATTCTGAAAAAAAAATGATAAGAGAAAAGGAATTTTAGAATCTCCTGGAGCAAAGGGTTTTTGGGATACTCGAAAGCTTGTATTCCAAGAACACCTGTTGCAAATGCAACATTCACCTCGTATATTGTGAGAATGCTCACTTTTTAGAAATCCAAATGAAAATATCCATTACCAGATGAGCCCTTAAATGTCATTGGGTGTAGCTCTGCTGGTTAAGGACATGGGTGTGTGTATTTGAGTGCTCGAGTTCAAGTAATCCATGTATAGCCAAAAAGAAAAAAAAAAAAGGGAGCCTGTAAATGTCCCTGGCTGTAGCTCAGTTAATCACATACTCTCTTATAATGCCAATTGCCAAAGGAATGAAGAAGATAGGCCCTCTTATAATGTCAAAAATATAAATTAGGGATAGATCATGTTAGTCTAACTTCAATAAAATTACTGTTTTCAGGAGGCCAGGGCAGAGTCGAATAAGTACCCCGAGGAAAGAAACCGACACATGCCGAATATATTCAGGCGTTTATGAAGGTTAACTTCCTCTAACCTCTCTTATGTGCATTGTGCATGTACGAGCACGTGGCATATATCAAGTTCTTTTCTGATCAAGTGAGTTGACAGATGAATAACATCTACTGCAGGAATTACTACAGGTGCTCCAATCCAAGTCATGGTGCCAAATACTGATCAACGAGGGCATGTGAGTATCCCAAGGAAACTGAATGCTTTATAGACTTAGGTCATATCCTTCAAAATATCTAAGCATAACATCACCAATTATCACTATGGAAATTTACATAAAGCCCTTATGTTTTATTACTTATGAAAATACTCGCATATTTTTTGTATTTATTTGAATTCCTAAATTTGCATAATGCCCTTTATATCTTCTAATAATTATGAAACCATCCCTATATTTTGTGTTGTCGTCGTCGTCATCATCATCATCATTAAAGCATTGTCATCATCATTGAAGCCTTGTCCCAACTATGTTGGGGTCGGCTATGCGAATTCTGTTTCTCCATTTCGATTTATCTTGAGCCAAATCCTCAGATAAGTTATACTTCTTCATATTTATTTTTGCTACCTCCATCAATGTCCTCTTTGGCCTACCCCTTTCCCTTGGTAGGCCATCAACCTTTACGGCTAAACTTTTCTTTACTGGCGCTGTTACCGGCCTACGTTGGACATCTCCAAACCATCTCAAATGAGTTTCTCTAATTTTATCCCCTATTGTTGCTACCCCTAAATGCTTACGAAAGTGCTCATTTCTAATTCTATCCTTCCTTGTTTTACCACAAATCCACCTCAACATTCTCATCTTTGCTACATCCATTTTGTGCATATGCTGCTTCTTGATTGGCCAACATTTTGCTCGATAGGTAGGTCATAGCTGGTCTAATCGTTGTCCTATAAAATTTTACCCTTCAATCTTGTTGGCATTTGTCTGTCACAGAGTACTCCCGAAGCAAGTCTCCACTTCAACCATCCCGCTTTAATCCTATGTTCGACATCTTCATCAATCTCCTCATCCCTATATTTTGTGTGTTTCTTAAAATTCTTGACAACTTGAAAAACATATTTGCCTAAGGTCAGAACAATCTCCATTAGGGCTTTTCCTTCTCTTGTTTCTCTTGAGTAAAAAGTGATACACACGAGTATGTTACTCTCATCTTATTTATTATTATATTACCCTCATCTTAAATAATACTTGCTGCTACATTATCTTGCTTTAACATTTGTCTTTTTTGAATCCATTGTAAATTATCTCCATTGCTTCTGTTTGTTGAACCATGGATGATGGAGATCTTTCAGTCACTGGCAGTGGCTACATGCATTGATGTGCCATAGAACCACTACATGGAAGCATATTGTTGTCCAATTGATGATGGAGATAGAATAATAATATACTTGATGTAGTCTATTTCTCATGAGACTAGGTTTGGACATGTAAAATAGAGTTGGGGGGTTGTTTGTGTATTTCGAGGGATATTGCTTTTCAGTGGGTGTGGCGTGGGGCTTGTTAGATGGGTGGGGTTGAGAGTGGTTGTGACTTCAAGTCCTGGACAGTGGGTATTGGCTATAGATCAGGCTTGGAATGAGATTGAGATAAGAGATAATTGGCTGTTGGAATGTTAATAGGTTGCAGAGAGAGCAATATATGATGCAGGCAAGGCTAACGAGTGACTGTCAGAGAACTGGATTGATTCATTTCAAATCCTAGTGTCAGCCAAATCTACCAAAGTGGCTGCCCAGTTCTGTCTTTGCTGCTCTGGAAGGAGATGGTAGCCTCTGACCTCTTAAGTTGATCCTATTTGGCTTGCTTTTAATGACACCTGTGGAGAGAGAGGAATGGTTAATACCTGCTATGTGTTTGGCAGATGCCAAAAGTGTTATTTATTTATTTATTATAACCAGCCAAGAAACAACAACCAGGCAACTAAAAAGGAATACTGCTAAACTTCAAAAGAAAGAGAATCACGAAACACTCCTTCCTTGCCTCAACCATCTGCCATATCATTAGCCTCGAAAAATATGATGAAATGAGGCATTGAGCTGAGAAGAAATATCCAGCATCTCTTCCACCCAACGAACCAATCTGCCAATCTCTAAGGATGGGATGTCTTCCCTGAACCCCACTAGATAGCTGACCTTGATTGTTGACCTTGCTATTGAATTTCAGTGTGGATAAGCAGGTCTGGTATGCCACTTGTTCATAGTTTGGTTTGTGTTGGGTATTCCTAAGTGGATTACTTTCCTACTTTAAAACTTGGATATTGGGCAATAGCTGGGCAAAATGAAACATTTTGTGGATGATTTCTTTTGTTTCAACTATCTGGTCACTGGAAAGGGCATGGGAGATGATTTAGTAACAGGGGTGTTTGATGCCATCATTTCGTGAGTCTGTTATCAGACAGTCTTATGGAGATCACAACCAGGTGTTTGATTGGGTTTTCATCGCCTCCTTGAATAGATATTGGAATGAGGTGATCAACAATTCTCCACAATTTCCCTTCCTAATTCTTACACGGTCTCCTCTCTGGAGGTCAGTCTAAATTAAAGTTCCGTGCTATTATGGCTCGTAATCTGGAGCGTTGATGTAGGTATTTGAGATTTCAATGCACAGGGAGAGTGATGCTTCGTGGGCCCATGCAGTGTTCCTGTGATCAATTTTGTTCATATACTAAAATGGTTATTAGAGTCCATGAGGCATCCAGGCTGAATTTGTTCTTGCTCATCATAATAGAGGGTGATACTGCTACTGACATTCAGTTGGCCTCCTAAAGGGGCAGTGCTCCTTGGATGGAAGCAAGCCTCAAAGACAGGCTTGGACCTTTCCTTGGATGGCAGCAAGCCTCAAAGACAGGCTTGGACCTTATAAAGGAACAAACATTGTCAAAAAAGAAAAAAAGAAAAAGAAAAAAAATTGTTTTAGAGCGGTGGTGAAGCAGGTAGTATCAAGTTAGATGTCATGGTTTGGCCATATGGTGCATACTGTGTGTGTGTGTGTTGTTTTCCTGTCGGGAATGGCCACCTCTGCAATTCCTATCTGCTTTCCTTGTTTTGGATAGTCTCTTTGCTGTATCTTTCTTTGTTCCTTATAAATGTCATCTATGTTAATGTTCTTAGATCCGAAGTAATGGTTGCGTTGTGGAAGAGTCTTATTGTGAACACAATAAGGATCGAGTCCTCTATATGTTGATGTATCCGCTCAAATTTTATTGCATTTGAATAATATTGTTTGATAGGTTTCCTTCAAAGTGGTCTTAAAGAATCATTAGTGGTAGCCTAAAGTGGTGTTGAGGAATCTTGATTTTGTTTGAAATGAACAAAAACGCGCACATATTTTTCATAAGATGTTTTCTTTTTGGATAGTTGGACGAAACCGAATGAAATTAAGAACTATGATATGTTAATGTTGGTGTTCCAAGCCCAAACTCGCAGGCCCATTTAGGCCCATTCATTATATATGTATCATTAGTCAAAGCCTCATGTACATACTAAGTTTGTTAGCTAATTGTTAGGATCTAGATTTGATATGATTGATTGTAATTAGAGCAGCTAATTGTTAGGATCTAGATTTGATATGATTGATTGTAATTAGGGATTCAGCCCCTATTTATATGAAACATAATCGATCCTCATGGCAGGACATTCAGCTCATTCATTCTGTTTCCATCTCTCAATTTGTCATGGTATCAGAGCCAGGTTAATCATCTGTGATCATCTCCTAGTCATCTTCCAAGCTTTGGAAGCCATTGATTTTCTTTGATCATCCCTGATCATCTCAGATCAGGAGTGGCCCACAAGTAATCATCATCAGCTGCTTCTGCTAGTCATCTTCCAGGATCCGGAAGCCTCTCAGAGCTTCTTCTTTCACTCTGATCATCCAGACGTGGTCCTGATCAACTTAGATTCAGACATGGCCTACCTGTGATCATAATCACCATATCAGCGGAATCACCCATCTTGGTCGTCTGGTGATCTACTATTTTATGATGATTTTTTCAAGATTTATGGCTCATCAGAGGTAGGCCATCTATCATTTTTTGTGATATTTATGTTTTATCAAGAAGATTTCATCACGGCCGTCCAATATTGTGGATCTTGATCCATTTGGAGTGAGTCTTCTTTCACCAGTGGCGACTTTTCACTGTCCTTTCATCCTCACCTTCTGATCAGATCTCTGATCATCATCTGGGGCCCACGTAGATTGGCAGAGAAGAGCAGGTATAAACAGAAAATTACTGCAGCAGAAAAGAACCACAGCAGCACAGAACAGCAGCACAGCACAGCACCACACAGTAACAGTAAGAAAAAAAACACTCCACACCACATTTTCGTCTTTTCAAAACTGAACCACAATACACAAATTTCCACACTTTTGGTTGTGTTTGTTTTGTTCATCTTCCCACACATGAACAATCCAAGTTCTCCGCACAATCTGTAAAATGTGCCTTCCTTGGTTATGCTTCCCACCAAAAAGGTTTTGTTTGTTATGACCCCACCTCCAAGTGTCTTCGCATTTCTAGGAATGTTGTTTTTTTTTAAACATCAGTACCTTTTTCAGTCTTATCCTGATTCATCTCCAGAAATCTCCTTTTCTAAAGTACCATCCTTTGATGATGAATGTCTTCCTTCCCCTTTGCGATTTCATCCGGACAAGGTGTATACTCGTCGACAAAGAACAAATGCCACTACTTTGCCTCTTTTGCAAGAACCAGTCCCGAATCCTGCTCCAGCATCATCTTCACCTCAACTTGCTATTCGTCGTTCTGCTCGTATATCTCGTCCACCGGATCGATGCGGCTTCTCTCATTCTTCATATTTTGCTATTTTATCCTCAGTATCCATTCCTATATCTTATTCACAAGCAGCAAAACAGGAGTGCTGGAGACAGGCTATGGAAGAAGAACTTAGTGCTCTACAGCAGAACCAAACCTGGGTTACTGTTCCCTATCTAGCTTCGGTGAAACCTATTGGGAGTAAATGGGTTTACTCTATCAAATTAAAGGCAGATGGTACTTTGGATAGATATAAAGTTAGGCTTGTGGCCCTTGGCAATCGACAGGAATATGGCATTGACTACGAAGAAACTTTTGCGCCTGTTGCAAAAATGATTACTGTTCGCACCATCCTTGCCATAGCTGCATCTCAATCCTGGCCTCTTTTTCAATTTGATGTGAAAAACGCATTTCTTCATGGTGATCTTAAAGAGGAAGTTTACATGCGATTGCCTCAAGGTTTCCTAAAACCATCAGAAGATCAAGTTGCTCTTCTTAAACGATCATTGTATGGACTAAAACAAGCACCACGAGCATGGTTTGACAAATTCAAAGATGCTTTACTCAAGCTACAGTTTCAGCAGAGTCCTTATGATCCATCGTTGTTTTTGCATCACACATCAACAGGAATCACCATTCTTCTCGTCTATGTAGACGATATCATCATCACTGGCACAGATACAGTCACGATTCAAGATCTCCAATTTTCTAAGCATCAATCTTTTCATATGAAAGATCTGGCCCTCTGCAATATTTTTTGGGATTGGAAGTTCATCACTCTGAGAATGGGTTGATTTTACATCAACATAAGTATACTATGGATTTAATTGAATCCGCAGGTTTGTCAAACTCCACACCAGTGGATACTCCTCTGGAACTGAATCTTAAACTCCATAATGACAGTGGTGATCCCCTTTCTGATCCGACATATTATCGTCAGCTTGTCGGTAGTCTTATATATTTGACTACTACTCGGCCTGACATCAGTTATGCAGTCAACTTGATGAGTCAGTATATGACCAAGCCCCATCATCTTCATTTAGCAGCCGTTCGACGTATTATTCGTTATCTTCTTGGCACTTCTCACAGAGGCTTGTTTTTTCCTGTTGGCTCTCAGATGACCTTGTCTGCATATTCTGATGCGGATTGGGCAGGTTGTCCTGATACTCGTAGGTCCACCACGGGCTGGTGCATGTTCTTAGGTGATGCTCTTATTTCATGGAAAGTGAAGAAACAGGACAGAGTTTCAAAATCTTCAACTGAGGCAGAATACCGGGCCATGTCTGCCGCATGCTCAGAAATTATATGGCTTCGTGGTCTTCTTGAGGAACTGGGCTTTTCTCAAAAATCTTCCACACCATTACATGCGGATAACACCAGTGCCATTCGGATTACTGAAAATCCAGTATTTCATAAGAGAACTAAACACATCGAGGTGGCTTGCCATTTTATCAGGGATGAATATCTACGCAATGTTCTTTCCCTCCCGTTCATCTCCTCAAGCCTCTAGACTGCTGATATTTTTACCAAAGCACTTCCTCGACCACGTCATCAATTCTTGGCTGACAAATTGATGCTTGTTGACTCATCAACATCAATTTGAGGGGGGATGTTAATGTTGGTGTTCCAAGCCCAAACTCGCAGGCCCATTTAGGCCCATTCATTATATATGTATCATTAGTCAAAGCCTTATGTACATACTAAGTTTGTTAGCTAATTGTTAGGGTCTAGATTTGATATGATTGATTGTAATTAGAGCAGCTAATTGTTAGGATCTAGATTTGATATGATTGATTGTAAATTGATTGTAATTAGGGATTCAGTGCCTATTTATATGAAACATAATCGATCCTCATGGCAGGACATTCAGCTCATTCATTCTGTTTCCATCTCTCAATTTGTCATGATATACTTGTTTATGTTCTGGATACTAAGGCAGGAATGACGTGAAATTGATGACTGTAAAGTGGCTCAAGCACCAAGGGCCAGCATGGCAACAAAATTATAGTCCTTCAATTGCTAACAATTTGGTGCATCACTGTCACGACCCAAATTCTGGGGCCCTGTCAGATCTCTGGATCGTGATAACTTGGTAATATTTACTATATATTCATCTAATAATTCACATAAGCATTTGGCATTTAAATCAAATAATAATTTCATTTAATCAAAGAGTTATAAATACTCAAACTCTAATATGTTATGACGGCATCAATAATGTACTAAAACATTAAATAATTTTCCTAATCAAGGGTTAATCCCCTTATCCACTAATTATCCTTTGTCGTTCTCTCTTGTCAGCCACGCATATTGAAATTTACGTGCTGATCATCGTTCCTCTCTATCCCGCCCGCAGCATGATTACCTGAAGGGGGTAACACAACATCAGTACTACTGGTGAATGAATATTCCTAATTACACAAATATAACATCACATAATTTAGCAGGTCTAAATCAATAATCAAATATTATTTAGATTCTTTTACACACCAATCCGTGCCCATGCACATCACCACGCCTCAAAGGCCTTATCGTATACATGTATACCGGTCACCATGACCCGGTCTCATCAGACACGTCCACTAAGGACCGGCCATTATAATGGCCCATCACGTCCATTAAGGACCCGCCGCTATAACGGCCACCATGGCCCGAAGCCATCTGTCATCCGAACACAAGTCCATTATCCCAAATCTGGGATCTCACAATCACATATCAACTGGAACATAAATAGTAATTAATATAATAAACATATCTGCACAGTAGCGTGGGCCCAACCTTAACACCACCCAAGTTGATTATTTACCCCCATCTAAGCATAATTAATGTTGGTTGGTATAAGGTTGATCCACATTCAATCAGTAATGAATCACTGTCTGCATAGTTAATCACAATCATCTAAGGTTTTACAGCCTTCATAGTCTTACTTTATTTAAGTAGTAAGGTTAAATTGGTAAATATATGCACAGTTTAGTGTTGTTTTCTTTAACAAATCCCACAAACATCCATACAGTACATAGAGAATATATCATCTCACACCTGAAATACAATAGTATAAATTACAGTGGGTCCCACTGGTTCAAAACCATGATCAGAATGTATTTCTTTATTCGCCCAATGCTGAAATACCATACTAATGGGCCTGAATCATCATCAGACCATTCTCTGGCCCACATATTCAAAAAAATAGATCTTTATTTTAGATTTCCACAAGTCACGCCTATGTTATATTCATCTACTGGATGGTGGGTCCCACTATTCACAAACCTTTGATGTCCTTGACCTCTATGGTCGCCCAGGAGCCCCACGCTTGATGACTGGATTTGATTTCCAATCCTATGGTCAGATGGACATCAGTAGACCTTGACGATGTACGGTAAATTATCCCATAACAGACGCCTCCTTTGTACTATGGTAATTGGATGAAGGCCCAGGTGGGGTCCACTCTTCTTGGGTCCTTCACCTTAAGGGTCGACCATAACTCCCCTTAAGGATCCCTGGTCCAGATTTCTGATCAAGTGGGCCAAGGGGTCCCACAACTACAAACAGTCAATCTGTTCTTGTCGTTGTTGGAATTGGAAATCCAGTTCTGGCTGATATCTCCTGCTGATCCTCTTTCTTTCTATCTTATAAATATAGTGAATCATAAAAATCATAAGAAGCATCTCATCATATCACAGCAACAGAACTTGAGGTTTTTATACCATCAAACACACAACAGAACCTTGAGTTTTATTCCATCGAACACCAATTCCAGTGTTGACATGTAATAAAACATCACCAAACAATTCATAGACTCAGATTTAGCCAATCATCAGGAAAATCCACTCACCTCTGATACACGATTGTCGTCTTTGACATCAGCCGCTTTCTCCTCCTCCTCCTAATTTGCAATCCACAAGGATCTCAGACTTTTCTCCAATGAAGATGTTATAACAATAAAGGTCGTTGGTTCTCCATATATAAAGGGAAAGATGGAAATTCCTTATTCCTTCCAAACTGTCTTATTTAGAGTTGTCATACAACTCTACTCCTTCCAAAACCATTCACGTGGGAAGACTACCAGTTACACAAAAAGTATGGACTCTACTACTCTTATTACTTGGGCCAAGCTCTAACTAAAATATTACCTGGGCCAGACTAATCATGGGCCGAACTCAGGATATTACAATCACAACTCACATATTTTTATAGACGCAAGCAGAATACTGGGTGTCATCTGGTTCCAGCACCAGTCCAGGCCCAAATCGGGCCCAGAATAGCCAAAACAGGTTAAGATCCATCCAGCCTAACATCAGGCCCAATCAGTCCAGGCTAAGAATTGTGGGCAGCCAAGCATTGTGGGCATTGTACAGGTCAGGAACCAAGTCCTGACTTGGTCCAACAGCCCACAATGGGCTGCCGACCCTTTATACAATGCATAGTTTGCAGCCTTGCACATCTTTTGTTTATTTATTCTTTTTTTTTTCCTTTTACGTAGAGGTCCTTAAAAGGCTGGGATTGAATCTTTTACTTGTTATTAAATAGGTTTTAGATTGTAATAGGGTTTTAATCTTATGTTTTACATATATATATATTCAATGTAGAAACTGTCGGTAGTTATTCATGACTGGAAGATAAATGTTTTTCCAAAATGACCCCGGTGGTGCAATTTCATGTTTTTTTTCTTCCGCAGCTCAGGTTTGCAGTGTCTTGGTTTTCCTTATTTTTCTTGTGATTTTTTGTGCTGGTCACGAGGATCTCAAGCTGCTGAAATTTCTGCAGCTACTGCCAAACAGTTTCACTGGAGTTGCAGCCCCTTTTCTACGACTGGGACTGCATCAGTTTGAGCAAAGAATTGTTTGGTAAAATGTCTTCCCAATATTTTACATTTGATAAGTTCAGCAAATTTGTCTTATGACATGTGAGTGGATCAATAGAAGATCAGACATAACAGAAGAATATTTTGAGGCTAGAATTACATACATGAATCTGAATCAGACAAATGTGACACCAAAGTATGATTCAAAATGACTAGAATTTGCAGAAAGATAGAATATGAAGGTGCAGAAAAAGATTAGGTGAAGACCTGACTGTAGATGTTGACATGGAGGATCAATCAGATGGAGACCAAACAATTGAACTGGAGAGAGATCTACTAAATGAATATCTGAGGGACTGATCTAGCCTGTATACATAGAACCCACTCGATCCCAAGTCTCGATCAAGTGATCCAAAGCGATGGCTTATATGTGGTGTTCATGTTTTTATTCTATCTTTGTATGTTCTTAACATGGTTCAAAATAGCGGCTACTACGTAGCATAGCGGCTGCATTATCGCCTGTAGCTGTTGAGGCCGCTACGCTATTTTGAAAATAGTGACACTATTGTCTAAAACCTAGTAGAGCTAAACAATTTTAATTGAAAACAATGTTTCTTCTATTTCTTCTCAATAGCCCTTCCTAAAGTTGCCCCTACCCCTATATGGTTCCAAATCGCTAAAAAAACACAAGATTGACTCCTACACAATATTTGAATAGTTTTTTGGCTACTTAAAAAATTCACACCACTACGTATCACCTGCTACGTAGCATTTTGGCCATTGGCTGCTATGCCCACCGCAATCGTTATCTTCATCCTTGGTTCTTAATGATGGCTAGATTTTGTGTGAATGATGTTAGAATGGTTTGAAGTTGGATCCATTTGATAGTGTATTCAATTAGTTTTCCAACGAGCTCAAGTTTGTACAATTCTGACTCGTATTGAGAAATTATTGCCACTTTTCTAGTAAGGTTTAGCAGGGTTATGAATTTAAGGATATTTTTGTCTTTTTTTTTTTTATGATGCTTAGATGGCTAGTGTTGGGCTTTCACTTTTTAATGGTTTAGATTGATTATGTTTTCTTCTTTTGCTTATAAAAGAGATGTAAAGATCTTTCGTTGCATTCATGATTAGACATATTTCTTTATTAATGAAATCAGCGAATTTTTGGCTTATTTTGTTAAGAGTTCATGAAAATTCTACCATACTCTTGACTTCCTCACAGGTTGTAGTTGTTAATTGCTTTTGTTTCTCTACCCTCTTTTTAATTTGTTGGATCTTGGTGTGATAAAGGCCGATACCTACCATGTTCCTTTTCTTGTAAGCCACAACCCTTTTCTCAATTAGGAATACATCACCATCAAATGGGTGTTTAATTAAAAAATTATTACTACTGTTAAATATATAAAGCAGTAGTGGTGGGTTGGTTTGTTTAGTTGAGCACTATGGGTAACCCGTACCTAACCTAGCTGTTAGTCATCATCATCACCATCATCAAAGCGTTGTGCCAACTATGTTGGAGTCTGTTACAAGAATTCGGTTTCAGCATTCTAGTCTATCTTAGGACAAATCCTCGGAAAGGTTGCACTTTTTCGGATGTATTCTTACTACTTCCATCCATATGCTCTGGATGGGTTGAAAATCCCAAACCAAACCCAACCCGGAAAATAAAAGGGTCAACTTGAACTCTTAATATATATAGGTTGGGTTTGGATTGAGTTGATGGATTACCACTTACTATACTATTGTTGGGTTGTGTTGGTGGGTTGAATATTGAGAATGGACACCAAACCATTTATTAATCATGTCAAAAATGTCAACCCGAACTCAACCTAAAATAAAAAGGGTTCGTCTGTGGGTTGGGTTGGTGGTTCAGGTCAAAACTTGCCACCCTAATGCAAGGGCCTCTTTGTTTGCATGGGGGTTGAAATGAAATAAAACTAAGTGGTCATATTAAGAGAAAAAGAAAGAGGAAGGGGTTGAAAGTAAATACACAAAATGACAAAAAGCTACCCTAAAAAGGTACTAAATGACAAAAAAGGTACTCTTAAAAGGCACTAAATGACAAAGGGGAGGAAAGAGTTTCCCTTTAGTGCAATTACTCTCAACTCCCTCTTCTTTCTCTTTCTTTTGATTTGGCCCTTAATTTTATTTTATTTCACCCCTCATGCAAACAAATCGGCCCTAAGGTTCATTGATTGTTCAAACCAAGCAATATGTAGAGGTGAAAGAACTAGAGATGCATATGCAGGAGAAAAACTCATTGCCAATGAGTGCATTTTCATCCTTTCATTTTTCCCCGAATTGTTTTCATCCTTTCTTCAGAGAAGACTGATGGAATTCTATTGCAAGTCAATCGAGGGTGTTATGAAATTGTCAGATAAGGAGGGGTGGGAGGTTGTCTTAGTAAATATGCATTACTATGTGGTGTTTTGTTATAGGGGTTTTTACTTTTGTAAATTCTCCTTTCTTGTAGTGCTGTCAGCATGGTATAAATTCGTAGGGATTCTAAGAAATGTATTCCTAGAGGTAGCTGAAATTGAAGCAACAGATGTGAAGATCCATCAATGACCATCAATCCTCCTTCAATAGAAAATGAATTAACGGTAGATGGAAAATGATACCCAGCCATTATCCAAGTAAATCATATCCTTGGAAGTCAAGGTCCCATCTACACTACGTTAAATCCTACACCCCTCACCTTTTTGATAATTCTTTGTTGAAATCCATTTTCCCATGAGATCCTAGGAATTCATTTCTATGCAAACAAGGCAGCACATGGTATGATTCATCCTTAATTCTCATTTTTAAATTATTCACACGAATATGAACTTTTGCAGGATTACAAGGAAATGTCTATGGCATATAGACCTTCTCATGCTGATGCTACGTATGATTTTAAATATGGCGTGAGATCAATTGAGGTTACCTCATTTTTCTATCTAATTATGGTTTTTTTTTTATTATAATTTGATCTATATATTTAATCCATTTCCTAATCACATCTGTGAATTAATAAATGATTATCATTTGTTGCAAATGAAAATGTAGGGAGGTGGCAGATCCTCAGCAAGGGAAACCATTGGTAGAGTTATATCTGGAGCCATTGCAAAGAAGATTTTGAAGATGCTATCGGGAACTGAGGTGGGTCCTTTTTTGTTTGTGCTCAGTTCTTTATGACATTGCTAATTGGCACAGTTTTTTTGTGGAGTGAACTTGCGGCCATATTGTAGAGATAATGAGGGCCCAAATCAATGGTCCCACGTGTTGAATCATGTGTGTATATAGAAAGATCTATTGTGTGATCTATTGTAGAGTCCTTAGATCACACTAGAGATCTTTCTATATACACACATGATTCTACACATGGGACCACTAATTTGGGTCCTTATCATCTCTACATATATCTTGGACTGCATTTTCTAATTTCTCCATTAACTAAATACATATGTGGATTCACATATTGTCATCTCTCGCAATTTTGTCATTTCTTGTTTGTATAGTTTCAAGTACCTAGAACTCTGCTTCCTTTGTGTACACTATTAGTATGTGTGGCCCATTATAACAAAGGCTCATTATAATATCAGTTTGGCCCAGCCCATCTTATTGTAAACTTGTACAGCAATACATACTAAACATAGATGGATTCTAGTCAGAATTGTACAGCAATACATACTAATCTAGGAGATTAGATTAGATTGTAATTGTAGCCCTTTTTGGGCATCTCTGAGTTATAAATACAGTAATGGATCCTCGTTACAGGATATCCAATTCCATTAAGTCTCATTTCATGTTAAGTCCCTTTATGCTTATTCGTGACATGGTATCAGAGCTATCATCTGCTCAGAAGCCAACCTTGGTGCAATAGAGGGATTCAGAGTCATCTAATCTCTCTTGCTTAAAGATCTCAAGGAGAGTTCCTCTGTCGATTGTTCTGAACAAGAAGTTACACGACGACAGGTTGTCTAGATCAACAAAGGGCCATAATCTGAAGATCAGATCTGCCCAGAAGGAAACCATAGCCCTGGTCGACTGACTTTCCAGGAGTTTTTGGCTATTTTTTCAGAATTTTTGAAGAATCAGAGGTAGGGTTCTTGATCACATGTTGGATTTTCCAATTTCTGCAATATAATTTCATCAGATCCGTCCATCTTTGAGATCAAATATCCGATTGTTGCAATCTCTGCTGTGTTGGTTCGATATTTTTGTGAAGTATCTATCTGATCACTCTGATCTGGTAGATTGTATCATCAGTGGGCCCCACCTACTCTTCTCTGCAGGAAATCTTGGTCGCCTGGACCAAAAGTGTTTTTTTTATATACAGATTTGTGATCTGTTGTGATCTGTTGTTTCGGAACAGTTTTTTGGGCTGTTCCTTGGTTTTCTGTTACACTTTCTGAATGATCTAAAGTTTTCTGGGCTGTTTCTTGGTTGCTGTCTGGTTACTACTCTTCTTGTTTTGTGGTCTTTACTACTGTCTGTCTATTACTATTGCCATCTGTGGGTTGGAAATGGACAAAAATGAAATGCAATTGATTAAATTCAATGGGAAAAACTATTCTGCTTGGGCCTATCAGTTTGAGTTATATCTGAAAGGCAAAAAATTATGGGGACACATTTCTGGTTCTATGAAAAAGCCAACGGATAATACAAAATTGGATGATTGGGAAACTAAAGAAGCACAAATTATGAGTTGGATGTTGGGCGCAGTGGAACCTCAATTTTTTTTACATCTTAAGCCCTATAAAACTGCTCAAGATATGTGGGGATATCTTAAACGCATATATCACCAAGAGAATTCAGCCCGTCGCTTCCAATTAGAACATGAAATTGCTCAATATTCTCAACGACAGATGACTGTCCAGGAGTACTACTCTGGCTTCCTTGTCCTTTGGACTGAATACACGGATATTGCCTATGCCACTCTCACTGGAGACACTCTATCTGGGGTGCAAGAAGTTCATAAGATTACTCAGCGCGATCAATTCCTAATGAAACTTCAGCCTGAATTTGAAAGCGTTCGATCCAATCTTATGAGTCGACATCCATCTCCCTCTTTAGATACTTGTCTCAATGAAGTGCTCCGCGAAGAACAACGGATAGTCACTCAGCATCAACTCTCCCAACAATCATCCACTGGTCCGGCTGAAGTTGCTTATATGGCAAAAGGGAAACCTCCCAGACGTGATACTTTGACACAGGATTTGAGCAAAATTCAATGCTTCACTTGTAAGGAGTATGGCCATTATTCTTCTCAGTGCAAGAGAAAAGTTTGTAACTACTGCAAAGCTAGCGGGCATATCATTTCTGAGTGCAGGAAACGACCAGAAAATCGAAATTCGCGTGCTTATTCTGCTATTGCTTCTTCTGAATCTCATTCTGTGACACCTGCTTCTCCGTCTTCATCTATGTCTTCACAGCAATCTTCACACAGCCCTCCTATCAACCCTGAAATGATTCAACAAATGATTCTCCAAGCATTCTCCACCTTGGGCCTCTCAGGTAAAACCTTTCCATCTACTTCCATGTGGTATTTTGATTCTGGAGCATCAAATCATATGACTTCCTCTTCCAGGCTCATGTCTAATATTCAGTCATATGATGGGAAACTCCAAGTTCAAACCGCCAATGGGGGTCATTTACCTATCACTGCTATAGGAGATATTCCACACAAATTGCCTTTGAATCATGTTTTTCTTTCACCTGGCCTCTCTACAAATTTGTTATCTGTTGGACAACTCGTCGATAATCATTGTAATGTGTCATTCTCTTCTTCTGGTTGTATTGTACAGGATCAGGGGACGGGACAGGTGATCGCGAAGGGGCCTAAGTACGGTCGGTTGTTTCCGCTTAGTCTGCCTATACAACCTAGGGATGAATCTACTTCAGCTTTGTCGTGTGTTCTTCAAAATAATGTGCATCTGTGGCACAAAAAATTAGGACATCCTAATTCGAACATATTGTTATCTTTGAAAAATTCTGGTTTGATTAATAAAATGCAGTTTTCAACTTCTGATGTCAATATTGATTGTTCTGTTTGCAAACTAGGAAAAAGTAAAGTTCTTCCATTTTCTGTGCATACCTCTATATCAGAAAAATCTTTTGATTTGATTCATAGTGACGTTTGGGGTATAACACCTGTTATTTCTCATTCTCACTTTAAATACTTTGTCACATTCATCGATGATCATAGCAGATTCACTTGGGTTTATTTTTTAAGGGCTAAATCAGAGGTGTTTGAAGTTTTTAAAAAATTCCTGGCCTATGTTGAAACACAATTCTCCACCTGCATAAAGATTCTCCGATCTGATTCAGGTGGAGAATATGTGTCCCACAGTTTTCAAGAATTCCTCCAATCTAAAGGGATTATCTCCCAACGAACATGTCCTCATACTCCACAACAAAATGGAATTGCTGAACGGAAGAATCGCCATTTGCTTGACATGGTTCGTTGTTTGCTCCTTGAATCATTTGTTCCTCCTAGATTTTGGCCTGAAGCTCTATCCACTTCTGTTCATCTTATTAATCGGCTTCCGTCTTCCAAACTTCAAAATCAGTCTCCATATTTCCGCCTCTTTAATTCTCATCCAACATATACACATCTTCGTCCTTTTGGATGTGTTTGTTTTGTTCATCTTCCTCCTTCTGAAAGGACAAAATTGACTGCGCAAGCTACCAGATGCGTTTTTCTTGGTTACGCAACTCATCAAAAAGGATTTGTTTGTTATGATCCATCTCTTAAAAGGATTCGTGTTTCTCGAAATGTTGTGTTTTTTGAAAATTTATATTTCTTTTCTCGCACAACTGATTCTTTCACTTCACTTCCCATGGCTATATTACCACCTTTTTCATCCGATACTTCTTCATCTTCTGTTGAAAGGTTCAAACCTGGAATTGTATATCGGCGACGCACGGAACCAATCACTGCTACGATACAGCCCATTCCAGACCCACCTGATCCGGCACCTGATCCAACTCCCCTCGCTGCTACATCAGAACAAGCTATCTTGCCCACTCTTCGACGCACCACGCGTGTTTCTCGACCTCCTGATAGATATGGGTATTCGGCCTTTCTTGCCACTCTCGCTTCTGTTACCCTTCCCACTTCCTACTCTCAAGCTGTGAAACATGAATGTTGGCGGGAAGCTATGTCCGCGGAATTAGAAGCTCTACAGACTAATCATACATGGGATGTGGTTACCTGCCCACCTACAGTTCGACCTATTGGGTGTAAATGGGTTTACTCGGTCAAATTGAAATCTGATGGATCTCTTGACCGATACAAGGCTCGCCTGGTCGCTCTTGGTAATCGACAAGAATATGGCATTGACTATGATGAAACATTTGCTCCGGTTGCAAAGATGACGACTGTCCGGATGATTATTGCTATTGCAGCATCTCAAACATGGCCTATTCTTCAGCTCGATGTAAAGAATGCCTTTCTTCATGGTGATCTTAAAGAAGATGTTTATATGCGTCTTCCTCATGGCTATTCCTCTTCCAGTAGTTCACATGTGGCTAAACTAAAGCGTTCCCTCTATGGCCTTAAACAGGCTCCTCGCGCTTGGTTTGAAAAATTTCGGGACGCCTTGCTTCTGTTGACATTCCAGCAAAGTCCGTATGATCCATCGTTGTTTTTACATAAGTCTCCAAGCGGTATCACTATCCTTCTTGTTTATGTTGATGACATAATTATTACTGGAACTGATTCCGCAATGATCTCTAAGCTTCAATCCTCATTGCATAAATCATTCCATATGAAAGACTTGGGTCCCTTAACCTACTTCTTAGGTCTGGAAGTTCATCAAACAGACAAAGGCATCATCTTGCACCAACAAAAATATGCTCTAGACCTAATTGAACTAGCAGGACTTCAGCACTCAACTCCAGTTGATACTCCTCTTGAAGTAAACTTGAAGCTTTCTAAGGATAGTGGGGATCTTCTTCCCGACGCCACGCTCTATCGACAATTGGTTGGTAGCTTGATCTACTTGACTCATACTCGCCCCGACATTTCATTTGCTGTTAATCTTGTCAGCCAGTTTATGACTCAACCAAGGCATCTTCATTTGGCAGTTGTCCGACGAATTATTCGTTACCTTCTTGGTACGACTACTCGTGGTCTATTCTTCCCTGCAGGCTCTCCACCAAATCTTATTGCTTTTTCTGATGCTGACTGGGCGGGTTGTCCTGACACCCGTCGCTCCACAACGGGGTGGTGTATGTATCTTGGCGATGCGTTGATATCCTGAAAATGTAAGAAACAAGATAAAGTCTCAAGATCTTCCACAGAAGCAGAATATCGAGCCATGTCTGCTGCCTGTTCTGAAATACTCTGGCTACGTGGGCTACTCTCCGATCTCGGTTTTCCTCAAAGCTCACCTATACCTCTCCATGCTGACAACACTAGTGCTATTCGTATTACGGAAAATCCAGTCTTTTATGAACGGACCAAGCACATCGAAGTTGATTGTCATTTCATTCGTGATGAATATCTACGGGATGTCATTTCCTTACCGTTCATTTCATCTGGACTCCAGATTGCGGACATCTTCACGAAGGGACTTCCTCGCCCACGTCATCAATTTTTATCCAGCAAATTGATGCTTACTGATTCCACAGCATCAATTTGAGGGGGGGGTGTTAACAAAGGCCCATTATAACAAAGGCTCATTATAATATCAGTTTGGCCCAGCCCATCTTATTGTAAACTTGTACAGCAATACATACTAAACATAGATGGATTCTAGTCAGAATTGTACAGCAATACATACTAATCTAGGAGATTAGATTAGATTGTAATTGTAGCCCTTTTTGGGCATCTCTGAGTTATAAATACAGTAATGGATCCTCGTTACAGGATATCCAATTCCATTAAGTCTCATTTCATGTTAAGTCCCTTTATGCTTATTCGTGACATGTGTTACATTTTCCTCCTCTCTCCAGGTTCTTGCATATGTTTCTCAAGTGCATAAAGTTGTACTTCCAGTGGGAGTGGTTGACAATGAGACTGTAACACTTGATCAGGTATGGTGACTGCTGTTAATGTTTACTCGATAATGGTTATTGAATACTGGCGTGTTCTGCGAGTTCCTAAATTTCTGTATTTGATTTTTTTTTTCCTCCAGGTTGAAAGCAATATGGTAAGGTGTCCAGATCCTGAATATGCTGAGAAGATGATTAAGGCCATTGATGAAGTTCGAGTGAGGGGGGATTCTATTGGTGGGGTTTTGACCTGCATTGCAAGAAATGTCCCACGTGTAAGAATTCAACTTTCCTCGTGAATGGTTTGTTAAACTCCAAAGTGTTCTCGGATGCTTTGCTTGGATTGTAAAAACTGGACTAATATTTATAAATTCCTTTTTGTGTCAGGGACTTGGTTCACCAGTCTTTGATAAGCTTGAAGCCGAGCTTGCTAAAGCTTGTTTGTCCTTACCTGCATCCAAGGGATTTGAATTTGGCAGTGGATTTGCAGGTATATGAGCAGTGTAATTTCTCACTAGTCATTGTTTAGTGCTCTTCCTAAAAGATGTATTTTCCATAATGATTGGACTTGTGGACTTCGGTTGTAACTGTGCTCTGAGGCAATCATGCAGGTACTTTTATGATGGGGAGCGAGCATAATGATGAGTTTTATGTTAATGACCATGGAAAAATCCGAACAAGAACAAATCGTTCTGGTGGGATACAGGTATTCTTTCCTTTCCTTTCCTTTCCTTTCCTTTTCTTTCCTTTTGTTTTTCTGCTTTCCCTTTTCAGTTAGGTGACACTGTTTTGGGCTTTTGGGGTTTCTGTACATTATATTTGCAGGGAGGAATATCTAATGGTGAAATTATAAATATGAGAGTAGGTTTCAAACCGACTGCAACAATTTCAGTAAGTTGGATTTCTATTACAGCTCCTCACACAATTGCTTTGGTTTAGGGTGTTGTTTTTTGTTGTCTAATATGTATGGATTGAATTCAATACATAGTTATGTTCAAATACCAACGTTTGTTTTCCAGTTAATAAATTGTAATTAGATTACCAGTTCCTTACTTATATATATGCAGAGTTTTCATTTCAATTACCAGCCCTACCCTTAGTATTTGAATACATACGTATAACCATCGCCCCTCTCCTCCCCAAACCGCTTGAGTAATGTCTGTATACAAACCTTTCATGATGGACCTCCCTAAGCTTTTGTACTCCAACCACATCTGCCCTTTCTCGCGCTGTCCTCAATGTTCAGTTCTTCGCCAAACCGGTCGAGGCTGAACTAGTGTCAACCAAGGTTTCTTCTATTTGAAGGCTCTGATCCAAGAAGGTTAAAGACAACAGAAGTCTAGGTTTTGAAGAGGTTTGTAGCGGTGAAAAGAATTCCGAGATGAAGACTTTCGTGCCGGTGGGTTGGAGAACAACGGCGGAGGCAGTGACAACTGGGCTGGGCAGGTTGAAGAAATCTGGGGCCCAATTCATGCACTTGGTGGGGATTTGAGATTTGGAAGGGGGGTGGTTATTTGATGGGGGTTATTAGGTGATATGGAGGAGAAAGGGGCATGACAGGTCTTTGATGTTTTGTTTGTATGGATTGGTAATGGTATGAAGTGAAGAGGAAGAAGAATGAAAAGTCCGAATTATTTTGAAAAGAGTAAGGAATTGTTATTTGAAAATGAACGAACATGGTAATTTATTAATATACATATTCATTACATATTCTTCAAATGCATATGCAATCAATACATATGCATTGTTTTTGAAAAAAACAGGCCCTCAGTGATTTTGTTTTAAAAATGCATTTTTGTATGGGTTACTCTCATTTACATCTACTATGTTGATGATTTTATGTTTGCTTGTTGGATATGTGATGGTTGCAGAGGAAACAACACACGGTAACAAGAGAAAAAGATGAGATTGAACTTATTGCACGTGGTCGCCATGATCCTTGCGTGTTGCCTCGAGGTTTTTTCTCAGCTTCCTTATAACCTCCCATTTGATTTTTCATATTTTTCCTTTTAAAAAAAAAATGCTCGGGAGGACTAGAACTCATCCACTCTCCGCCCTAAAGTTGGGGTGGGAGATTAGGGGGTCCCTAACCAGTTGAGTTGCAGTTGGGGACTCTCCTGATTTTTCAAATACTATAGTGTCAGGTCCTTGTGAATCCTTACTCAAGAAAAGAGCATGTTTAAGTGTTATGCATGTTTTCCTGGCAGCTGTACCAATGGTGGAAGCAATGGTTGCCCTGGTTCTCGTAGATCAACTAATGTTGCAACGGGCACAAGGCGAGTTGTTCCCCATCAACTCAGCACTCCAACAACCGGTGGAACCGCCGAGTCTTGAGGCTGCCGGCTTACCCAATTGAATGGTGAGTCTTGACATTTTTCTTGTACACTCCTTGCCTATATCGGCTTAGTATCCATTTTGATTTGACAGAACAGCAGAAATGCAGAAAATGGATGAATTTAAGGATGGCATGGAAACTGAATTCTTGTTTCAGTCCCTATCAGAAAAAAAAGAGAGGATAAAATAATAAAAATAAAAATTGTGGGATGAGATGATCTAGGTAGGGTACACGAGTTTTGTTGTAATTTATTGTTTGGAATTTTCTATTTGATTGTTGTTGTCATTGTGAGAATTGATTTTCCAGACTTGTTGATAATAATTTTTAGTGGATAACCATCCAAACCAGCACATGCTTCATTTTTCAATCTGATTTGTTGTGTACATATTTCATTTTCATCTGTCCTTAATGATTTTGCAAGGAGGCATGCCAGTATTTTACCTTGTGGAGTTAAAATCAAATCAAATTGTTCTATGGAATGAAGATTTCAGGAGAAAATACAGTGGTTCAGTCGTCATCAAACTGTACAGAATCCAAGGAGATATCCAAGCCATTCACATTCACAAATTTGTACTATTCTGAAACTGACGCTGATCCGACCATTAGCCACCATTAGATTCAATAGCCAAAATTAATGTTCTTAAAAATTTCGTTAAAATTTGAAAATTTCAGAATTGGGAGCTAGAAGTGTCTGATCAGAGTGCTACTTAGTCCATACCATATCCTCATTGTCCCCTGCGTGTTTTTAACATATGTTTATGAATTGGATGGATCCAAAGTGGGCCCTGCAGCACCTTTTAAGACCTTGGTTGTGGAGGATTTCCTAGGACCTGAATGGATGGATCCTCAAAGAACTAACTCGGTTGTGGAGGATGCCTTCGGACCTGAATGAATGAATAATTCTCCATATGCATCCTTTTATAGCGGATAAAAAATCCAGGCCGCATTGTGCTGGGTGCTTTTTCTTAAAACGCCATGTACATGTCAACTTGTGAGAAATAAAGAAAAGTGCAAATGTTTAATTATTCATCAAGAAAATCTGGATCAACTAATGCATGATCTATTGGTTGATTTTTTTTTCTTATCTGCGGAGGTGGGGAGGTGGGCATTTCTTAGAACTAATAAAGCTTCTTGTTTTCTGCAAGGCTCCTATGAATTTCGACATATTCTGTTATTTCATGAATTTATTGAACATTCCTATGCATAAATGGAGTGTCATTCTGATAGAGCTTCTCTTTCTCTTCGTCACTCTCAGTGTGCTTAAATGGACTTCGGAGCTCATTTATAAGGAGCCGTTATACATCGTTTGGCCTTGAGACTTTGAAGGGCGAGGAGAGTTGCAAATTTTATTTTATTTATATATGTTGAGAGGCCTTGAAGGAGGGATTTTAGAGATTTTGTTGTATTGTATTAATTTAGTATAGGAGGAGAGATCTTTAATCTCTCGATGATGATGTGGCTAAAGATGCTCGTGTGGGAGAAGCCAAATTTTGGTTTTTTTTTAAACAGATTGAGCATAATAAGAATATTCAGCCCTTGTGGGAACCACCTAGAAACATGGAAAACCAATAAAGGCAACCCAATGAATTGGATTGAATATGGGCTAGAATTAAGTAGTTTATGCTGTTTTTTTTATTAATAAAATTGGTGTACATTTCGCATTCACTTGAGCATCATCATAGCACCCATTTCCCCACAAACAAAACAAAACCTAGAGAAAGAAAAAACCTACAAAATTAAGCAAATAAATACAAAGAGAATCCAAATCAAATCAAATTGCAATCATATCATATCATATTAATCTCATGCCCATTTGTATTATGGTGTCCCTCATCTCACACCTCACCATTACAGCAACAACCACAACAAAAAGAAGAAAAAAGCTTACAAACCATAGGGTTTATGTTTCTATTTCCATATTTATTTTGAAAACTTATTTTTCTTAATGGTTGGGTTTAAGTTAAAATGGATTAGGAGTTAGGACTATTTATTTTTACTTTGATAATAAGGATGTGTTATCCCTTAACTTTTGAACATGCAATTTGTACCTTCGTGCAGTTAAAGGAGCCCATGAATGGTCTATTAGCTCTATAATTTTGAATTTTCAAAGGAGATTAGTGCTTTTGACTGCATTATTACTCTTTCTTGTTTTATCCTTGCAGAATATAATGGGGGCAGTCCATTATCTAGCTAGTTTTGTTTCTACCTAGGACTTTGAGCAGCTAGAGCCCACCGGATGTAGGATACGTCAAACCCAAATGAAACGACCTTCTACAGGGGCCAATTTAACTTGGTGGCTAATCCACTTCTAGCGTCATGCAATTGCAGTCTAATAAAACCCTCTCTGCCCAACCGAATAGCATAATTTTAGGAGATGCATGATGGGCTTCAAAATAAATAATTTACTTACAGTCATTGCCTATGACATTTAAAAAGTAGAAAAGAAAGGAAAAAAGATCACTAACAAATCAATCTTCATCTAAAAATAAAATGAAAACAGAAGGTGGGATGAGAATAGGGATGACTTTATTGGGATAGATAAAAGAATTGAAATCTGAATCTTGAAAGATTTTAAAATTTAAAATTTAAAGAGCCCTCGTCAAAAGTTATCCAAAATAGACGTTTTTTTTTACTACTGAGAAATGACGTGACTTAAAAAAGAGAGAGATATATTTAAATTTGAAAACATACGGGCTTAGCACCTCTTACCCCATGGCCAACATAGTTTTGTATGAGGAGCCGTTCTACATGGCCTGATGGGGGTGGCCTGACCCCATCTGCATCCGAGATCCTTGGGTGCAGATGGGGTCAGGCCACTTTTCAGGCCACCCCCATCAGGCCATTTAGACTTTTGCTGGTATGAGTAAGGTATAACATGAACAACAATATATAGAATGACAAAAAAAGAGTTAAAAGTGTACAAATTGGAAGGCCATATATCGAAAGCCAGTGGCACAGTGGTGAGTGTTCAGGCTGTATAATTGTACACGTTCAAATTCAAGATGACATCTTTTCATTAAGATAAGTTTAGTTTGTATTTACATTATAAATGTACATCTTTTCATTAATGAAACTTATTGTAAGATTATGAGAAGAAAGTGATTCTCGATAGTCTGTATGAACTCCATTCACTGCAAAGCAAGAAGTAGTATATTCAAGTAGCCACTTGTATAAAAAAATAAAAAAATCGTAAGTTAAGAATGCAGGATATATTTTTGTTCATTCTGTAAGTTTTTGAATCGGAGGCCAAAATGGGTGATAGAATCTTTCTCCATACCTAGGTTAAGATGCAAGTATGAGAAGAGCGAGCACTTCAAATTTAGTACTTGATCACATGATGCTAGGCATGTAAATATGGGCGGCGGCCCGGCCCGGCCCGAAAAAACCTCCTCATCTACTCTCTTATTTCTCACACTCCTTTTAATGTTCTAAGCTCTATTAAGTCCCATTCTAAAGTCTAAGCTCTCTAAAAAGTTTTCTAAGAAGTAAAAAGCGAGAGTGACTTTTCTAAAGTGGAGATCTCTAAGAAGGACTTCTCCATTAGCGCTCACTCTCTCATAAAGGTATTTATTATTTTATTTAGTAATAATATACATAGTAATATTATATATTAAGTCTCATCTTCTCCCCTTTTTTATATAAATTATTATAAAAACACATTATACATAATTATTTATTTAAGCTTTTTTTTTGAAAATATGTTTTTTAGAAAAATGGCTAGACCATCACAACCTTTCAACATCGGCTTCTTTCTAAATGAGGAAGATCCTAGATTTATTCATTTAGATCAATATCAGGGGATAGAAGTAGATAGTCCTAATCTCCAAGAACCCGAACTCACTGATGGTGAAGGGCCTACAGGGTCGGGGTTCTACAACTAAAATGAAGAGAAAAACGAGAGCGACTTCTCCTGTATGGGAGCATTTTGTGAAAGTTAAGGTTCCAAATCACAGAGGAGGAATAGATGAAAAAGCACAATATAAATATTGCAAAGATCTCCTCAGTGCCAAATTAGCAAGTGGCACTAGCCACGTTCTTAGACACATGAGAACGTGTGTGCCCATATCCACGACAACTGCTAGCGCTGGGGTAGGGAGTGAGACCATCTATGACCCTAATAATGCTAGGTATCAACTTGTAAGGTTTATAATAGTTCGCCAAACTTGCCGAAGACCGACACTTTGAAAAATTTTTGAGGGAAGCTTTCGTTCCTTAATGGTATAAAATATTTAGAGTTACTGCTAGAAATGATTCAGTAAAAACTTTTTTGAATGAAAAAGATAATTCAAAATAGGTTTTGTCAAAACATACCTGGAAAAATGGCTTTAACTTCAGATTTATGGACCTCTAAACAAAATGTGGGTGCATTGCAATCACATCACATTATATTGATAGTGATTAGGTGATGCAGAAAAGAATGATTTCATTTTCTTTAGTAGAGTTCCCACACACTGGTGCTAGGATAGGGTCCACCATCCTTGAAAAACTTAGAGAATATAATATTAAAAATAAAATAATTGATATAACTTTGGATAATGCAAGCACTAACAATGTCGCGGCAGATTTACTAAAACATGCGCTTCAACTTGATTTAAATGGAGCTCTATTTCACAATAGATGTTCATGCCACATCATAAATCTTATCGTATAAGTAAGCGCCATAAAATATATTGAAGATGATTTAGAGATCATTAAATAGATTGTAGGTTTCATTTTTTGTTTTCCCTTGCAAAAATAATGGTGGAGGGAAATATGTGTAAATTTGGGTCTAAGACCCAAGAAAATATCACAAGATGGAAAGCATAGATGGAATTTTACCTATAAAATGTTAAAACAAGCATGTGCCTATATAATGACACTAACAAGCATGTGCCTATAAAATGTTAAATCAATATTATCAACTTTATTTGACACATGAAAATATTTATATAAGTGATGATAGATGGACCC
This sequence comes from Litsea cubeba, assembly GCA_012931725.1. Taxonomy (NCBI): domain Eukaryota; kingdom Viridiplantae; phylum Streptophyta; class Magnoliopsida; order Laurales; family Lauraceae; genus Litsea; species Litsea cubeba. The sequence goes on from CM022948.1 coordinate 60,286,424, forward strand.
TTCTTAAGATAATAAGTGATTTTTTGAAAGTTTTTCATAATGCAACTTTATTTTTTTCGGGGTATATTATACCACATCACATCAAGCTTTAACCCATTTTTATGAAATAAGTCTTACTTTTAAAAAATATAGAGATTTTCAGCCTTTTCAACTTATGAGTGTACAAATGGAGGCAAAGTTTTCATAATATTGGAGAATAGCTCCTTTAACATTTTGTATAGCTGTTACATTAGACCCTAGATTGAAATTAAAAGATGTAGAAATCCTGTTTTAAAGAAATATTTAACTCTAACATGAATACAACTAATATAAATGACATGTCTACAGTTAAGACACAATTAGAAACACTTTATCTGGATTATGCTACCCGATTGGGTAAATCCATAACACCCATGGTCCCAATAGGCCTCCCCAAGTGCATAAAGGGAAAAAGAAAGCCATTTGGAGTATTATGAGGAAAGCTCATGAAAGTGACTCATATTCTTTCGGAGGATCCTCTTACAACCTTAATGAATTAACAATGTACCTGGAGAGCATTCCTGATCCAGTCCTGGATGATGAAGAAGATGCTTTTGATCTTTTAGCTTGGTGGAAATCATTTGAAACTGAGTTTCATGTGCTTTCCATTATGGCCTGTGATGTACTAACAATTCCAGCGTCTATGGGTGCATCAAAGCAGGTATTTAGTGCAAGTGAGCACCTTATTGACCTTAGAAGGACTATGCTATTAGAAGAAACTGTAGAGACCTGCATGTGCGTATGGGATTGGTATCAAGTAGAGGATAGAACACAACACCTCTTGGATGGTTTTGAGATAGAAGACGAGCTATTTGCATTAAATATATGATATCATAGTGTAATTTATTTTTTAGAATGTATAATAGGTTTTCAAAGTTGTAATCTTTTTTTAGAATGTATCATAGGTTTTTAAAGTTGTAATTTATTTTTTAGAATGTATCATATGTTTTGAAAGTTATAATTTATTTTTAGAATGTATCATAGGTTTTCAAAGTTGTAATTTATCTTTTAGAATGTATCATAGGTTTTCAAAGTTGTAATTTGTTTTTTAGAATGTATGATAGGGTTTCAAAGTTGTAATTTATTTTTTGGAATGTATCATAGGTTTTTAAAGTTGTAATTTTATTTTTTCATTTATCATAAGGTTTGAACTTCATTATATATTGATCCAAGTTCAAACTTGTAATTTCTTAAAACTTTTGTGACTTAAATTTCAAGGAAATATAATATATTTGATGTATTTTTTCAAAACATAATTAGTGTTATTCTACTTATTTATTTATCTTAATTTGTTTATTTTAATGAAATTGGTCCAAGAGTCTAAGACTCTAAGTCTAAGTTCGTGTCCGTCCAAGTCCGACTTAGATTTCTTTTAAAAAAAATTAGAAAAAAGTGGATGGGGAGCGTTGGGCCGCCCTCGGGCAGCACGGCCCAGGCCCAATTGGGGCACGGCCTCCCCAATGGAGTGGGCACAGCCCGGCCCGGCCGGGGCATGATGGGGCCCGGTCACGGCACGGCCCAGATTTACCAGTTATGCTACATGAACTAACTGATTGAGTTAGTCCATGGACTAACCCTATAATTTTTATGGGGATATCTTGTGATATGATATTCCCCATGGATATCATAGAGTTAGTCCATGGACTAACTCAATGAGTTAGTCCATTTAGACTTTTTGCAGATTTACATGCCTACGATCATGCCGTAACCAGAGATCGTACATAACCATGTGGAATGCATCGAATTTGATCGGCGGTGATTGCCACAATTAGTGCTTTTGGTCCTAATTGCATATACACCAGAAGTTCTCACGAGGACAAAAGCTCAGGCATATTGCAATTAAAATTAAAAAGCTTAGTTACTGGATAGATATTTAAGCAAAAGTCTATCATAAAACGTTTAGTACTGGCCCAAGTTCAAATAACTGTGAAAACATAATCGTTTTGGAAAGGAAAAACTCTAGAATGTCATAAAAGACTAATTAAACCATTCACATTACCCCCGTGAAAGGCCCGAAACACTCAAATGAGGGTTTATTCATTTGAAGCAGCTGAATGACTTCCTCATTCAGATAGATAACACTGTTTTTTTTTTTTCCGCCATTCCATAATGGTTTCGGGTATCATCAAATGACATTTCAATATCTTTATTAAAAAAAAAAAGAATATAAAGATGAAAAGCTGTTTGAATTTGAATGGATGAGACACAGGGTTTGGGTGGGTTTAAAAAAGGATAAAAATGAAAAAACTGTTTGAATTTGGAATGGATGTGACAAGATGAGATAAATATGGAGAGGTGCAGTGGCCCACATCAAAACCAAATGCCTCTATTTTCTTTTCTCTTGTATTTTTCTAAAAAGAGGGCTCCATGAGTGATGACATGGTAATACAAATTATATTGCTTATATATCTATTAGCAACAAACGCCCGTGCTAAGCCCGGGCCAAAAATAAAAATATATTTAAAATCTAAGAATTATTTTAAAATATTATTAAGATAAAATAAGTCTAAAAGAAAGAAATTTATTATCTTTGAATATTAGAAACTTTTAACATGTAATGAAAAAAATATAAAATGAGAAGTAAACTTACACAACGTAACGATTTCTTAAATTTAAAGGCATTAACCATTACACAAGTATGAATGTGTGTCTATATGGGGGTAGCTCTCCTAAGTTAAAGCTTAGGTTAAGGTAAACTCAAGTTTGTGGTGGGGCTGGCGACCCACATGGGGGTGGTGATGGGGGGATTTTAAGGACTCCATGGGACCCTTCTTTTTGTAAAAAATTAGTCCCAACCGTGGTTTCTACCATTTCCATCTAGCCCCAAAAGTTTAATGGTCAACAATCCATTCGGATTGGTACATAGTCGATCTAACGATCCTGGAAATCGTGGACATGTACAATTTAGGGAGGTCGTGTGTCTGGTCTATTTGGATGGACTAAGGGTGGGCCCCACAAAGCGTAAGCTTACAGAATTAAATGGAGAGGTATGGTGCCCGAGCTCAAAAAATATAATGAAATATGTGATTCTTTTTTTAGATATTATCGAAAATAACAGATTTTATAGAAATAAATAAGTAGTTTATATTTATTATATGTATAACTTTAATAAAAAAATAACTTGGGTGGTCACATGATGTAACATCTAACGGTGGGCCTCATATCCTAATTACTTCAAGGTGTGTCCAATTGGACAGTGGGACCTTGCTGATGTGTCATTTCGAGGATCCTTAGTGGGGTCACATGATGTAACATCTAAAAATATGCCCATATCCAAATATCTAATGGTGTGTCCAATTGAATATTTGGTCAGGAGGCCCTTATTGATGTGGTGTTCAAAGGAGTATTGGTGGGGTCACATGATGTAATATTTAAAAGTGAGCATCTTATCCTAATTCATTAAGGTGCATAATGATGTGTATAAATTTGGCCTTGTCTACAACAATTATTAAAGGTATGTCTCATATCAACCCTTATATTATTTCACGTATATATAGTTAGAAATGAAATATATTTTTAATATGCATTTTATATGCATTTTAATAATAAATATAATTGATCATTAGAGTCCATTATTTTCAGTTCGTTGAACATTGGGTTCCACCTTGTAATTAACGGTCTAGATCATGAAACTAATGGTCTTGATACAACTCCATATTGGTTGATCCCTTTTGTTGGGTGTTGCATCATCCGTGCCGTTGGTTTGATGGGCCAAGCTGGATGGTGGGGCCTTTTGAAGGTGTCTATCTATCGGGAGATTAAAGTAGTCACCACAAATCCATCTGTTGTTTCTACTTTATGTGGATGAATGATCTATTCTCAGATCATGATAATTTAGTCCTGCCCAATCTCTCTGACTGCCAACACCATGAAAGTGGGCCCCACAGACCTCTATTAAATGGAGTTGATTCTAATATTGTAAGGAAAATGAGATAAGGTTTACTTTAAAATGGGAGTGATCGATATTTTAGGGAGAACAAATCAAAGGAGTTTTTGTAGCTAGAAATTGTAGTGTGATCTAGATTTAAGGGATTAGATTTAAGATTATAACTATTCATAGGATTAAGGGAGAGGATTTGAAGAGATTTGTTTGAATTGAGATTTTGAGGGAGGAGGCTTGTTTGGGAGGAGTGTAGTGGCTCACATTAAATCCAAAGCTCTGTCTGATCTTATAAGTATTTTTCTGAAAGGTGAGACTTTTTAGGGATGAGGTGGCACCCTTCACAGCCCACCTCCCCTTTTACTTTAATATATATAATATGAGCAAGGCTCCCCTAAGCTCGAGCTTAGGGAGAAAATTTCGTAAGCTCGTGCTTGTGGGGCCTACCTTTGGTCCATCCAAATGGATCAAACACGTGACCCCCTTAAATTGCACATGTCCACAAACTTTCGGTAAGGTCCGAATTTACTGTTAATCCGAATGGATTGTTGACCATTAAACTTTTGGGCTCATATGGAGATGATAGAAATTACGGTTGTGGCTGATTTTTTGCAGTGAGCAAGATCTTAGAGATTCCTTGAAATTCCCTCACCCCATCCCCATGTGGGTCCCCAAGTGGGCCACACCACACACTTGAGCTTACCTTATCCTAAGCTTGAGCTTAGGGGAGCCTTGCTCTCTCTCTCTCTCTATATATATATATATATATAAATATAAAACACTAGTGTGAGAGCTAGCCTCGTGCCCAACACCGGCAAAAAAAGAAAAAAAAAACATTCCAATATAAAGCAATATCTGCATATATAAAAAAAAACCCAATTGAAAGAAATATGCATACCTCTAGAAGATTTGTAAGGTCTATTAGAGGAACATGCATAAATGAAATCACAAATATAATCAAAGAAGCCCGATCTTGCCCGCTATGATATTTAAATAAATAAATATAAAAAATTATACCTAAAGTTTATTCTAAATTAAACAACCATTTCTAACAGAATTCAAAAATAACATAATTAAAATATGTAGCTAAAGCTTGAAATCACAGGTCAAGAAGTAAGCACAAGACCAAACTTCTTAATATACATATGGAGTGGGGACCAAGTGCTTAATGTGATTCATATTTTGCATATCCCTCGGTCTCATTTAAATCTTGTTTTTTAACCATTATACTGCTATATCAAATAAAAAGACCTTTTTTTTATAAATACCCTACAATTTCATAATTATAGGGGCTTTACATATGTCAAACTTTTATAAAACAGTCCGAATTACTATTAAATAGCTCATTCATATAAGAGGATTTAACTTGAAAAAATACTTAATGCTCACGTGTGACGCGATCAAACATATAGATAGTGGTGCATAGCAATTAGCAATTAGAGCAATGTTGACCCTGTCCACGAACCCTATTAGGGCTCGAAACCCTATTTCTTCTCATTCTTTTCTTCTCTCTTCTAGTATACCGCCGAGACCGACCTTGGACGAGTGCTCCTGTGTGGTAGCTGTCATTTCCACTTGCACTTGGCTTCAAACTTCCTCCTCAGCTGCAACTCTTTGCTCCCGATCGGTTTTTCCATCGTCTGTTTTTTTTCCATCTTAACGCAGAGGTATCTATCTCCTTCCATTTTTTAATCTTTCTCTATGTTTTTGTATTTTCCTTCCTTTTGGTTCTCCCGCCATCCCGCATATGATATCAAAGTGCATGGTACATGGGCTTTAACGTTGTTGTGGGATTTATAGATTGTGAGTTTAAATAGACGAGGGTTCGTAGGATTCCGAATTTAGGGTTTTCTGAGTTGAGAAGGACGATGGTTCCGGAGCAGTTACTGTCTATGGTAGTTAGAATGAATTTGTTCTCCTTGCTCATTTTTCTTGCTTTGTGAAATGAATTGAATTGATTTTGGTCCCAAAACTTTAAGATAACAGATTCATTCTATTTTTCTGTGTTCAGTTAGATCTGTAATTAAATTAAGATTGTGGTTTGATTAATTTCCTTTTATTTGATTGGTCTTTTTGTTTGTTGCCAAAACCTGCCTCATTGATGCAGCCCAAATGCATGAGATCCAGATGGAAAATATGTCTTAGTCAAGTGACCCAAAACTAGGCCATTTCGTATTCCAAAAATTATCACTAGTTTCTTTATGAAACCACATTTCAGTTGAACTAGGTCTAAAACAATTATCAAGGAACCACCATGGGATCAATAATGAAACTCTTTTTCATCGGACTATTTATCAAAGGAATGGTTCATATACAAAGATGAAGGTTATAAAATAAAAATGTTAGGATAACTTAACTAGAATGATATTGGTCTCATACTTTACCAGCAAAGATAAATCCGTGCCGAGCACTGGCAAGCAACCAACTAAATCTGTAATATGAAAATTATAAAGAGAGTAAAAGTTGGAGATGCACCAATTTTCTAGTGCATATTTTTTTATATAATGCAATTAACAAGTAAAATTAACAATATTAACGTACAAATATAGTTGGTTGCAAATAACCGATAATACATCCTATACTTCTTTGCAAAATCAACAATTTACCCTTCATGAACTTTAACTGTTGTGGTGTTAGACAAAGCTATTTATATCTTACTTCAAGTGGGCGTAATCTATCTCTAATATTGGATTGTTATGAAATGTACATTTTTTAGTGTTCACTATTCCATGTAAGCATGAAATCTTTTAGTGTTCATTATTTCCGTCTTGTGAACATTTTTTATGTATGCTTGCCTTCATTACATTCAATGATATCATGTCTAATTTTGATGTACACAGGTGTCTAAAGAGAATACAAGCAAGGACGAATTGCGCCGCAACGAGGATAGTACCTCAAATGCACAACAAGCCCGACTTTTGTGCGAGCAAGAGCATCACATTTCCGCTGCTATCGAATGCCGTTTGGTATACTCTCTTCTACACAACCACTAATCAATTGAACTTCCTTTCGATCTATGGCTGAAGTTATTCAAATTGTCATTTTTCGTAGGAGTAGTTATGTTTGAGTGCTTTATCCTAACATCCCTCCACTCCCGGTCTTGCCACTTGACTTGCAGCGGACTCCCCCCTACATTTGTTGTGCTATATGTGCTCTTGGATATTGATCCTAATGCAACTTGTAATCGAAGTGGTTATGCTGTGGATGTTGTCAATTTGTAACTTTAAACTTAGGAGATGTGCAAGCAATTTAAGTAAATGTACATGAGATGTTGATGGATTGATTGAATGTCAATCGAATGCATGAAATGCTTTTTTTATATTTAAATTCATAAATGTTGTATTTGAAGCACATAGGGGGCTTTTGATGTAAATGTATTAGTCCCCTTCCTTAGGATTTTTTTTTTCAAATTTTTATAGCATCATCACCGACGCTGTATCACTTAATTTAGACTGCTAGGGTCATCACTGACCCTGACTTAGGATTTTTTTTCAGAGAATGCCTAGAAAAAGTTAAAACTTTTGGTAAAAAAAAATAGAAAACCTGCGTCGGTGAAGACCTTATTTTACACTGCTAAGGTCATCACCGACCCCGACGTAGAACTTTTTTCCGAAAACGCTTGGAAAAGTTACAACTTTTGGTCAAAAAATATAGGAAGCTTGTGTCGGTGATGACCTTATTTTACATTTTACACTACTAGGGTCATCACCGACCCGTACTTCAATTTTTTTTCCGAGAACGCCTGAAAAAGCTACAACTTTTAGTGTAAATAAGGTCGGCGCCAACGATGTACCAAATAGGTAAAAAAATTTAAAAATTCGGCCCAATTGCTTTAATTGGTGCACCACCAACTAAAGTGTTTGATCACGTCACATGTGCATATTAAGTGTTTTTTCCGATTAAATCTTCTTCATATAAATAGCACATGCTAAATCACACACTTTATGACAGTTTATGATTTTTATCTAAATAAGCATTTATATGTACTAACCCACTTCATGTTGACTGGAAGATGTTGGGGGCAGTGTCGTCTTCCTCAATGAGTGCTACTTTTTGGATGAAAATGCCTTAACAATGTAATTTAGGTACGTAAATCTCTTTATAATAAAAATATCTCCCAGGATTCGCCATGTCCTATTTGCACAAACACGAAAGACTCATTGAGCAGGGCCGGCCCTGGGCACAGCTAACACATGCGGCCGGCTGGGGCCCCCAAATTTGGCATCCAATTAGGGGCCCCCAAATCAACAAAAAATCACAAAACATCTTTGCATCCTGGCCCAAAATCACCGAAAAACTCGTCTAAATCCGGCCGGAAAATCCGGTCTGAATTTTTTTTATTTCCCACCGCCACACCCAAACAGGCCAAACCCCAGCCGCCCTGTCCTCCCTTCCAGCCTCATCCAAATCTCACCCATCAGTCCACAGAAGATAAAAAAAAGAACCAGACAGAAGAAAAAGAAGACGACAGAACAGAAGAAGGAGAAGGACGTTTGAGCAGCCACCAGCAGCCCGCTGCTCGCTCCAGCCCCATCTGCCATCGCCACTCGCCAGCGGCCAGACCCAGAGACCCAGACGCTAGTGCCAAAGGCCCAGAGTGCGGCAGTGCCTTCCAGGCTTCCATCCCCATCTCTGATCTTCGGACTCCAGGATCTCCTCCGATGATCCGATCTGGCGATGATGGCGATCTCCTCTGACCTCTCATCCTCTCCGTCCTCTGAACTCTCCGTTTTCTCTTCTTGGCTTCCAAAGTCCAAGTAGCAACAGTCTGTCTCACTGCATCAGGTAATATCCTTCTTTTGGCTTTCTTTTGCACTGAAAAAATCCCAATGCCTTAAAGGCATCTCTCTCAGACTCCCACACGTGGCTCAAACAGTCAAACCCTCAGTGCTGCCTTGTCTCCTTGGACAGTTGGACCCGGCCTGCAGGTCCGACCTGGTTTCAATGGGCCCAACCTGAACCCAACCCACTAGCAAAAAAAAAAAAAAAAGAAAGAAATTTTACTTACATCATGCCCCCGAGTAGAAAATATCCTTCTGGCTTTGAGAAAAGAAAAAAGAAACAAAGATTAGACGATGTTGCTCAATCTCAAAGAGGAGACATACTGAAGTTTTTTGGTAAAAATGGACAAGTAGAAAGTTCAAATGAAACTTTGGTTGACGTTGAAGAAAGGAATGACGATGGTAATGAAGAACATGAATTAAATGAAAGTATTGTGATGAGTGTTAAATATTGCATATTTTACCCCTCCTTAGTTCGGGTTTTATCAGCATCTCATATGCATATCATTTGCTTTACAGAGAGATTTTATCATTCTATCACATTAAACGGATTATCGGATTATCAAGTATAAATTCAATTATTTATAGCGCATTTTTATGTAATTTCTCTTGTGTAGGTGGACCCCGCGACTACCCCAATCCTCCTGCTAATGTCCCAAGGCATCATTAGTGTTGAAGAATTCCAAAATAAGATGAGAAGAAGTCATTTTCCAACACAAAGGAGTGGTTGGTGTATTGGATAGAGTTTTGGTTGCTATAAAATTGGTTATGGATTCAAATCCCAATAATTACATTTTTTTCTTTTTACATTGAAGATATTTCATCCAACTCTAACATCTCCACCAATCCATGTGAAAGGATATAAGCCAATCAAAAGCCTCCAAAATGAAGGACCAGAATTCCTTGGAAGGAAAGTTTGTTGCAACCAATCAAATTAAAGCAATCCATGTGAAAGCAAAATAGCCAATCAAAAGCCTTCAAGTTGCAACCAATCAAATGGAAGCAATCATTGTGAATGAAAATGAGCCAATCAAATGTCTTCAAAGTTTCTATAAATTGGAATGTTTTTGTAGAGAATAGGAAGATCTTTTGACAAGTTAGTCTTTTAGAAATTTTATTTTACCTTCTCTATACTTTTAGATTGTAACTAGGAGCTTCTTTGTAACTAATCTAGAGAGAGTGTATGTAATTGAAGTTCATTAATGAAGATTTGGAGCTCTTTCTTGATGTTTAGTGGCTAAAGCTCTTGGATTAGGCTCTCTTTTTGAAGCTAAGTGATGTGATTTGTTCAAATACATGCATGTTTTAGTTTAAATTTCCTACTCGTGCCTTGATTGATTAGTAGATTTTAGATCTAGTTGTGCTAATCTCTCTCATTTCTCATGCTCTATCTCTACACTTGATGCTCAGATAATCTCAATTGATGCTTTGTAGTTTGATTAAGTTCTCTCACATAGCATGCTCTAGAGCCCTTATCTTTGATCTTTTGTAGCTTGATTTTGATGATTTATTGTTAGGGTAGCTAGATGATGATCTATGATCTTAGCCTTTGATTTTCTTTTACTTTAATCTTCATTGCTATATCATCCAATCCAATTAGGCAAGAGATTGCTAATTGGATTATAGATTTGGGAATAGAATTAGAATATGCATTGTTTGAATTAATTACATACTTAGTGGATTTTGGATTGCCTAGACTATTATTTTTATTGTTGTCAATTTAAATCTTTATTTGATTTGTTATTTTCATTTCTAGATTTTTAGATCTACACTTCACACCACTTGTTTTTAAAATCATACACATTTCACACCACATCTTCACCTTAAGTCTTCCATTTCCACCACCATGCATCAACTAGTTTAGTGTAGTTTGTTAGGTTAGCTTAGATCTTGTTAATTTCATATTTTAGATTGTTAATTAATAGTTTACATTGCATAGTTTAGTAGTTTTAATTGTTTGCTTCAATTTTCTTTATTAGTTATATCTTAGTTCAATTCTCCTTTAATTGGATTCATTGCTTGTTCCATCCTCTCTTCGTGGGATCGATAATTCGGACTCTTTAGTCCTTTACTACTTGACGACACCGTAGTCTTGCGGTTAAGCGTTGCACATTTAAGTGTCGATCATATTGAAGCTTTGGTGAATGAAAGGGTTGAACATTTGGTGAATGAAGATGTTGAGGCTTTGGTGAATGAAAACGTGGAACCTTTGGTGAATGAGAATGTTGAACCTTTGCCGATGAATGATAATATTTTGGCTGTAGACTACTTTGATCCAGCAAATTGGGACAAGATTGGTCAAAATTATAGAGATTTACTTGTCAAAAAGGGTCCTATAAGAATTACTAATATCGATTTTCCTAGAGATCACCTTGGCAGACATTTCTCTTCGAAGCATTACACTCGCATAATGCCAAATGGATTTGAAATTGATAGAACATGGCTCATATATTCTGTTTCTTTGGATAAGGTCTTTTGTTTTTGTTATAAGTTATTCAAGCAACATGGGAACACTTCTCAATTGGACAGCGAAGGATATTGTGACTGGCATAACCTAAGTAGAAGGCTTTCAGAGCATCAATCATCTCCAGAGCACCTTCTTCATTGGAATAGTTGGTATGAACTAAAGAAGAGATTTGACAAGAATGAAACAATTGATAGAAAAGTGCAAGAAGAAATCAACAGAGAGAGGGAACATTGGCGACAAGTGTTACTAAGAATACTTGCTGTAGTGAAAGCATTTGCTAAACAAAATTTGGCTTTTCGTGGAAAAAATGAGAAGAATTATCAGGAGAAGAATGAGATTTTTTTTAAGTATAATCGAAATGATTGCTGAATTTGATCCAATACTGAAAGAGCACCTTCGGCGCATTCAAAGTAAGGAAATTCATTATCATTATCTTGGTCACAAGATTCAAAATGAATTGATAGAATGTTAGCAAGTGAGGTGAAAAAGGCTACTGTCCAGAAAATCAAAAAAGCCAAGTATTTTTCAGTAATACTTGACTGTACACCAGATATTGGTCATGAAGAGCAAATGTCGCTTGTGATTCGATTTGTGGATGTTACATCAAGTGCACCAAAGATTGAAGAGTTCTTTTTAGGATTTTTGATTGTGGATGACACATCAGGACTGGGCCTATTTGACGCACTCAAAAATATTTTGAACACACTTGAGCTTGATATTGGTGATATAAGAGGGCAGGGGTATGACAATGGATCTAATATGAAAGGAAAACACAAAGGAGTTCAAAGTAGACTACTTGAACTAAATCCTAGAGCCTTGTACACCCCATGTGGTTGTCATAGTTTGAATCTTGCTCTTTGTGATATGGCCTAACTCTTGTTCAAGAGCTACATCCTTTTTTGGAGTGGTACAACGGATCTATTCATTATTTTCGTCTTCTACAAAGAGGTGGAAAGTGTTTAAAGATCATGTCAAAGATGTGAAGCCCAAGTCAGGTCTCTCGCTAAAGTCATTGTCAGCAACACGTTGGGAGAGTCGTGTGGACAGTGTTCGTGCAGTTAGACATCAAGCTCCGCAAATAAGAGGTGCTTTGGTTTACTTGGCCGAAAATAGTGATGATCCTAAAACAAAGAGTGAAGCCGAGTCACTAGCGATACATGAAATTGAAAGTTTTGAGTTTTTGCTTGCCATGGCATTATTTACTTTTTGCTGTTAACTTTGTTAGCAAAAACTTTCAAACTGAAGACATGCAAATTGATATGGCCATACATGAATTGAAAAGACTTATTTCTATTTTTGAAAAGTATAGAGAACCTGGATTCGAAGAAGCCATGGCAGAAGCTAAGAACATTGCAACTACGATGGAAATTCAACCTGTTTTTCGTTAAAGGCGGATCATTCGTAGAAAAAAACAGTTCGATGAGAATGTCATTGAGGAGGTGACACAATCAGCTGAAGAATCTTTTCGAGTTAACTACTTCTTATTTATAGTAGACCAAGCTCTTTCTTCGTTCAAGAGTAGGTTTGAGCAATTTGAAGTGTATGAGAAATTTTCTGGGTTCTTGTTTGATTTGGAGAAGTTAAAGTCTGCAAATCTAGATACTTTAAAGGCTTCTTGTAACAATCTTGAAGAATTTTTGAAACATGACGGTGTTTCTGATATTGATGGGACAGATTTATTTTCGGAGTTAAGAATCATGAGAGATCTTTTACCAGATAACGCAAAGAAAGCAATCGACGTACTAAATCATTTGAAGTCACGAGATAATTGTTTTCCAAATGCATGGATTGTATACAGAATTCTGCTGACTATATCAGTTACCGTTGCATCTGCAGAAAGAAGCTTTTCAAAGCTAAAGTTGATAAAATCTTACCTTCGATCAACCATGTCCCAAGAAAGATTAAATGGATTGGCTATGTTATCTATTGAAAAGTTTTTGGTAGAAAAGCTTGATTATGAAGACTTAATTAGTGATTTCGCAGCTAGAAATGCAAGAAGACTAGTAGTTTTTCAGTAGTGCTTAGTTTTTGTAATTGAGTTTTGGTGTTAATTGGTTAATGTAAAACACAATTCTGATTCGGTAAGAGTAGGTAAGGAGTTTAGACTTAATTTTCGATCAAATAATAAAAAAATTATTTTTTATTTTTTTATCATTTATCGGTGGGTATACGGGTAAGGCCACACTATAAGAACTCGCCTAGGGCCCCCGAAAACTCAGGGCCGCCCCTGTCATTGAGCATGATCTCTTCCTTTGTGATCACGCGGGAGCAACTTGGTTTGGCTCTGACTTAGAAATGTTAACGAGCTGTATAGCTCCTCTCCTCTCAAGGTTAGAGATTAGGGGACCACTTCCATGGATCACTCTAATTCAGTAAGACCTCTAATCCACCCTTAAACCAAATCCTGGGCCCTCGCTCTTTGGTGGGCCTTGTGGAAAAGCAAGAATGATTTTATATTTAGGGCGATAAATATCAAGCCACTTAACATAGTGAGTTCTGTAAGAAAAATGATTCAAGACTCTATGGAAAAGTCTAAATAGGATTGCCAAACTCCAATCCTGCCCAAGGAGTTTAGCTTGAGGACCTCTAGAGACCACACCTAGGTGTTCTCAGATGCATCTTTAGAGCCAAGGATGAAAAAGCAGGATTTGGTTGTGATATTTAGTTTAATGGAGTTTGGGTGCATGTAGGCTCGTGTGATGTGATGGATTTGGATGCGGAGACTTCGACACGCGGCCAGAGATCTATGTGCGTTTCGGCGATTGGGAAGCTCCATAGATCTCTTGCCTCTTATCTCTCCTGTGAGATGGAATCATACCAACCCTAGGGCTCCCTTATCTTTTATTGACAATAGGGCTGCACAAAAAACCCGATATCACCGTAAAACCGGATCGAACCGACCGAACCGGGCGGTTCGGATCAGTTTATAGTAGATCGGTTCGGTTAACGGTTTGAAAATCATAAAAACTGCTTACATCGATCGGTTATTGGATTGAGCCCACGGTTAACCGCTTAAACCGAAATGACTGTATACAATAACTTAAGTATTGTTTTTTTACTATTTTAGCATTAGGGTTTCATTTTTGTGCGCTTGCATTTAGTCCAAACTATCTTTGTGGAGTATAATTTTTATTTATATGGGTCACTGGAATGTTGGATTTTTATGTTTGCACTAAACATTGGAATAAATGCAAAGGACGAGATATCATCATTTTGAAATTTTCAATGTTTGATTTTCAAAAAAATAAAATCAAAGACAACGGTTTAACCCACCGAACCGGACCGAACCGTTCGGTTCGGTTTAAGCCCTCTCCATCGGTCGGATCGGATCGGTTAATTAAAAAATCGACATGTTCAGTTTGGTTATTGGTTTTAGTGTTAAACCGATCCGAACCGCCCATGTGCACCCCTAATAGACAAGTCCCAAAGAGTCACACTTACAAGAGACTTCTTCGCTAAGAAACCTACATCCACTAATCCTATTGCGAGTCTTATTAGTGGGACCAGATCAAGTCTTACATTAAGTGGAATTGTATTCTCTGTTGGCATCAGCCTTGCTTGATCTGACGTGGGACCCGTGGCATGCGGGCCACACGATTTCCTACAATCTCCCACTTGGCATGAATGCCACGTACATCAAACATATCTCAGTCCCATGCGCATCACATGCCTTGCCAAAACCTTTGCAAGCAAAGCCTTGGTGAGAGCATCAGCCATCAATTCCTCTGAAGGCATATAGAAAATTTCTATATCATTCTTTTCAACCTTCTCTCTAATGAAGTGATACTTTATCTCAACATGTTTTGATCGGCTGTTGAACTTTGTCTCATTCACCATGGATATAGTAGATGTGCTGTCTACGTTCATTGGGACAGACTCTTTTTCTCTAATTATCTCCAAATCAGTTAGGAAATATTTTAACCAAAGAGCCTCCTGGACTGCTGTACTGCAAGCTATATACTCTGCTTCGGCTGTTAACATAGCCGTAGATGTCTGTTTCTTGCTACCCCAAGAAACTGCACCTCCTCCGAGGGTAAACACATAACCGGTTGTTGACTTTCTCTGGTCTAAATCACCAGCTCAATCTGCATCTGAGTAGCCGCGCAGTTCCAGGACTTCACCTTGATAACATAGGCGAAGATTCACTGTTCCTTTGATGTACCGCAAAATCTTCTTAACCGCATACCAATGCTGTAATCCTGGGTTACTTAGAAATCTGCTTACGAGACCCACGGCGAATGCAAGGTCTGGTCTCGTACATAGCATCGCATACATGATGTTGCCAACAATTTGAGCGTAAGGTTTCATTCTCATCACTTCCTTATCCTGCTCGTTCATGGGTCCCTGATTGCTGGATAATTTTATACTCTTGCAGATGAGAGTGTCAATTGGTTTACACATAGCCATATCAAACCGTTTCAACATAGTTTTCAAATAAGATCTATGTGATAAAGTCAATAGCCTATTCGGACGATCACGGGTTATTTCAATGCCAAGGACATACTCTGCCGCACCCATGTCTTTCATCTCGAATCTTGACTTTAACCATTGTTTGATTTCATTTACGGTTTCCAATTGATCACCAGCAATCAAAATGTCATCCACATATAATGACAAATATAAGTAACTACTCCCACTCCTGCGTTTAATATAGAAACACTTCGTCTGCATTATTGTGGACAAATTCCTATTTCACCTATGGCTGGTGAAATTTTCTATACCATTGTCTCGAGGCCTGCTTTTAATCATACAATGCCCTATTAAGTTTGTACACTTTATCTTCGTGACCTTGCACTACAAAACACGCTCGGGTTGTTTCATATAAATTCTTCTCTAATTCGCCATTTAAGAATGCGGTTTTCACATCCATCTGGTGTAATTCAAGGTCACAACATGCTACCAATGCCGCTAAGGTTCGTATGGATTGGAATTTTATGACCGATGAGTTGTGCAAGAAAAATGATTCAAGACTCTATGGAAAAGTCTAAATAGGATTGCCAAAAAACTCCAATCCTACCCAAGGAGTTTAGCTTGAGGACCTCTAGAGACCACACCTAGGTGTTCTCAGATGCATCCTTAGAGCCAAGGATGAAAAAGCACGATTTGGTTGTGATATTTGGTTTAATGGAGTTTGGGTGCATGTAGGCTCGTGTGATGGAGCCAAGGTCTCTTCATCAAAAGAAGCAGAGACACAAGCTATCTTATGCACATTGAAGGAAGCAAGACTGTGGGGTCTTCGCAATATTCATCTTTTGTCCCACGCCCGGTAGGTGACTCAAGCTATGAATAGGTTGATGGATTGGTCCATCCATCATATTTTCCAGGATATTAGAGATATGAGTTCAGAGTTTGAGAATATCTCTTTTTCTCATTTTCTTAGAACACTTATCAGATTATTTTGGAGGACTCCTTTTGGGGGGGTGTAGCTTAGATGTTCTGCCTTTTGTTTAATTTCTCTGTTTTTGTTCGTTTTTCAATGAAAGTTTACTTAAAAAATAAATAAAAAAACTACCCACAATAGTTGCTATAGCCAGCATATTATGCACCATCTACTCCCTACGACAACTTCTTCTATTCCTTTTGGTATTGGTAGATTCATACTATTTCAGGCGATTAGATGGTGGCACCATTTATAAAAAAAAAAAAAAAGGGTTAGCTATTATCTTGTCTCTCACTTTTTTGAACTCTTTTCCAATAAGCAAGTGTTGCTCGACTTTAGAGTATAAAAGTACTTCTGTAAAGTGGTTTTACACCACCAACTGTGTGGGTGTTTCCTATTATATAATGATGACGACGAATGAAATGGTTACACAAGATAAGCGATAAGATGAATATAGTTAGAACACTAAATTTACATTGGGCATCACGAACACTGCATAAACTAGCACACTAACCCGTGTTAAGCACCGACATACATAAAAATCAATTAAAAAGAAATTCAAATCACATATAATTATTTTCAAACAACAGAAAAGAGGATTATGACAGTACCTTTTTTTTTTCTTTGTTAATCGAATAGTCTGTGATGTAGAAATGGAGGAAGAGAAGTTGGGTGAAAAGAAAAGGAGAGTATATACAGAGTAAGTGTATTTGAGACTTGGGATGGAAAATTAAGTGGTTAAAAAGACACTAGTGAAAAGTGGGTAGAAGTTAGAGTGGTTGCATGTAGAGGTGGGGGGATAATGTGGGTTAGTTATGGAGAAGGTATATAACTCCAGGTTAAAATCAATGGTTATAATCAAAATTAGTTTTAAAAGGCTTAAAGAGGATTTAACCGAAAAAAGTACTTAATGCACACCTATTAATAGATCAAACACTTTAGTCGGTGGTGCACTAATTAGAGCAATTGGGTATGATTTTCATTTTCTTATTTACCTATTTGGTACATCGTCGGTGCCGACCTTATTTACATTGCATAAGGTTGGTGCCGACCCTATCCGCGAACCCTATATAATCGGATTTCGAGCTTCATTCTTCCCACTTCTCCAAAATCTCAAAGAGGCCGTCTTCCTTCGGTATTGTATCGCTGCAAACCCTGTTTGTTTCCACCATTCACGTCACCATTAGTTGTGTATCAATCTCCTCTTGCTATTATTTGGGTCTACACAAAGGAGGTAAAACTCTATTTTTCTCTTCACATGATGGAGCCCTAGAAATCAATCTCCTCTTTTTATTGACACCATATCATACATATACTATCATTTAATGCATGGACAAATAATTCTCAGGTAGAATACATGTAATGTTTCACTGTATGCTGTTTATTTTTTGTGTCATTGAATATGGTATATGTTGCACAAGAGCCCTATTTACTGTTTTGCAATCCACAATGTAATACATAATACTGCATTGACTTAAATGTCAACAACCAAATTACTTTATACATAATTAGTTTCTAATAAGGAGGAAAACATTCACAAATTTAATCTAAACCCCATACATTGTTGAGTGAGAAGGATGGTGTAACTAATTTATCTTTTTTGTGATGTTCCAATAGCATGTCAGACGTTGAGCACCTAATAATCTTCTACGATGACGGTGGGTTTGAATTTGAGCTCAATCGTCCTCAATACAAGGGTGGAAGGCAGAAAATGAGATATCTCTCAAGTAATGTCACGTACAACGAGTTGTCCAAAATTGCTTTGGAAGTATCGAGTTGGGCAACAACTTTCGATGAGATAACTTTAAAGTATCTTCTACACAATGGACATTGATAGCGGTGGATGGATCACACATTCGTGGCAAATATGCAAGAGTACTAATGGTGGCCGTCACACATGATGAAAATCATCAATTGTTCCCCATTGCATTTGCCTTTACCGAAGCGGAGCGGTGTGATAGTTGGGAGTGGTTTCTTGCACACTTGTCCTTGTCGTTGGGTAAGCCAAATAATCTCACAATTAAAACCGACCATCGAAAGGTCTAATTCCTGCAGTACAAGCCATGATGCCTAGTGCAAAGCACTGTTTCTGTTGCCATCATATAGCTGAAAACAAAAAGGCAGCTTTTAACGACCATGGCATTATAAAGCTTTGGAGTGCAGCGAGGGCATACCTACCTTGTGAGTATGTGGCATGCATGGACCACATAAGGTCTGTAGATGAGCGTGCATATAATTACATCCATGTGATCGGCGGTCAGTTCTGGGCAACACAAATAGTCTCCTAAAATACACCCGAGTGCTTCCGATTACAAAGCAAATGGGAGAGATAGGTGCAAAACCGATGGAATTCTTTCAGAGACAGTCTACTCAAGTACAAAGTATCACTTCACGACTAACTCCTTACGCAGAGAAGCACCTAGCCATCGAGATGGAAGAATCGCGAAGGCTGATGGTACGGGTAGCGGCATTAAATGAATATCAAGTGCAATCTTTAGAGTATGTTGATGTAGTTAATCTAGATCGCAGGTCATGCTCGTGCCGCAAATGGGACATCATTGGATCCTATGTTTCCATGCTATTGCCGCCATTAAAGCACGCAATATGAATCCATATGACTATTGCGAGCACTGGTATCTCACAAGCACGTATTAAAGAAGAACAATTACAAGCGTCGTTGATAATGTCCTGATTACATCCTATCAAAACTGACTTGCTACGCTTTAAAGCGTTGCCAATAATGTGTATTAGCAACTCTTCAAAAGCGTTGCAAATAAAAACATCGCAAAAAAACTCATCTATTGTAGTGAGAAGACGTACAATGATGTCATTCATGCGACCCATGATAGAAAGCAAAGAGAATAACGTTTAACCGGGAGAGTGCTCCCACCATTGGCTAGCAAGCAACCGAGATGACCAAAGAAAAACAGGATCCGAGCTGAAGATCGAAATTGCAAGCGAAGAGTGGTAAATTGTTCGAGCTGTAGAGAGAGGGGTCACAATCGTGGGAGCTGCAAAAATTCGCCAGTTCAACAATGAAGTTAATGGATTTTGTGTTTTGGGTTTGTTCATGTAATCTTTGTGTTTTTGGATAGTTTTTGTTGTATGTATGTTTATTAAATGACAGTAATGGTTTTTGCATTGGTCATGTTTGTGTATAAATCATCATTTATTTTGAAAAGAGGTGTGGAGGATTTAATCCTCCCCGTCTTTTGATTTTGCTTTTCTCTTTAGCACATTATTTGCCTGAGCTTCCCATGACTTGACCTCCTCCTCATGCACTTGACTCCGATTTATAATAGATCTCCCCTTATTTTCCTTCCTAACGATGGGCCTGACGAAGGGTGGAGGCACCATTTGTCTCAAGCCAAACTGCCTCATAACCCTAGGGGAAGGGTGACGCTCAAGCACCCAATATGATATAAGGGGAGAGTCTGTGGTGAAAAGTGTTTTCTCATCCTTCGACACGTTATTTAAAAACTCCTTTCCATACTTTTTGTACGGCTGCCACTTGAACTGTACATGAAGCATTGGATAAATTAGGACTATTAAAGCAAGTATGAAAATGATGGAAAAATTGAAATGAACTAATTATACCTCATCAGACGTGAGGTAATTGAGTTGCTTGTGCACTTCTCGCACGATCATCAGGTGGTTCACTCCATGAAGTTAGGAGGCCCATGTAACCATCGGAGGAAACTATATGTCATAGTTTAAACGTGGTTGTGGCCTTAAACCTCGACCAATCTTCATTTTAGTGTATGCCCAGATCTGTTAAAAGAGAGGGAGGGATTCATTAGAACATTAAGAAATAAATAGCGAAAGTATGAGCAAAATATTTATGGAGGTCACCTAAAGAAGCTGGAGGGGGGCAGAAAGCGACCTAAACTTCTTCTCGAAAGTATCGCTCTCGTCGGTAGGGTCGAGAATCTCACTCTTCTTGAGCCCTTCCAAATGAACTCGCTTGTTTAGCATTTTTTACAGGTTGGCTAAACAAGCGGAGGCCCATGAGTAGAGCCTGAACTCTCTAAACAACTCTAAAATATAGAAGGGGCCTCGTGCCCCTGAAGAAATACAAAGAATTTGTCCCGCACAAAAAAAGGCCCGAGTGTTGCACTTCTCCTCGGCCTCTATCATCTTATTCTTTTGTTGTCCTTTACTCTTCTTCTTTCCCTTTTACTTGGTCTTCTCCCTCTCTCTTAACTCTTCCGGAGTGGGACGGAAGACGCATTCTAGCCAGGTAAACTTAAGGGAAACCCCATTGTAGCCTTCCCCCCTTTGGGAGACTACACCAAGCGGCTCTTGATAAAGATCGTCAATCTCATAGTGGGTGTATGTACGGCTAGTTATAGGTGGACCATTTATAGGTAGATCGTAGATGTAAGCTACATCCTTGAGTGTGATGGTAGCCTCGTCGGATGGGAAATGAAATGTGTTCGTCTCCGACCTCCATCTCTTAACCAGCCCCGTGATCAAGGCATGGTCGATCCTCATCCACGTCATCTGAGCCATATGATACAACTCAGCGTCCATAACCCACTGCATCTGAAGCTCATTTAGGTCTCACTTTCCATAGTCGAGGTTAGTGGGAAAACATCTGTATGTACCCAACTCGTGCGAAAAATGACATTTTGAATAACGTTAGCCATAGATTGAAAAGAAGTTCAATTGATTAGTGGTTGTGTGGAAAAGAGTATACAAAACCGTATTCGATAGTGGCGGAAATGTGATGCTCTTGCTCGCACAAAAGTCGTGCTAGTAGAGCATTTGAGGTACTAGCCTCGTTGCGGGGCAATTCGTCATTGCTTGCATTCTCTTGAGATATCTGTGTACATCCAAATTAGACATCATAGCATTGAATATTATGAAGTCAAGCATGCATAAAAAATGTTCAAAAGATGGAAATAGTTAACACTAAAAAATCTCATGCTTAAAAGAAATAGTGAACACTAAATACTCATACAAACAACAGGTCAACATTTTGTTGCTTTGGGAAATCCCAACAATCAAAGAATCCTATATAGATGTGAATGATAACATGAAGAAACCATTATAGGTTAAAGAAGAAAATCAAATCTTCTCAAGACAAGTTCGTATCCAACCAATCAAATAAAAGGAAACTAATCAAACCATAATCTTAACTAATTTGGGCTTTCAGCAATTCACCGGAGGTTAGTGTCATTGAGGAGGAAAACTTGATTATAGGTGGGAAGGTAGCCCTAATTTCAGTTACACCGTATACTTGTTATGTTAAGGTGGCTCACATTTGAATATTTTTGTAGATATATAAACAAAAATATATAGGTACTGTTCACTAAGACAATCTTGGCAAAAAAATATGGAACCTGCACCCCTCCCCCCTCCCTCCTTCTCTCTCTCTCTATATATATACTCCCTCATTCTCTCTCCTATATACACACACACATGAGGGAAAGCCACGTGTCACTCATCCTATGGTGAGGGATGGGTGCACATGAACATTCTACACACACGCACGTAAGAAGATGGTTATATTTCCTAATGTCATGCCCTCGGACCTAGACCGAACAAACCAAGTCCCTAATCTGGGGCCGCGGCGCTACGAGCTAGAAATTTTTTTGCCCGCCCGCGCTAGTTTCCCACAGATTTCCGCGGTGAGGATTCCAATTTCCAATCCATTACGATACAACAATTACATTCACGATATACAAGAATGCACAGAAGCAATGTAGCAAACACTTATTCCAATCAAGTACATAAAATGGATAATCAAGCCTTGTATCAAAATGAGTAACATCCATAGTGAACCCAAAGTTAGTTCAAGTTTAATACAATACCAAAAGCAGTTAAAGGTTTACAATTTCCAACAAAAGCCAACAAAGGCTAATAAACAAGTCCCCAAAAGAAACAACATCAATTCCCAAAATGTGATACGCCTCATCACCTAACCTGACGTTTAGATGACATCGTTGGGCTACCACTCGCGTCCAATCGGCGGCTCACCCGCCTCCTCCACTCGCTCCGCCTCATAGGGAGCGGGGTCGATATCTGGCACCAAACAGGAGAGCATCAGACACGACGGTCTCGCAAGCAAATAAAAAGATAATGGCGTAACAAGTATTTATAAAATAGTATAAAGTCATTTGAATACATTTGAAAGTCTAAACATAAATACCAACGAAGAAGAGAAATAATTTCTAAAGCATTTACGGTTTCAAAGAATATGACGAATTGAATAAAACAATGACAATCCACATCTTGTTATATTCTCCTATTACTGATGTAACAAGAGTACTCAATCAATAACCGTACCATACGAGATGGTCAGAACAATCAATAACCGAACCATATAAAATGGACGAAACACTCAATAACCGTAGCCAAGGCCGGAGCAATCAATAGGGGTCCAAACTGTAGTTGGCAATAAATTTAAGGATCTTAAGCAGGGTGATAAGCCCAACTAGGTAATCCAAGCTTAATGGTGCCTGTTAGACCCTAGGTTATTTGCAATTCGATGTCTAGCATATGCACCATATTCATCTCATCACATAGTTTCACATTTCACAAGTTTCATCGTGAAAATCACTCTTTTGAATTAACCCTGTTTTTATCTCATTTAAAACTCTTTATGGTTGATTTAAATCTTGACTTTAAATGTGTTTTCTTGTTGAAACATCTTACTATTCGGAGTTTTCAATTGCTTTCAAAGTTATATTTTTTCAAAAGCTTCAGAACTACAGAATTTCAAACTGACTAAACTGTCGGTCAGGTTGTCGGTCCACTGTCGGCTAACCGACAGTACATCTGAAGCTGACCGAAAGCATTTTGGTTAGAAAGCCAGAGAGCTATTTTTTGATCCATTTTGAACTGTCGGTTAGGATTCCGGTCAATCCTCGGCTAACCGAACATATTCGGTTAACCGACAAGTGGATAATGGTCAGCAAATTTTCAAAAAATATGACCATTGGGGTGTCGGCTAGCCGGACCCTATATGTCGGCTAACCGACACCTAGCCGTTGGGCTACTTTTTCTATAAAAACAAGTTCATTCCAAAATATTTCTTGATGATAAAAGAGGCCATTTTTGAGTGTTGAAGAGCCTAAGCAAATGGAATGAGCTAAAGAAGCCTATATTGCTCATTGGAAAGCTAAAGCTTGGTTTTATGAAGTTAAAACTCTTGTAAGCTTTACTTTCCTTTTCATATGTTATATGCTTTATTTGAAATCTTTGGAAAATGATTATTAGCATATTAACTATAGTGTGTTGAATCCATTACTCATTTAATCTTTGATTTAAGTCATTGGATTCATCACCTTGTTTTCAAACCAAGTTGATTTAAAGTTTCATTAATCATGCCTTGTCTAAATCTTTGGTTTCTCTTAGTGCATGTTTAGTTACTCGATTGAATTATCTTTGTTGTTTTCAAATCTATTTAGAACCTTGGTTAAACCTTTGTTTTTGAAAACAACGCATCACTTGCTTCACATGTTTTTGTTTAATTAGTTATATACAACTTGAGAGTTTTTGATTTTCAAATCATTATCAAGTTCGTATCTTTACATGTGATTAACATTCTTCTAGCACACATTGATTAAGCCCTCTTTTTAAACTTGATTGAAGTTTTTACACACACACACACACACACTTTATGAGCATTCATCTTTTCATTTCATAGTGTTTTTGTGTGAGTTAGATTTTCATTTTTATATCCGCCTATATTAGAGGCTTTATAATTGAACTTAATGTATTTCTTTTCTAGTGTTTAGACACTTCATTGAGAAAGAAAAATCTATTGATTGTAAAGGTTATTGCTTAGCCTAGAAAAACATCTTGAATAGGTTGTTGTTAAGCCTAGAAAAATATTATTGTTAGGTTATTGCTTAGCCTTGAAAAGCGTATTGTAATGGTTATTGCTTAGCTTATTGAAAAGCATACTTAGTGGAAATCCAGTGGGGTGATTGGATCACAAGCCGGTAGTGGATGTAGGCACATTGGCTGAACCACTATAAATCATTGTGTGGTGGTGAATGATTTGTGGTGATTGTTTTGTATATCTTCCGCATTTATTGTTATAATCATAACTAGTTACATGTTAATTCAAAGAAAGTTAAATTTGGTCACAAAATTATAGATCACCCTATTCACCCCCCTCCCCTCCTCTAGGGTTAAGATCCCGGACTTTCATTTGGTATCAGAGCCTCGTGCTCTATTTTTAGGATCAAGTGTTTGGAACTCTTGATTAAGTGTAAAAAACCTAGAGTTTAGACCCTAGATGTGCATTTCATGAAAATCATTAGAATGGATTCCACTAAGCTAGATTGTGTACATTCCCTTGTGGATTCTTCTAGACCCCATCTTCCCACATTTGGAGATTCAAACTTTGAATTTAATGAATCTCAACTTGAATTAAAAGAAGAAGAAAATGATGAAAAAGAAGATGACCTTCAACAAGCTTATGAAGAATTATATACATTATCTTTAGAGCTTACTAAGAAGAATAAAAAATTAAGAGAAGAATCTAAAAGGCTAAACAAAGATTTAATCTCTTAAAATGATAAACTTAGAGAGAAAGAAGAAGTAATACATTGCCTAGACTCTTAAGTTTATGATCACTTTGCACAACTTATCCAATGCTCAAGATGAACTAAATGAATTTAAAATAAAAAATGATGAGCAAAATAAAGAAAATTTAAATCTAAGAGATACATTAAAAGGACAAGATGAAAACATCATCTATTTAGAATCAAAATTGAAAATTTCTAAGGATAACTTGCCTAATGTTCAAGATGAACTAAATGTATCTAAGATAAGTTGTGATAGACTTAATAAAGAAAACTCAAATATAAGTGATCATGTAAAAAATCAAGTTGAAGACATTGTCAACCTTGAATCCAAGTTAATAATCTCCAAAGAAAATTTATTCAATGCTCAAAATAATATAAAAACTTTACAACTTGGATCTATTGTTGTTAATGAACTTAAATTTGAATTAAAACTTGCTTATGAAAAAGTAAACAAGTTTAATGGAATTGAAATTGAACTCATAAAAGTTAAAAATGAAAATTCAATTCTTAAAAATCAAGTCACTCAACTTGAGACTCACAAAGAAAAGTATGAGTGCAAATTTACCCAAGGTGAAGAGAAATTTGAAAAATTATTTAGATTGGGTAAATCACAAAGAGATAGGATGGGTATTGGATTTGATAAGTATACTTCTCATGGCCCTAAAATCACCAACACATTTGTGAAAGGTGAGTCCTCAATCTCTAGTGTCACGCCCCGAGCCCGAGATTTCACACATCCCGAGGCGCGACACACGCCCGCGTGGAAATTCGAGTCAAACTCATTGACTCTAGGTCCCCACGTACGGAACTTACCCACAAGATATCACGTGTGAGGCTTATTAATTTCCATATATCTGTACAATTTTGTCAAATAAATATCCATCCATAATTTATCATGTATCAAGTATAGAGCATAAGAGTCCATGAGCATAAATTTAAAGGTTCAAGTTCAAGAGATAGAAAGAGAAGAAGTAAGTTAGTTAAGTTTACAATCCCAAAAGCTAAACAAGTTTATAAGCTACTACAAAAGATGTGGCAATCCTAGCCACGGTCAATGGGTAATTTAACGTCCATTTCTCATCGAGTAGATGTCTAAAAGACATCATCAGGAGTCCACTCTGCTACGTTATGGAGAGATTCCTCTTCCTCAAGGATCTCCGGGGCAGTGGCGTCGATGTATTCACCTGTAACGCCAAGTGTAGCACCATTAGACTAAGCTAACCAGACAAACATATACAGTCCATATAATATGTATCAAATGAATAGTCAGACAGGTATAAATCATAAGACATCAATGAATGATCAATAGGCATATCAGTGCATGAATTAGCATGAGACATATGAGTCATAGATAACAGATGAACATATTAACAAAACTAGTTGGCACATCCACACAAGCTATATTCTCTCAAGTTAATCATGTAACATGAAAATAAAATGAGAGCAGAATATCAGAACAGGTCAGGGTGGTGCTACTAGGAGACAGAGGTACCCAGAATTCTCCATCGCAGACCTAGGGTGTCGGTAAACCCTCAGATTAAATTTCCATCTGCAGAGGGCCAGAAGTATACTAAACCCACACTTAGCCGGGTCCGACTTAGATAGGGTCGAAGCTAAGTGGTGCCGACTCATAGAGTGCAATGTACAAACAACAGATCAGGTGCAGAACAGTGTAAATCAGATACAGGACCTATACAGGACAAGTCATATAAATGACAAGAATCAGAACTTACTGAAATATACTGAACAAAACCAGAAATAAATATAACATAATAGATGTGTAACAGAAAATACATAACTGAACAGAAGCATGATCAAGTCATACTAGAATACTGGAAACGGAATGCAATGTATGTACATATAGATCATATTCGGAATCAAGACAGAACTCAAGCTAGGCCTACGATCTTGGGAACACATGTGGTCTTCACCGTCCAACTCAGGGTAGTATTAAGAGTTCGACATTATCGGGCTACAAGGACCGCCTTGGCGTTACATAATTTGGATGTCGAATCCCTTAATATAACACATTTGGTTCGGTTGCAGTCCGAAGAACACAAGGCCCCTTTTGTGGGTATGGTTGCTCAATCCATATCCACAATTAAACAAACCCATTGGTCATGATAAAAGTTTAGGGTGCACATCTTACAGGTCCGTCTATCAGGCCAATCAACTAGAACAAACTACGGTCCAATATCCGGCTCATGGGAACATCCATTTGTCACAATTATGTAAAATCCAACATATATTCTTTTCAAAGAGTCAAATCAAATAAAATCACCTTTTGTTGGGTTCTACACATCATGAGCTTTCCAACGGTATGTAGATCTCCAAAAACGGACATACGGTTAAAAAGTTATGGTCATTGGAAAATCTGTATACTGCATGTATCAGGTTCGCTCGAGCGTCCAGATGTTCGCTCGAGCGGACCCCAGACAGAGAGTTGTTCGCTTGACCGGACCAAGAGTTCGCTCGAGCGAACTCTCCCAGAGAGCCCTTCGCTCGAGCGTTCACTCACGCTCGCTCGAGCGAACTGCCAAATCCTGTGTTCCGAAAATCTGAAACTGTGCTGCTTCCTTCCAGGCCATTCAAGGCATTCTTCTTGGTTTTAAACCACAACAAATGGGTATCTTTGAGCTTCCAAAATGCTCATAAAAACCACCAATAAACCATGGTTCAAAATCTCGGCCGTTCCTGGTACGGTACGTACCGGCCGGTACCGCGACGATATATCGGCGAGAAATCGGTAGCGGCGAGACGAGGGAAAAAATCGCCAAAAAATCGCTACATATCGGCCGATATTTTGAAAATATCGGCCGTGGCGATATATCGGCCGATATTTTCAAAATATCGGCCGAGACCCCTTAAAAGCCCTAAAACCCTAATTTCTTCCCATTTCTCATCTTCTTCCCCACTCCTCTCCTATCCAAACTTCTAAGAGCAGCAGCCACTCATTTGCTTACCCATCTTGCATATTTTCTTCAAGAAAATATTATTAAGGTAAGAGAAAATCAACTTAAAGCATGGTATTATGCATTTATGTGTTTTTTTTTTTTTTTTTTAGATGAAGCATGAAAAATTAGAAATCATGAGAATGTCACTTGTGTTGTGTTCTTCACTTTGAACTAAGTTAGATCCATATACTTTCTTGCTAGATCTACTCATACACATGATTTTGGATTTTTTTTTAATTTTTTTATTTTCGGATTTTTTAATATTTGAATAAAAATATATCATTTTTTTGAAATTTCATCACAAATATGTTCTTTTAATGATTCATGATCATATAATGGTATGTAAATGATTGATCTACATACTTTTATGCTAGATCTACATATTTAGGATTTTGAAAATGATTTTATTAAATCTTTATTTTTTTAAAAACAATTGTTGTTAATTGTTAGAGTATTTGTGATACTAAATGCTTATTAATGGTGTGTAGATAATAGATCTACATCTACTCATTGTCATAAACATCATTTAGATTTTTATTTTAATTATTTTATTTTCGGATTTTCTAATCTTTGAATTATAATATATCATTTTTTTGGGATTTCATCATAAATATGTTCTTTTAATGATTCATGATCATTGTATGATGTTTAAATGATTAATTTACATACTTTTATGCTAGATCTACATATTTAGGATTTTGAAAATGATTTTATTAAATTTTTATTTTTTCTAAAAACAATTGTTGTTAATTGTTAGAGTATTTATGATACTAAATGCTTATTAATAGTGTGTAGATGATAGATCTACATCTATTCATTGTCATAAACATCATTTAGATTTTTATTTTATTTAATTTATTTTCGGATTTTATAATTTTTGAATTATAATATATCATTTTTTTGGGATTTCATCATAAATATGTTCTTTTAATGATTCATGATCATTGTGTGGCATGTAAATGATTGATTTACATACTTTTATGCTAGATCTATATATTTAGGACTTTGAAAATGATTTTATTAAATCTTTAATTTTTTCTAAAAATAATTGTTTAAGTGTATTTAATATTTATGATACATTAACTACCAAAGGCTTAGGACTTTGAAAATGATTTTATTAAATCTATAATTGTTGTTAGAGTATTACTATTATATGAGTGTCTTATTTTATAGGAACAATGGTGCGTGACATAGATCCGGCATGGAGTCACGGTGAAGCTGTAGGAAGTAGAAGCAAAATAAAATGTAATTATTGTGAAAAGGTTCTCAATGGGGGAATTACCCGATTGAAACAACATTTGGCACATGTATCAGGACAGGTGATAAAATGTCCGAAAGTGCCACCAAATGTGAGAGCTGAAATGCAGGGGCTCCTTAAGACACTTGCACAAAAAAAAGTAGTACAAGAAAGAAGAAGAACCGAGGAATTTGAAGCATGCAGAGAAGAGGTTTTTGGTTCCTCTGATGATGACGATGAAGACCCGGAAATGACAAGGGCTAGGAGGGAAAGTGTAAGGGCACTTCAGGAGGATGAAGAAAGGAGAAGAATGCAATATGAAGCAGCAGCTAGAGGTAGCCAATATGAGCAGGGTGGTTCATCCGGATCAGGGGGGGCGAGTTTGCGTCGGGCATTTAGTCATAAACAACCCCGTCAAGATCCAGACATTGAGGAGGTTGAAAGACCTCCTACACAGGCACCTCGTAGGCCAGATGTGGTGGGGCCAACTGACCCATTTGCTTATAGAAAACCAACATCAAAGCAGCCAGGCATCATAAAAGCACTAAAGGGCAAGTTTGGTAAAGCAAGAGATAATCTAGTGAGAGCTACTGGGAAGTTTTTTTTGGATGGAGGCATTCCACCCAACAAGGCATCTTCTCCTTATTTCACCACTATGTTAGATGCAGCTGCAGAACATGGTCCAGGTATAAAGGCACCCACCCCTTATGAGATTGGGCATGTATGTGTTGAGAAAGAGTATGATGAGTTGCAGGCTTGGGTGGAAACTTTCAAATGGGCATGGAAGGAAAGAGGTTGCACACTAATGTGCGATGGGTGGACGACGATCACACATCGTCATCTCTTGAATTTTCTAATCTACTCATCTATGTGCACGGTGTTTATCAAATCAGTTGATGCAACTGATCACATCCAAGATGCAAGATATATTAATAGGTTATTGAATGATGTGATTGAAGAAGTTGGGGCAGATTGTATAGTTCAGGTGGTTACCGACAATGCTGCAAACATGAAGGCTGCAGGAATGATGCTTATGAAACAAAGGCCAAGGATTTTTTGGTCTCCATGTGCAGCACATTGCCTGGATTTAATGCTTGAAGATATTGCAAAAGGAAAAGTCATGAAGCAAGTGATTGGTAAGATAAAGCAGATCACCAATTTTTTTTATCAGTCATATAGACTCATTTCCATGATGAAAACACATACGACAACCATGAACTACTGCGCCCTGGCATCACTAGATTTGCCACCCACTTTATTGCTATCGAAAGTGTTTACAAGTATAGAGATGGACTTCTGCAATTAATAAAATCACAAGAGTTCATGAATTCAAAATGGGGAAAGAGACCAAGTCCCATTACAATAGAAGTGTGTAAAACAATTGAGTCCAATAAATTTTGGCCTCATGTGAAGGGTGTTTTGAATGTTTTTGATCCCCTAATAAAGGTTCTTCGATTGGTTGATGGCGATGATAAGCCAACAATGGGCTTCTTACATGAGGCCATGGAGAGATCAAAGCTGGCTATTGAAGCAGATTGTAGATATTACAAAAAGTATTGGAAGATCATCGACGATCGATGGGGACGACAATTGAAACATGATTTACACACTGCTGGTAAGTAAAGGCTGTTTTCTTTAATATTTGAATTGTTGCATTCAATTTTGCCTCACTATATTAATTTATCATTGACTAAAATTCATTGGTACTTTTACAGGATACTTTTTTAATCCACAATTTTCGGATGGACGTATATCTGATGAAATCCGTTTGGGATTAAAAAATGTAATTGAAAGACTGGCAGCGAATACAGATGAAGCCATTTGGGCTACTAATCAGGTAGGCAGTAGGCTAATTAAGGGAAAAAGTATAACATTGTCATTTCTCCAATTTATTTTATTATGTTAATGTCTTCAGGTTGATATATACAATGTACGTGCTGGAAGCTTTGGAACGACGACTGCGCGGAGAGCTATCACACAGACCAATCCCGGTATTGATTGTAAATTTGTAATGTCATTTATATATTATTTAAGGACTTATTATTATTTTATTGACTCTAATATCATTTCTATTTTTTTTTTCAGCTGAATGGTGGTTGAATTATGGAGAGAGTGCTCCTGCACTAAGGATGATTGCTATTAAAGTCCTTAGTCAAACAACATCGTCTTCCAATTGTGAAAGAAACTGGAGCACCTTCTCCTTTATCCACACAAGACCAAGAAATAGATTAACAATGCAGAAGCTAAATAAATTGGTCTACATCCACTACAACCTCAGGCTCCGGAGTAGAAATAGAAGGAGAAGAAAGTTTGAGGATCACCGGGATTATTTTTGTCCAATTAATTTGGACTATATCTTTTCAGAAGAGGATACTGTGTTAGGTCAATGGCTGGAGGAACAAGAACAACCGGTGTTAGACCAAGACCCAGAGTTAGAGGGGTTGATGGAGGAATTGACTGGGGATAGGCCTGAGCCAGTGAGGGCCTCAGAAAGGTTGGAAGAAATAAACTTGACAATGCAACAGGGGCGCGCGCCTGATACAAGTGAGCCAAGGGGACAGGACGTGGACGAGGAGAGTGAGTCAAGTATTTCTACTTCTTCATCATCAGCAGGAATCCCACCTGACTCTCCCGGGGATGAGGGTCATTATAGAGATGATGAGCATGTCACTTATGAGACAGTTGAGCATTTTCCTGCTGCTACCGAGTTAGATCCTCGCCGTGGCTATGTCAGACATGTTGGACAGACAGGGAGTAGTGGTGACGCTGCTGGGCAAGGAGTGGGGGAAGGTACTCATGGTCATCAAGGGGGTTATGTTGGCCAACAGGGTGCCATGTATGGACAGCATATGAATTATTCATATGACCCTAATTGGGTACCCCCTTCACCAACACCGATAATGTCTATCGAACGGCTATTAATTGAGCAAGGGAGGCTTCCCCCACCACCACATGATCCCCAACGACCTTTATATACCCCTCATGGCTTTTACATACCATTTGTGCACAATTACCAAGAACAATCTACAGGGGATCAAGGTAGTTCATCTTCATCATCTTATCAACAACAATCTGAATATGGTCATGGGTATGGTAGTGCTGCACAACAGTATGGAGCATATCTTTTTAACCAAAACCGAAGAAATGATGATGATGATATTGAGCCTGGGCGACACTCCACTTGGTATTAGGTTGTCAATCTATCAACTATCATACACTCATACTCATCAATCTCTCTCTAATTTCTACTCTCTAGTCCCCTCTAATTTCAGGTAAACCATGAACCTTTTGATGCTCAAGTGCTTTATGTCATTTATCTATATCACTATCATATTTCAGATTTTAATATGTTATCTTCATGGTCATGAATTTCACAACTTATTTGATGATTGAGTTAGTATTAAATGATAATTGATATGTTTGTTATCTACTTATCTTTATTTTCTTATATTTTACACTAATAAATTGATCATGAGCATAAGCAATGGTTGCATTATATAAAATACTGGAGAATAAAGCGAACAGCGACACAGGCAGGACTCATAACTTAAGGTGACCGAGATTTTGATTTATTGTTGTTACTAATGGAAAAAAATATTGTTTTCCAGCATTTTCTAATATTTTGGATTTTTTGAATATTTTTGCGAAATTTTTTGGATTAAAAAAAAAAATTCACACCGCGACGACCGCGACGGACCGATATCCGCGACGATATCCGCGACGTATCGGTTTTTCGGCCCGGCCGATACCGCGACCGATACCGAGATTTTGAACCATGCAATAAACCCATATACATTAACAAGAAGAATCATCCATAAAAATCCATTTTTGAGCAAGAAATGGGTATCTAAGCAAGATTGATCATATTCATGAATCAAGTAAGGAATCATGCATACAAAGGTATAAGTTTAACTTGCCTTAAGTGATTGGAAGCTATCTCACACTTAAAACCTCTTAAGCTCAAAATCCCCAAAAACACAAGCTCAAATGCCCTAAAAATGGTGAAAACGAAAATGAATGAGATGAATGGGGAAGAAGATGATGTATGCACGAATTTAGGGCATTTTTATACTAATCTGAAGCAAGAGAAAGGAAATGAAAGATGAGACTTACCAATGGAGGAAATGAAACACTTTTACAGAGAATGGAAGCTTGGAGAAGATGAATAGGAAGATGAAGATGTCTCCACCAAGACTCACATGCAATAGTTAGCCCAAGAGGATGTTAGGATGGAAGGCTGGGAGGAGATGAGGTAGTAAAGAGATTGAGAAGAGAAGGTTCAGCTAGAGTTGAAGAAAGAAGAAGAAAGGAATAGCTAAAATGGGTTTTATCCCAACTTTATCCTGCAGTTGCATGCAAGTCCACAAAATGGACTGAAAATCTCAAGAAAGGGCTTGGGCTGATTAAGTGGGCTGGGAATGGGCCTAAATGGATCCGAATTAAATGGGCCAAGACATGAAAGTTAAGGCCCATGAAATGCTCTATGCAATGCATTAAAAACCCAAAATTTCTAAGTACACATAAAACCCAAAACACTCCAAAAGTCATAATCTACCTAGTAAATGGTCAAACCTTACTAATTCTACCTAATCAAGTCCAATCAAAATCAAAACATCCATTAAGCAATTAATCTAATTTAATTAACTCTAAAACGAGATTAAGGCGGGTCGGGGTGTTACATCTAGCACTCACTCTACTTTGCCCAAAACAAAATGTCATTATTATGGTAATGAAGGGCATTTCAAATTTGAGTGCAAATTAAGAAAAAGTCATTTGTCCAAACCCATATATGAACCAAAAAAGGCAAAATCTAATTCTATGAAGGGCAAGACATTAAAATCAAAGGAAGACTCTAGAAAGTTCAAACAAGTTAAACCATTTCAACAAGAGTCTCCTAAGATAGATTTTAAAAGGACTAAACAAATTAAAAATAGTCAAAACAAATCTATCAAAAAGAAACTTCTCACCTTACCTCCTCTATCTTTGGAAATGAAAGAACTTTTGAAAAAGGTTGAAATATTAAAATTAAAATTCAAAAGAAAAAAAGAGGGAGGAAAAGTTATGAGAAATAAGAAGAACACAAAGAAAACACAACACGAAACACCAAAGACTAATCATCATTTTAAAATTGTCAAACCTCAAAGATTTGATGACAAGTCTAAAAGAAATCAAAATTTATCTCATTTGGTTGGTGGAATCTCAAACTTAGGCTCAAAGGCTCAAGACCTTAGATGAATACCTAAGGTTAAACTTTTAGAAAAACACTAAGGCCTTATAATTAGATTAGACCAACCCCCTCTCATAAGTTATATGTGTTGTTGGTCCTAAGTCTAATTGTTTCAAACTTTCGTAGTATTTTCTAGATGTTTGAATTTCAATTGTTTGAGAATTATTTGTTGAAAATGCATTTTTGAATTCAAAAGGTACTTTATATTAAAATGCATATGTTTGATCAATTTAATTTGAAAAAGACTTTTCTTTTATTTTGATTGAATTGTTTCTTATGATCCTCTAATTGTTCTTCATAGTTAAATCAATCATAATACACCCTAACTATTGATCATAAGTCAAAATTTTAGTTTCTGCAGTTTTAATTCATGTTTCTGCAGAGTTCGGCTAACCGAACTTAAGTTGTCGGCTGACCGACAATGCACAGGGGCGATATATACCCTGCGCGCGGAACACTGTCTGTTCCGTTTCATTTCAAACCCTAGGGCTCCTTGTTCTACTGTTTTTCCTTCTCCAAGAGTGAGATATTCATCTTTTTCACGCAATGATCATTCACTATTAGCAAACGTTTTTGGTCATCTTCCCCAATCTGATCTCAATATCAGAGGAATGCACTGTTCATCTTCTTAGCTGCTGTTCTTGATTGATTCATTCTCTAAACGTGAAGATACACTGTTCCAGATTGTGTGATGCTTCTAGCTTCTCCAAAATCTCTTGAGAGAACATCCAATCCAACTGTCCAAGCTGTGAGTTGATCACCCCATTCCAGCTTGTTGTGGATTGTTTCGGGAAGACCCAACGTTGAATTCAGTTTGTATGACTGTGGGTGCTCTTCTCATTATGAATGGATGCATGAAGGTTCAGTAATCATATGTAGACATTTTTGTCCAAGACCAAGCAGTTGTTTTCAGTAATTACCCCAGCTACAATTTCTGCCTGCCAAGTGTTTGACAGATTGCCTGAACCAGCGTTCCTTGCAATTTCAGCTTCTGTCTTAGTTCTTTTCAAGTTAAATCTAGGTGAAATTGAAATCATACTCTTTTCTTCATCTTCTTGCACATATATTCTCAAAATTCCAAATCTTTTCTATCTCAATCTTTCTGTTCTCACTAGGTGTTTGTCAAAATGCCTCATAGGACAAAGAAAGCTACCCCTAGACGTCCTCTTAAGAAGGAAAAAGCCAAAGCCTCCTCTAGTAGACCAATAGTGGATAGTGCAGATGAAAGTTCATCTCCATCTCCTCCTCCTCTCACAATAGAATTGAAACATGACTCCCACATTTTAAATAATCTTCAAAATAAACCTATTGTTGTTGACAGGAGAACTGTAGTAGACAAGATTCTTACCAAAGGCTATGATTTGAGAGAGGTAGCCAGTAGAGTAGCATGGGAAGGGATCCTCCATCGGGGAGAAAATGCATATCCTTCTCTTGTCAGACACATGTATGCATCCATCTCCAACACTGATGTTAGTAACAATACTTGTTCTTTCACCATTTCTTTCATGGATAGAAATGAAGTGATTACCCCTCAAATAATAGGTACAATCATGGGTATCACTTTTGTGTCTGATTCTCCTTTTGAGGATGAGAGAAATGCAGCTACTCGCGAAATTTGTGATTTTGACTGTCCATGGGACAATAGAAAACACCATTTAACTATAAATTCTGTCATTCCTTTGTATCGGATTATTCATCAAATCTTGACATTCAATGTTTATCCGAGAGGTGGGAATAGGACTAAACTCACTGCCTATATGGTTAGCATCCTATCCAAGGTAGTAACAAGAACTGCTATTTGTCTACCTTCCCTCATCTGCCATACAATCACCAAATTTCATAACAATCCAACTCAAAAGAATGCTATCCCCTTTGGATATTTGATGACTCAGTTGGCTTTCTCTTTTGGCATACCCAAACCACACGGAGAACAACCACTTTACAAAGCTCCTTTCTCCTTGGCCAACCTGAACCAAATGAATCTTATTCCAAATATTCAGATCTCAATTGTAGAAGAACCTCCTTTGGCTCAGCAGCCTCCTAGTCCTCCTCCTCCTCCTCCTTCTCATCGTGCTTCATCCTCCATGCCCTCTCCTCATCCCTCATCTTTAGGCATATCTCAAGATAGGATGGCAGCAATGGAACAAGACATAGCATACTTGAAGAGGAAGCAGAAGAAGTATACAAAGACAATGAACAAAATCTTCAAATATCTCTCCAAGATCTCAAAAAGCTACAGAAGAGATGATATTGCTGGGTCACCTTCTCCATCACCTCCAACTCCAGATTCAGATTAGGAGTCAACTTTTCATGTCACCACACATTTTGTTTTTAATTGGTGTATTTTTGGTGGTGTACTTTATTCTTGGGAAGAAGAGAATGGATGGTTATGTTTAGGTTCATGTTTATGTCATTTGTCAATTGCAAGACTTTAAATTTGTTTATGAATGACTTATTTTGATCCATGAGCCATCTAAATGATTGTCTTCTTTTTCCTTTATTTTGAGGATATCAATATTATGCTACTTTGAAATGTATATTGCTTGCATATGAGTCTTATTTGTAGATTCTTAGCAATTTGATGTCAATGGGGGGAGAAGTTAGAAAGAGGAGAAAATATCGAGAAGATAGAAAAAGGAGCAAACACAATGGGGGAGAAAGGAGAAAATAAATATGAAAACACCATTGCTAGAACAATGGGGGAGAGCTAGAAGAGCTAGAACACTGGGGGAGCAAAGGAAGAAAGAAAGAACAAATGAAGAAGCCAAGCCATCTGATTGAAGAAATAGATCAGCTCAGGAGGAGTTGAAGTCTAAGTGAATGAAGATCAAGAAAATGAAGAAATGAATGGACCGTTGTGAAATGAATGGTTTATATGTGATGTATTCTTAAATGTTTCTTAGTCTTTTTAGTGTTGTTTGCCATCAAATTGCAAAGGGGGAGATTGTTAGACCCTAGGTTATTTGCAATTTGATGTCTAGCATATGTATCATATTCATCTCATCACATAGTTTCACATTGCACAAGTTTCATCATGAAAATCACTCTTTTGAATTAACCCTGTTTTTGTCTCATTTAAAACTCTTTATGGTTGATTTAAATCTTGATTTTAAATGTGTTTTCTTGTTGAAACATTTTACAAAAACACCTTACTATTCCGAGTTTTCAATTGCTTTCAAAGTTATATTTTTTCAAAAGCTTCAGAACTACAAAATTTCAAAATGACCAAACTGTCGGTCAGGTTGTCGGTCCACTGTCGGCTAACCGACATAACATCTGAAGCTGACCGAAAGCATTTTGGTTAGAAAACCAGAGAGCTATTTTTTGATCCATTTTGAATTTTCGGTTAGGATTTTGGTCAACCCTTGGCTAACTGAACATGTTCGGTTTACCGACAAGAGGAAAATGGTCAGCAAATTTTCAAAAAATATGTCCATTGGGAAGTGACCGTTGGGGTGTCGGCTAGCCGAACCCTATATGTCGGCTAACCGACACCTAGCCGTTGGGCTACTTTTTCTATAAAAACAAGTTCATTCCAAAATATTTCTTGATGATAAAAGAGGCCATTTTTGAGTGTTGAAGAGCCTAAGCAAATGGAATGAACTAAAGAAGCCTATATTGCTCATTGGAAAGCTAAAGCTTGATTTTATGAAGTTAAAACTCTAGTAAGCTTTACTTTCCTTTCCATATGTTATATGCTTTATTTGAAATCTTTGAAAAATGATTATTAGCATATTAACTATGGTGTGTTGAATCCATTACTCATTTTATCTTTGATTTAAGTCATTGGATTCATCACCTTGTTTTCAAACCAAGTTGATTTAAAGTTTCATTAATCCTGCCTTGTCTAAATCTTTGATTTCTCTTAGTGCATGTTTAGTTACTTGGTTTGAATTATCTTTGTTGTTTTCAAATCTATTTAGAACCTTGGTTAAACCTTTGTTTTTGAAAACAACACATCACTTGCTTCACATGTTTTCGTTTAATTAGTTATATACAACTTGAGAGTTTTTTATTTTCAAATCATTATCAAGTTCATATCTTTACATGTGATCATCATTCTTCTTCAATCAAATCCTTGTGTGCCTTAACTTTAAAATACTTCTAGCACACATTGATTAAGCCCTCATTATAAACTTGATTGAAGTTTTCACACACACACACACACACACACACACACACACACACTTTATGAGCATTCATCTTTGCATTTCATAGTATTTTTGTGTGAGTTAGATTTTTATTTTTATATCCGCCTATGTTAGAGGCTTTATAATTGAACTTAATGTATTTATCTTCTAGTATTTAGATACTTCATTGAGAAAGAAAAATCTATTGATTGTAAAGGTTATTGCTTAGCCTAGAAAAGCATCTTGAATAGGTTGTTGTTATGCATAGAAAAACAACATTGTTAGGTTATTGCTTAGCCTTGAAAAGCGTATTGTAATGGTTATTGCTTAGCCTATTGAAAAGCATACTTAGTGGAAATCCGGTGGGGTGATTGGATCACAAGTCGGTAGTGGATGTAGGCACATTGGCCGAACCACTATAAGTCATTGTGTGGTGGTGAATGATTTGTGGTGATTGTTTTGTTTATCTTCCGCATTTATTGTTATAATCATCACTAGTTACATGTTAATTTAAGGAAAGTTAAATTTGGTCACAAAATTGTAGATCACCCTATTTACCCCCCCTCTAGGGTTAAGATCCCAGACTTTCAGTGCCGAACGAAATCTGAATCAATTTAAATCAAATCATTTCAATACATTTCAAATCGATAAACGAACAATATCGAACGAGTTAAGTGAGTCGCCTTACCGATATTTTCAAGTGTGGAGAAACACTCAAATCTATTTCAAATCAATTTATAGAAAACATATAAAATTTTTTAACTTGGAATGAAGTAATGTGTAGTGGTTTAATGGCTTACCAAGGGTCGCCTCGATACACACTTAGCCTCTCAATGTTGATTTATAAATGAAAGATTTGGTACCACTGAAGATCTCCAACATTTAAGGTTGTAAAGTGTACATCAAGACTTATAAAAATTTCCTCGGTAATTCCAACATCAAGCCTTTCCCTCATTTCTCACATTCGATTCACACAATTCAAGATATTTCCTTTCAATCCTTCCATTCCCAAACATCCATGGTCCCTTAAGGGAGTATACACCTTCAAGAAAGACAAATGGGCGCAGGAAAACTGCCCTGTGACAGGGCCCAGTCTGCTCGAGCGGTTGTGGGTCTGCTCGAGCGGAGCCCATCCAAAGGCTGGTCCGCTCGAGCGGCCCAGCTTTTGCCTGATCCGATTCAGTGCAGAATTCTATACTGTTTCTGGTATTCTTTGATTCCTTTTTCCCTCCTTCCCTCTATCACTCCCACCTTCCTTCTTACACATTTTGAACCTTCTTTAGCATTAATAACTCCCCATTCAACCATAGACCATTACAATTCATTCCAATTACAAACCGAATTCAGCAAAACAAGTTACCAAAAACAGAATGTAAAATTTTGAAGTACATTTCCAAACCTTTGTAAACAATTAGCTAACAAGGAAATCCACATAGCTGTAACAACAATTTATGGAAATTATAGATATACAAGACAAGTCCTCCAAACATTTCAAAGAAAATAATCTTCTGGATGTAGTGAAAAACATCATAGTGTAAGAAAAGAAATAGGGGATTTGACATATTGGCCCCTCTTAGACATTTTTATCCTAATTCCATGACTAAAGCTAATTTAATGTCACTAGAGTCGTTTGACTCTGGTCTCCCTTTGTTTATTTACTTTTTTGCCCAGTATCCCATGATATCATGGGATCCGAATGTAAAAAGTCAAAATGCAAATCCCTATACCGTCTTCTTATCTCTCCACTTCCCTTTTCACCTTTCCATTTCACCTCTCTTCTGTTTTTTACTTCCAGCAACATCACCAGCAGACCAAGATGAGGACTTAAGATGCTCTCCATTCTTCGGTTCCGTTTCTACAAGTTGAGGACTTAAGATTTTCCTTCACCACTAGTAGATGATGGTTACGAATCATGCAATGGTTTCACCTTCTCTTTTTTGTGTGTAGTACCAAGATATATGATCTGAAAGTTCTCTCCCATTGAGGCATTTCCTTTGCCCCACTTTCTCCTCCTCTTGCCAGAAACCCCAAGTTTCCCGCTTTCTTTTTCCTTTTTGGTTATTCACTTTTTCCCTTGGCACTGAAGTTTTTCCATCGGCATCAGCAACAAATGGTAACACAGTAGCATCAGTTTATTCAAGGGCCCTGAAGTTTGTGCTCTTTTGTGAATGCAAGTATTTTTTGACGATGTAAATGAAACCTTTTGTATTTGATGTTGAATATTTAATTTTCATTGTATTGTGGAATGGGATGATGTAACGGGAAATGATTTGTTATGGAATCAGGGCCTCAGTCACAGTTCACATGATATGGTGGGTTTTATTGGTCTCTATATGGCACTGACTTTCTGCAAACAGCAGGCACAATTTATTTTTCTCAGACCCATTTCAATTTAGTTGTCAAGTGAAAAGTTCTTAAAAAACGTGGCTACCATTTCTAATGTACGACTGTTGCATAAATCAGTCCCCCTGCTATTGTAATGAATTCTAAGGGGAAAAGATAATGACATACAATGCAAAATAAGTCTACATTTACATCATTTCTGCTGTTTTTTTATTGGACTAAAATTTTACCCAAATGTACTGCAGAAAA
This sequence comes from Litsea cubeba, assembly GCA_012931725.1. NCBI lineage: Eukaryota > Viridiplantae > Streptophyta > Magnoliopsida > Laurales > Lauraceae > Litsea > Litsea cubeba. Next base: position 60,327,633 of record CM022948.1, read on the forward strand.
GCCATGCTATCATGGGATTATCCCATGATATCATGGCTTTTGTCTGCATTTTGTAAGTAACATTTGTATTTTATTTAGGAATCAATAATGATAAAGCGTGGAAAATGTATTGACAATTGACCATCATTTCGAAGCTACGTGGGCATCATTTTTAAAGCTTTGTTGTTAGACTAACGTTTCACCCAAATGTATTGCAGAAAAGCCATGCTATCATGGGATTATCTCATGATAGCATGAGATAATCCCATGGTATCATGGCTTTTCAAATTGTTCGATACAAATTGTCTGCATTTTGTAAGCAAGATTTGTATTTTATACATGACTTTTCTAGGTCTCTATTGAATATATTGATTGCAACAATGAAGCACAATGCGTTTGTCAAATTATTTTATGCAAATGTAATGTACAAACATCCGGATATCATCATACAGTCCCATGACATCATGGGGTTTAGAGTTATCTATGATAACCTGCGAAAAGCCATGATATCATGGGATAATCCCTCTTCATCCACTTTTCCTGCAACACAAACATAAGAAATAAACCCACCAACAAATTCAACCACCATGTGCAAAATTTTCAGAAGCATTTACACATTCCATAACAAATCATTTCTAGTTACATCATCCCATTCCACAATACAGTGAAAATAAATTATTCAGCATCAAATGCAGAAGGCTTCCATTTACATCGTCAAAAAGTACTTGCATTCACAAAAGAGCACAAACTTCAGTGCCCTTGAGTAAACTGATGCTGATGTGTTGCCATTTGTTGCTGATGCTGATGGAAAAACTTCAGTGCCAAGGGAAAAAGTGAATAACCAAAAAGGAAAAAGAGAGAGGGAAACTTAATTGGGGTTTCTGAGAAGAGGAGGCAGATGAGATGCCTCAATGGGAGAGAACTTTCAGATCATATCTCTTGGTACTGCACACAAAAAATAGAAGGTGAAACCATTGTATGAGATTCGTAACCATCGTTTGCTATTGGTGAAGGAAAATCTTAAGTCCTCATCTTGTAGAAATGGAACCGAAGAATGGAGAGCATCTTAAGTCCTCATCTTGGTCTGCTGGTGATGTTGCTGGAAGTAAAAAACAGAAGAGAGGTGAAATGGAAAGGTGAAAAGGGAAGCAGAGAGATAAGAAGACGGTCTAGAGATTTGCATTTTGACTTTTTCATTCGGATCCTGGGCAAAAAAGTAAAAAAAACAAAGGAAGACCGGAGTCAAACAACTCTGGTGACATTAACTTAGCTTTAGTCATGGAATTGGGATAAAAACCCCCACAAGAAATTTGAGAAGCATAAATCATATCTGTAGGTGCAGAAAATAATGACCCACAATAAGGAGGTGCCTTAGAGGACTTATCCGATGATGATGATGACTGGGAATGTCTGGGTGCCGTCCGAAAGCCTGAAAGAGAGTAGCAAACGATCAAAGGACCCTGGCCTGGGCGGCGCAAGGCTCTCCGATGCCAAAGTCAGTATGGGAACTGGGACAATGGAAGGAGAGGAAGAAGAGAGACAGAGTAACGGCTCTGTGAATGAAAAATGGCGTACCTTAGATGGTGGCTTGAGCCTCTATTTATAGAGTGTGGAACGTATCTTAGGGAGATATTGTGGTGTGGGTCCCGTGATTTGACTGGGAAGTCACGATCAGCCCACATTGCATTAATTGCGGTCCAATCCAGCCCACTCTGTATTAAATGCACGTCGGGTCAGCCCACGTCGCATTTAATGCACATCTTGTTGGGCCAGATCGTGTTGGGCGCCTTTGGCGGTAGGGGTACCAGCGGATCTGCCCTCGGGCCCTGCCCTGATGTGGCCTCAGCCGCTGGATGCCGCCCTGTCAGGATATGACGAAGATTGTGGGCGGCTGGATGTCGTGTCTGTCCCACTAGCTCGTGCCCCTATCCTTCCACGTGCCTGATGACGTGGGGGATGAGGGGCGCAAGTGAAGGTTCTCTCTTGCTTCGGCTACTGTCCTGGCTTCTTCAGCCGAGGTGGAGTTTTCTGCCGAGATGGCACCGGGGTGGATCAGCCGAGGTGGAGCCCCCGCCGAGATGGCACCCGGGGCGGACCAGTTCGGCGCTAGTGGCCAGGAGATGCTTGACTTCGGCCAAGGCCTCTGTCCTGGTAGCCGGGGTGAGATTGGTGCCACGTAGATGGCACGCGGATGGCACGTGAGAATGCTTAGCCTCATCTGATGGCTGTGATTAGCTTAATCTTGTGGCTCTGAAAATCTCCCCACACAATTGCCCCCTAGCTTTTGACCTCTGAAGTGTGCTAGCCTTTAGGGGTTGAAAGCTAGAAGAATCCGTCTGGGGATGCGGTGATCATTGCCTGGTGTCGCTTCAATTGTCCTAAAGCAATAAACATTCTGACCTGTCTGTACTGGGAAGCGAGTCGACGGCTACACGCGTCGCCTCTTCACTGATTGCGCTGTCTTATTGATGGAATGGGTGCGGATCGCGAAATCCGTCCTTTTGGATTTCGAAAGCAGCACGCGCCGAGGGTTTCTTCTCCATAAAAAGGGTCGTCCCCTTCCTTTCTTGCTTCTGATTTCTTTCCGCTTTCACCTTCATTTTCGATTTCTGCTCTGCTGCTTGAAGTCTCTGGCGAGGACGATCATAAGGAGTGTCTGGATCTGTCCCTGGGTTCTCCCTCTGTTTATGTAAGTTGCTTCGCGCCTCTGTCCGGTTCTTTCTTAGGGTTTCGCGACTTCTAGGGTTTTAGCTTCGCTGTTATCTTCCTCAGTCATGGGCACCCCTAGATTTGATTTAGAAACCGAAGAGGGCTTAGCCAGATTTAGGGCTGCCTTCAGTATTCCGGAGCGAGTCCTACTCAAACCGGCGGACGCCGTCGACTATGCCACGATGCGCTGGTCCGGCGGCTGGATGCCGTTCCCCTTGATCTCTGTGATCGAGGGTGGGGTCAGGTTTCCTCTGCACCCCTTGCTTAGGGATTGTCTCAGCACCTGGTCCCTTACCCCTTGCCAGCTGATGCCAAATGGCTATAAGGTCATCATGGGCACGGCGAAGCTGAATGAGATTCTGGGGACCGACCTAGGTGTCCACGATATCGAGGACACCTACGATATCTGCAAGGCAGGGGAGGGGAAATATTATCTCCGGGTGAAGCCGCAGAGAAGGGGCTTCGTCTTGGCCTTGGAGGATTCAAGTAAGAATGCCGAGGAGAGCGTCTTCTGTGTGTCGGGGGACTGGGAGTTCGGCGATGGCGAAAGTAGGAGGCTGGCGGTCCCACGTCGCCCCGGGACTGTCCCAAGTAAACACCGCTCCTTTTCTCTTTGTTGCTTTGCTTGATCTCTGCGATGCCGAGCTGACACTCTTATTGCTTGTTGTGCAGAGGTAGGTGCTAGACGACGCCGAGCTGCAAGCGAAGGCTGGAGGAAGAACGCTGCTGACATCAACAAGGTTGAGGGATACAAGGGGCACGAGACAAGGTCGGCCTGGAAGCTGCTCGGGTACGAGCCAAGGTATCGCGGTCATTACAGGAGGACCGGAGTAGCCGAGGAGGACGAGGCGCACCCCGACCGTCCGACCGTTTCTGTTGCCGTGCCTGCCGGGATCCCTGTGAACGATCCAGTTGCGAGCCGAGCTGCATCCGGTTCCGAGGCGTCCACTTCAAGTTCGGAACTGTCGAACCTGAGGCAAATAGTGGACGCTTATTCTTCCGATCGGGAAGAAGACATGGCGGGAAGGTCGAGGGAGCCGGTCGTTAGGGACCTAGCGGCCAAGTTTAGGCGGGGGTCTTCTTCGTCTGCGACGCCATCTTCTGCCAGCACCCGCGCTGCTTCGAGCTCGGGAGGTGCTGGCGCTACTTCAGCTTCTGCTCCTACTCCAGCTTCTGCTCCTGCTCCTGCTCCTGCTCCTGCTCCGAGTGCGGGAGTGCGGTGACGCTCGCCGGAGCGCCCAAGGGAGGGGTCCCCGCCTAGAAAGAAGTCCAAGGCTGGGGAGAAGGACTCGGGGGCTGAACAGCCTCCGAAGAATAAGGCCCCTGCGCGGGCCCCCGGAGCCAAGGCTCCTATTGAGAAGAGCGCGCAGGTCAGCATGCCGACCGGTGGAGCGACCCGCGAGCTGACGATCTCGGTGGGGCAAGGGTCTGGATCGGCCTCCGGACCCCGGAGTGCCCCAGCGCCATGGAGGCCGAGGATGGAGACTCGGCCCGGTAAGCCTCTGAACGTCGAGGACCGGCTGTTGGGGAATGCCGAGGTGATCGGAGCTCTCGCCAAGGTCTGTGCTCTGCCAAGAGACATGGAGACGCACGAGAGGTTCGACGATGAGAGCCTGATGGTCTCGGCGATCCAGGCTAATCTTCTGGTAAGTGTTTGCAACGCTTTTCTTCATTCTTCAAGTGTCTTGGTCGAACCTGACCCTCTGTTTCCATTTGCAGAACGTGCAGAGGCTCCTGACCGTGGTGGGAAGGAGCGATAAGAACGCGACGCGGGTCACTCAGCTGGAGTCTGAGAGGGACAAGCTGAAGAGGGAGCTGGAAGAGTCGCGGAAAGGAATGGAGGGGATGAAGAAGGCCTGCGCTGAAGAGGCTGCTCGGCTGGCATCGGCTCTGGCTGATGTCGCCGAACTTACGTCGAAGGCCAATCATCTGAAAGGCGAGGTCTGGGCGAGGAACAAGAAGACCGCCGAACTGGAGTCTGAGCTGGCCAGATTGAAGGCTGAATCTACTGCTGAGGGGACGAGGCTGCGTGGGGAAGTGCTGGCTGGGCGCGCCGAAACGGCAAGGTTGAAGACGGCGAACGCCGAGCTGGAGAAGGAAAAGGCCTCTCTTCAGGCCGAGGCCCAGTCCGCCTTCCAGGATGGGGTGGATCGAGCCAGTGAGCTGTACGAGAAGCAGGTGGAGGAGATCACCGCCATCCTGTTCGAGGAAGGATGCCTAGCCGCACTGAGACGTGCGGGGGTCCCTGAAGACCATCCTGTCTATCGGGACCTGCCGAAGTACTCGGACTCGGCTCCTGAGCCGAGCTCCGCTCCTGCAGCCGAAAGTGCCCCAGTTGGAGCTCCTGCAGTGGTTCCTGCTCCGGAAGATGCTCCAGCTGCCCCGGTCTTGAGCGGTGCCCCGGTCGCCAGTGATGCTTCTGCCGTGCCTCAGGGTGAGGCCTCTTCTGCCCCTGGAGCAAATGAGGCTCTGGTCGAAGAATCTCCTGCCAGCGACGCTCCCAGCAAGGTCGCGGTTTCGGCCGAATCCACTGGTCCAGCAGATACGGTGATCGACCTAGTGGAGTCGCCGAAGCCACAGTAGCCGGGGTCCTCTAGATTCGTCTTTCTGTATGTAAGGTTTTTGCTTCATCTTCTGTTTTCAGAGGACTGCGATCCTCCTTTTTGTACTTTGCTTTCTGTTCTGTAACTTTTGTAACGAAGCTGTTTACAATGAATAAAAAGGAGTTCTGTGATCACCCAAACTGTGTACAATGCTTTTGAGTTCTTTCTTACTTTCCTTGCACTGTTCTGGAACACTTGTGTTTTTGTGCTGCTTTTCTGTGTTTTGAGTGATGGCACAGTTCTTTTCTTTTTTGAAGACTGACTTTGGCCGAAATGGCAGCCTTTGGCCGAAATGACTGGCCTTGCGCCGAGGTGGATCCATACCTTGGCCGAATTGCCTTGCGCCGGGGTAGATCCATCGTTCCGCTGGACTCGGCAAGGCGAGACTGAGTGCGGCTATGGCCTTCTGAGGGGTGTATGAACCCGGATTTCAGGAATCTGACCTTGGCCGAAATGGCTGACCTTGGCCGAACCGCCTTGCGCCGAGGTGTGAGGGGTTTATGAACCCAGACTTTAGGAAACGGCTGAGTGTAGGAACTCCAGACCATTCCAGGGCGGTAGACCCTTGTAGAGTGGGATGAAACCCTGATTTTAGGAATTCGGCCGAGTGTCCGAACTCGAGGCCTTTTCCAGGGCTGTTAACCCTTGTAGATGGGTGAAGACCCTGAGTTTAGGAATTGGCCGAGTGTCCGAACTCGAGGCCTTTTCCAGGGCTGTTAACCCTTGTAGATGGGTGAAGACCCTGAGTTTAGGAATTGGCCGAGTGTCCGAACTCGAGGCCTTTTCCAGGGCTGTTAACCCTTGTAGCCGAAGTCGATCAAAGAGAGATGACAGGTTGCGAAGCCGAAGTCCGAACTCTTGGCCGAAATGGCTGGCTTTGGTCGAGACGAGCTGCCTTGTGCCGAAGTGGAGTCGTCATTCCGCTGATCTCGGCTGTGGAAGCGTGAGCTCGGCAATGATCTTTGAGGGGTGTAAAAACCCTGACTTTAGGAATCCGGCCGAGTGTCCGAACTCGAGGCCTTCTCCAGGGTCCAGGACCCGGAGCTTTAGGAAACGACCGAGTGTGGACTCGAGGCCTTTTCCAGGGCGGTAGACCCTGACCTTTAGGAAACGACCGAGTCTGGACTCGAGGCCTTTTCCAGGGCGATGGACCCTGACCTTTAGGAAACGGCCGAGTCTGGACTCGAGGCCTTTTCCAGGGCGATGGACCCTGACCTTTAGGAAACGGCCGAGTCTGGACTCGAGGCCTTTTCCAGGGCGACGGACCCTGACCTTTAGGAAACGGCCGAGTCTGGACTCGAGGCCTTTTCCAGGGCGACGGACCCTGACCTTTAGGAAACGACCGAGTGTGGACTCGAGGCCTTTTCCAAGGCGATGGACCCTGAACTTTAGGAAACGACCGAGTGTGGACTCGAGGCCTTTTCCAGGGCGATGGACCCTGACCTTTAGGAAACGACCGAGTCTGGACTCGAAGCCTTTTCCAGGGCGATGGACCCCGACCTTTAGGAAACGACCGAGTGTGGACTCGAGGCCTTTTCCAGGGCGATGGACCCTGACCTTTAGGAAACGACCGAGTTTGGACTCGAGGCCTTTTCCAGGGCGTTGGACCCGGAGCTGTAGAAGTCATGCAAGGAGAGATGATACAGATTAGATGATAGGGCAAAAGACACTTTCATTGATCGGGACTTGCTACATTTTTTAGAAACAGAATTTCGTCAAGCGGGACGCATTCCGCGATCTCGGCAGTGGCTTGCCCTGTTTGCACTTGCAGGCTGACTTCGTTGCCCGTGAGATCACCCCGAACGGGCCATGCCAGCCCGGGGCCGGCCTTCCTTCGGCTCTGTGCTCAGGGCGAGAAGGCCGATTTCTACAGGAATGACCGTTCCCATCTCGCAGGCCAGAGGGTGCTGCCAAGGTGAGAGGATGTCCAGTCTCAGTCACTTCTGGCTCGTGTCCTGTGCCTGTCAGCGTCGTGTCAGGCGGGGTCGGGGCCGAGTTGGGTGAGACGATGTCGAAGTCCGCCAGAATATGGGCTTTGATCGCAGTTCGGCCGCGGCGAGCTTTTCTGGGTGCCAGCCCGGGCTCGACGTCCGTCACCTTCTCTTTGTGCGATGCGAGCGTCCGCGAGACGAGGGAGAGGGAACCGAGGATGCCAGGTGGATCACGTTAATGATTTTTTCGGAGTCCTCGCTGTCTAGGTCCCGGGCCGCGCTCTGGTGAACTCGGCCCCCGCTGCCGCCGGCATCTTCTGTCTTGACGAACTCTGGGAGGTGGCCTTCGCCGGCGAGTCTCTCCAGGTACCACTTCAGAGAGTGGCATTCCTCGGTCCTGTGTCCTTTACCTTTGTGGTAGGAACAGTAGAGCTTGCTTCGATCGCCGTTAGTGGGCTCATTTCTCAAGGGCTGAGGCCACTCGAAGAACGGCTTACCTTTTACTTTGTTCAGGATCTGGTGTATCGGCTCTCTGAAGACGACGTTGATGCCTTGATAGGTGCCGGTGGGAGGCCTTGACCTGCTGGTGCCCCCAGACCTGGGTGGTGTGGGCACCGCCGAACTGGCGTCCCAAGCCTGCTTGGGCTCCTGCTTCTGGAAGGGCTTCCCGCCTCTCTGCCGAGGCTGGTTGCCCTCCTGCTCAGGCTCCGGATGCCTGTCTTGATCCCGGGCTCGGATCTCGTCTTCCTCCTGGGCGATAAAGCGCTTCACCCGGGTCATCAACTCCGGCATAGATTCTGGGGGGTTCCCGGCCAAGTCCTTCCGCAAGTCGTGGCCGGGGATCAGGGCATGCTGGAAGGCGTAGATTGCTATCCCTTCCCTGGTGCCTTCAATCTGGCTGTAGACCGCCCAGAATCGTTGGGCGAAGTTGGCGAGGGTCTCACCCTGCTTCATTCTCAGGGCGAGGAGGTCCCCTTCCTTCTTGGGGACGACGCTGTAGGCCTGGAACTTCTTCAGGAAGGAGAGCTGGAGCTCCTTCCAACTCGAGATGGACTTTGCTGGGAGAGAACAGAACCACTTCAGGGGGAGGTCACCCAAACTGGAGGAGAAGATTTTGCAGTTCAGGTGACCTTCGTTCCCCCAGATGGACATCTTCTGGGAGAAGTGTCGGAGGTGAGCGGATGGGTCCGACAGTCCGTCGTAGGGGACGAACCGCGGGACAGAGAATTTCCTGGGCAAGGGGGTGCGCTCGATGTCTTTTGTGAAGGGTGAGCCCCCCAGATCGGTGTGACCACAGATCTGCTTCTGGTCCCGGGCGTCCAGGTTACGCTGAAGAGCAAGCCTGACGCGCTTGTCGAACCGCTTTTGCTCGTCGTCCTCCTCTGGGGTCTGGGCTCTGGGCTTTCGCTTGGAGTGGTTCGGGGTTCGATGGCTATGAGCTCGGCCATCGCGGCTATGGTGACTTCGGCTGTTGCTCGAGCCTTCGTCATGAATCTGGCTCCGTTTAGGGTCCAGATGATTTCCGAGGTCCTCGCGGGGAGGCTGGGCTGCCCTGCTGGGGGCGTTCCTCTTTTTCCCTTGAGGCTCGGAGGCCTGCCTTAAGGAGGCAGTTTGCGCTGCCCTCAGCTGCTGCTGGAGCTCGCGAATCAGCTGCTCTTGCTTCTGGAGGAGAGCAGTTTGGGCTTCGAGAACCCCTCCAGTGACAGGGGGTTGAACGTGGTGCGTCTCACCTACGGCCACGGCTTTGTCCTTCCGAGGACGCTCATGCCGACGCTCATCGCGCCTGGGTGGCATGATTTCTTCTGCTGAGATCGAGGCCTCGAGTCCCTCTTGGAGTGGGAACTCGACGAAGAGCTGAGATCCTAAGCGGCCCTCGCCTGCAGACGTGCCGTGCACCGTGCGGGAGCGCCCTTGAGGAGGGACGACCGTCGACGGTGGTGGCAGCTCGAGCGCTGCTCTCGAGGACTTTGCGCCCTTCCTAGCTTTCGGAGGCATGGCTTCTGAGAGATTGAGGTTAAGAAGGTTGGTAAGGTTGGGAAGGTTGGGATATTACCTTCCCACAGATGGCGCCAATTGTAGGTGCAGAAAATAATGACCCACAATAAGGAGGTGCCTTAGAGGACTTATCCGATGATGATGATGACTGGGAATGTCTGGGTGCCGTCCGAAAGCCTGAAAAAGAGTAGCAAACGATCAAAGGACCCTGGCCTGGGCGGCGCAAGGCTCTCCGATGCCAAAGTCAGTATGGGAACTGGGACAATGGAAGGAGAGGAAGAAGAGAGACAGAGTAACGGCTCTGTGAATGAAAAATGGCGTACCTTAGATGGTGGCTTGAGCCTCTATTTATAGAGTGTGGAATGTATCTTAGGGAGATATTGTGGTGTGGGTCCCGTGATTTGACTGGGAAGTCACGATCAGCCCACATTGCATTAATTGCGGTCCAATCCAGCCCACTCTGTATTAAATGCACGTCGGGTCAGCCCACGTCGCATTTAATGCACATCTTGTTGGGCCAGATCGTGTTGGGCGCCTTTGGCGGTAGGGGTACCAGCGGATCTGCCCTCGGGCCCTGCCCTGATGTGGCCTCAGCCGCTGGATGCCGCCCTGTCAGGATATGGCGAAGATTGTGGGCGGCTGGATGTCGTGTCTGTCCCACTAGCTCGTGCCCCTATCCCTCCACGTGCCTGATGACGTGGGGGATGAGGGGCGCAAGTGAAGGTTCTCTCTTGCTTCGGCTACTGTCCTGGCTTCTTCAGCCGAGGTGGAGTTTTCTGCCGAGATGGCACCGGGGTGGATCAGCCGAGGTGGAGCCCCCGCCGAGATGGCACCCGGGGCGGACCAGTTCGGCGCTAGTGGCCAGGAGATGCTTGACTTCGGCCAAGGCCTCTGTCCTGTTAGCCGGGGTGAGATTGGTGCCACGTAGATGGCACGCGGATGGCACGTGAGAATGCTTAGCCTCATCTGATGGCTGTGATTAGCTTAATCTTGTGGCTCTGGAAATCTCTCCACACAATATCAGTAACATGCATCTCATTGTCTGAATTATTCACTTGCCTCTCAACAAATGGATTCCACAAAACACTCCAAGCACTTCCTATCTTAGCTGCTCCAATCTACACCAAAAACCCCCACGAGAAACACTCAAAAATCCAACAACTTGAAAAGAGAAGGAGCTCTGTAAGAACTCCTTTGCATGCATGAAGAAAGGGTTCTAAAGTGTCCATAAAACCATAAATTCGAAATGGAAGCCATGACTGACCTTTATACAGCTCTAGACAAGAAGAAAAGCTTGGAGAAGAAATGGGTTCCAGCTGAAATTCCTCAAAAATAGTTTCTTTGGAAAGGTTGAGATGAGGAGAAGGGATTGGTGAAGTCCAATCCTCAATTAGCACTCAAGAAGATGGACATGCAGAAGAGAGAAGTGGCTGGAAAAAGGAAGAAGAAGACTCTTTTTCTCAGTTTAGTTGCAGGAAAATGGAAGTGAATAAGAAACCCAACGTGGGTTTTGGGTTTTAAGTGAGGGAGTGGGCCCCATTTGGCCTCAAACTTCACGTAGCCGGATCTATCATTTGTGGGTCCCGAATGAGATCAACGAAGGAGACAAATTTGATCGTCAAAATATCTAGTTTCCAAAAAATATATTTTCCTTATGATTTGCAAATATCAAAATTCATGCACAGATTTGGTGTGAAAAGTCATTTTTGCCCCTTTTTCTCGAAAAATGTGATTTTGGAATTTCAAATTTAAACGGACAAAATATAAAAATTGTTGAGATCAATAAAAAAAAAATCAAAAGGAGTAAAAATTGGAATTTTTCGAAATAGAGAACAAATTCCCCCAAACTAACACGCGTCACACGGGCGCCTCGGCCTATGTCAAACTAAGTTCGATGGCTTTCAAAATTCTCCAAAGCTATTCAAACGTCTAATCTAGCTAAAAATCAAGCTAATCGCCCTCTAATCTCACTTAGAAACTAACCACGGCTAAAATAATAATTAACCATACTAAACCTGGGTCGAGGTCTGACACCTAATATGTATCAAACCATCTTTTCAGTGTAACGAGCAATGGCATGTATAAATAGACTAGTGCATGCCTCATGTAGGTCTCGTGTGATTCACTGAGTATCAAGAGGTTTATTGAGACTCAAGGCTCATCAATGCCTTGAATGGATATGAAACAAGAAAGGAACTGAAATAAGGAATGAAAATGAATACAATTCGAGTTGTTCATTGTCAATGCTAAAAGATGATTCAAAAAGTCTACATAGACAAACTTTTTGGCCAGAATTTTGGACTACCCCTATGATATCCCTTGAATATTCAAGGGATCAAGGGATATCATAGGGGTAGTCTAAAATTCTGACCAAAAAGTTTGTCCATGTAGCACTACTGAAGAGGATTACCTAAAAGGACCAATAAATAACACCTCATACATGTCACAATGAAGACTAATCTAACTCAAATTAAGCAAGTTACAATCTTAGGCAATTTGAAGGTTACTCAATAAGTTGATTGATCATATAATGGAGCTCTAATTAGCAAGTTGTATGGTGTTTCCAAGTTCTTTTATACCTTCAAGCCAAGTTATGTATCTGTTGTTCATTAAAGGTTCCCTAAATAGTAAACAAAACCAACTTAAAAACTAGACCTTGTGCTTTGATGAAAGAAGAGCAAAAATGAGGAAATCATGCACTATCTTGCCGCTTCACTTCACATTTTAAAGTCTCCAATGGAGGGTACCCCAATTTTGAGATCCAACTGAAAACTCAAAAACAGAATTAATCCGTTATCTTAAAGCTTTGGGACGAAAATAAACTCAATATATTTCACAAAACAAGAAAAAGGAGCAAGGAGAACAAATTCAATCTAACTGCCAAAGACAATAACTGCTCCGGAACCATCATCCTACTCAACTCAGAAAACCCCGAATTCGGAATCCTGCAAACCCTAATCCATGCAAACAAACAATGTACAAATCAACCCATGACGTTGAAGTTAACCTACCATGCATTCGATATCATAAGCGGGATGACGGGAGAACCAAAAGGAGGGAAAATACAAAAACATTGAGAAAGATTAAAAAATAGAAGGAGATAGACCTCTGCAGTCTCGGTGGAAAAAACAAACGATGGAAAAACCTATCGGGAGCAAATAAAAGAGTTGAGGAGGAGGCTTGAAGCCTGGTGCAACTGGAAATGGAAGCAATCACGGAGGAGCACTCGTCCAAGGTCGGTCTCAACATTATAGAGGAAGAAAGAAGAAAATAATGAGAAGAAACACTGCGAGCCCTAATATGGTTCGCGGACAGGGTCGACGATGACCTTATGCAGTGTAAATAAGGTAAGCGCCGACGATGTGCCAAATAGGTAAAAAAAAAAAATGAAAATCAGGCCCACTTGCTCTAATTGATGCACCACCGTCTAAAATATTTGATCGCGTAACATGTGCGCATTATGTGTTTTTTTTCTTCGGTTAAATCCTCTAATTTTAATATAGTATAATTGATGAATTGTTTGGTACAAATATCAGCTAGTTTATCTGTAGTAGGGAGATATTGAACATCAAGGTGGCAGTTGATAGCAAGACTCCAAAAAAAATGTACATCAACATGTACATGTTTGGTTATATCATGGAAGATTGAATTTGCATAGAGATAAATAGCCCATATATTGTCCCACAAAATACTGGTAGGAGTCTGAATAGAAAATCCTTAACCTCACAAAGTAGATATTGAACCCGTAGCAACTCACAAGATGCAAGAGTGACACCATGGTATTCAGCCTCTGTGCTGAACTTGGCCACAATTTCAGGGGTGGAGCTACGTATAAGCCAGTGGGTGTTGTCGCACCACCAGCTCTACAAAAGCCCCATATTGGCAAATCCCTCTCCCACTCTCTCGATCCCTCTCGTCTCTTCCTTTCCCTCCAATAGATCCCTCTCGTGACCGCGTCGCTTCCTTCTCCTCCGAACGTCGATGCCATGTATCCTAAGGTCACATTTGGCAACCAAGTAGGTGCTTGGAAATCTCTCATCAATTTTTCCTAAGAAACTAAAATATCTACGTTTGATAATTATAAATTCTTGAGTATTTCGGTATGTGAAATCCTCAAAAAATGAGGATTTTAAGGTACTTGAGGATTTCATAGGCCCGACCATCCCCATAAGATTTAAAATTCCTCAGTCTTGCGGATTTATACGTTGACACTAATTTTTCTTCAGCTATACACACAAACTCAAATATGTGGCAGTCTCAAATCTTCGAATTTATCAAATGCCCTAATAGTGTATTTGTACAATAGGAGAATTTCACGCTTCACAAATTCTGATATCTTGTAAGAGGGAGGAAGCGGGCACTCCTACTTCTATAAGAAATTGAAATTCTCACTCTGGAGTAAAATAAGTTTATTTTTACTGTTTTTCACGAGAAAGATGTGTTGCACCGGGTAATAGTAGAGTCTGCTACACACAAAATTAGAACAACTTTGCTCCCCATAACATGACCCAATCCTATTATACAAATCGTATATAGATGTTTTCCATGTACCTTTCAATGGTAGATTCGGGAGTACGGATCCCTCCGTGTCTCCCCACGAGCTTCCGAGAGTGGGACGCGTAGAATCCTACCATGGGGCCCCACTATATTTAATCTGCACCGCTCAAATGAATGCCACCATCTTTATTAACATATCTTCAAATCTTACTTCATTAGGAATTGGTCCTATCATGAAATTGAGTACATGATCAAGAACAATGCGAGCGCAATCTTATTCATCATCGAGCATAAGCATTAATCATGTTATCAAACATATGCTTAATTTTACTATAAGACCAACTCTTATTGAAGTAAAATATGAGCGTGTGGACGACCTTAATGCCTAGACCCACCTCTTAGAAAATGCGGATCGGCATTTTCAGAGACGAACCGTCCACGGAGCAAGGTTTGACCGAATATGGAGCGAACGATGTATAATTTTTGGTTTTATGTGTAATTTTTTTTTTTTTTGTAAGCTTGATATTTTTCTTTTGAATGAACAGAATCCTCAGCTTTTTTTGGAGGGGTTCTAGAGGATTAATAAAGGAGGTATATATATTAGATAGGTTTTGAGAGTTTAGTTGGGTTGAGGGATTTGTTTTTTTATACTTTATTTTAATGTGGGTATTGCTATTTGTTAATATATCGGGGAATGCAGATTCCCTAGGAGAGTGGAAATTTTTTATTTGTTTTTTGGTGTGTTTGAAAGTGAGAGGGAGGTGAGTTTGCTTGTGGATTGTGAGAGAAGTGGCTCTTGAATTCAAAGACAGCATTGCTTGTTGAATGAAGGAGAGGGAGATGGTGGGGTCATGGAGACATGATGTGGGTAGGTAAAATAAGGGAGAATAGCTGGATAGGGTTGTGGAACTGTGGTGTGAGGATTGAGATAGTCAGTGTAAGGTCAATTTCGAGTAGTGTGATTGGACGGCATGAATGCTGAGCTTGCCCCCCTCCTCTAAATGAGAATCCTTTTCTTGAGAGGGAGAATCCTGCTTAAGAACACAAAATTCAGTGAAATTCGATCGGATTTTTCGATCGAAATCTCTCTGATGTGTAAGTTAAAATTGATTTGAAAATTGTCCGTATCCCTTTCCGTTCTCCATCTTCCCATCATATCTTCCTTACCTGGATCGTGAGATAGATCCCCCTGTTTTGCTCCCAGCCGTTTGGTCATGGCTTTCGAGGCGTTCATGGCCTCCATCGTGGGATGGTTTTCTCCCCTCTGATCCGGTCTCCTCGTCCCCTTTTACTCCAGTTGTCTCCCATTTTCCCTACTCACTGTGCTGGGTAGTTCGGGCTAGCCTGGGACATTTCTGTTGTCTGGGCCAGATCCAGTCCGGTTCCAGATTGGTTTTACAAACCGCCCCCAAGAGGGTCCGAGTCCTGAATGGATCCTCGGATCGAGTCAGCCCTCAAGTCGGATCGGTTCCGGCCTGGACCT
Source organism: Litsea cubeba (assembly GCA_012931725.1). NCBI lineage: Eukaryota > Viridiplantae > Streptophyta > Magnoliopsida > Laurales > Lauraceae > Litsea > Litsea cubeba. The sequence goes on from CM022948.1 coordinate 60,342,830, forward strand.
GACTAAATTACCTCCAACAGTCAGGTTCCTCACTCAGTCCACCATCATTACTTCAACTTTCTCATTAATGAGATGAGAAGAAAGTAAGAAACAGCACAGTGGGCTTTGTGGGCATATGTACATGCTTTTGAAGCAAATGCATGTACAGGTTTCTTTATGAGTGCTTGGAGAGGGGAAAGACCCACCCACACCATGGCCGAATTTTGGCCTAACAATACAAAAAAAAGGCTTTTGGGAGCCTTTAATAAGGAGTGTTTGTATTTGAAATCATAAATGAGAGTTTATCTTCTTGTACTCTTTTCATATTTGCTACTCATGCATTAGCACTTGTCTCAATTTGAAATAAAATTCTGATGCTCATATTTGTATTGAACATCCAAGAATTATGAAAAAAACAAAAATAAAAATAGCTCCATCTAAGGTTGGAAATTGTAGGATGACAAAAGGCTCTACTTTATTCCAGCCTCCCAAGAATTGTCACATATGCTATTTAACATCTTGATAATTAATAACATTGAATCTAATCACGAAAAAGAAAAAAAAAAAAAACACAACTTAGGCACTTTTTCATGAATTTGAATTCTTAAGTATTCTAAGAGACACATTCTTAAAAGTGACTAAAATTGAAAAAAAAAAAAGAAGGATAAAGATGCATAAATCGCCATCAAATAATCTCGACCCTACAATTGGAAAAGACTTCAAAGGCGATGAAAAATAAGTACCCATCCATTTTCCTATTAAATTAAATCATAGGAAAGTCAGGTCTTATCTACATCTTCACCACTTTGTAATCTTTTACAAATCCTTCACCCCCTCACCTCTCCACTAAAATATAATTAGAACTCATAATTCCATAAAAACATGTGTGCTTAGAAAAATCATTAGATCTTTATTTCTTTAAAAGGGAGTTTATGATAATATGACCTAAGTGACACTTGACTCATTTGACACACCCTGTACACTCAGCTTTCCCTCGTCCACACGTCTTGTTTCGTCATCAATTTGACGTGTCCTAAGTAGACCCCACAGACTAAATGCACCCAAATCGACCGGTGGAACACCCCGTATTTACTTACAATAAGATAGTAAAAGTAAAGTTGAAATCTTTAAAAACTTACCCATCTCTCTCTCTGGTTTGGAATTTTGTAGGGGAAATGGATGGCAGGCCCCATAACCAATTGGTTGTTTATTCATTGAAAGTGAATTATCTTTTGAACGTAGAAATTTATAATTATGTATTAATTATTATCTATTTTATGTGATCGAATCTTAAGGTTAAATTTCTTTCTCCATTTTGATATATTTTTTTGTAGGAATCATATTTGATACTTAAATATATGGATAAGATATACTTTTGCATATTAATTAATTATTTATAAACCCAATATTATATAAGTGGTCGGACATCTAATTATTTTAAAATTTAGCATTTCCACCTTCATGTGGGAGCCATCGGAACTTAGGTGCAGACGTCCAAATCCATCCAATCCATGGGAAAGACGAGTCTCTTTCACGTTAAGTTTGGTAGTTAGGTGGTCCTCACACATGACATGAGATATGACTTATGAGTACGAGTGTTACACTTCAATGAAATGGAGCTTTTATGTAATAACTAGTTAGCCCTACACAAGGCACGTGTAGTATCCAAAGGTATGTGCTTCTAATTGTATTAAAGGAGATTTCAGCTATAAATATATAATGTAATAAAATGCAGTTCATTTATTCATCAAAGTCCAGCTTAATTGTCAAAAGTTAAAACTCTGAAGTTGGCAAAATGATTAAAATAACTTGTTCAACAAATATGCAATGTTTATATTTCAAAAAATATTTATTTTAAAAAAAATTATTATTCTGTATGAGAAACCCTTACTTTTAATCTCATCAATAATCTCCAAAAATAGCATTACATTCACTTGTAATTTTCATATTTTCTTAAATGTCAAACATTATTAGAATGTGATGATTAAAATCCACATCCAAATTGCCTATAAACAGAGACAGTCTGATAGACTATAACCAGAGACGGTTTGGATAGTGGATACCTACTGTCACGCAGCATATAAATAGAAAATAAGCATATAGGATGCAATATAAAGCTAGCATATTCAACATAATCAATGTCATTTTTCTTAATGGCTACTTATAACTTACCGAAACAAATTACTCTCTCTATTCCTTTAAATTTCTCACAATCCAAAGTCCTAGACCGCCTAAAATAATTTAGAAAATAAGTGCATGTCATGAATTAATACCGAGTGAGGATTCACCATAAATGGCATTGGATGTAGGAGGTGAGGAGCAAGTATATTATTATACCATGGAGGGGTGGAAAAACGAAACAAGGTGAGAGGAAGACCAGGTGGTCCGGACCAGAGCAAAAACATGACCGTGTAGGGATTTAAATGGGTTTCCGATTCTTCGATTACTCGAAGGTTCCGACCCCTTAAAAATCTGGTCGGGGTCCTTATTTAGGCCCCAATAAGTAAATGGGTCTGGATCCAATTCCACATTCGTTTGGACCCGGATCCAGACCCATCCCATATATGCTTTTGGTTTCGGTTCCGGAGCCAAGAAACTGGTTCTGAAACGGTTCTGAGTCCAAATACGGTTCCACCTTCTCCTTAACAGCTGGATCCGGATCGAAACCGACCCATTTACAGCCTTACATGTGTGTCAGCTCATATGGAAAACTTGGGCTCTGATGTTAGTACTATATGAGCTGAACGATCCACTAAGTGGGTCCCATAAGTGGGCGGATTGGACTCAAAGTGGGGTCCACTGGCTCCACCGAAAGTTTGAACCTTTATAAGCTATATTCAAATTGTACACAAAAAGGAGAAATGGGTTCCAATCGTGAGTGGAGCCCACTTTTAAAGTATTCAGTTGAAAATGATTTCATAATTTACGCTCACTTTGAAGTTGGGACGATGCTCACTTGGAATGGAAAAGATGGATCACTGAGCCTCACCACAGAGAGAAGTTCACTTGACAGAATGCATGTGACAAGTGGGCCCCAAGTTGGTTGTGTAGGTAGGAAAAAAAAAAAGCAGGTCATTTATTCTCTTTGATAAGGGTGTCTAGATGCATAGACATAGACACAAGGAGACAAGTTTCCGAAGCCCCAACACGTCTGCAAGCTTACCTGAGGACTGCGGGCGCAGTCTGGAGCCTGGGTCGGTGTTCCCATCTCCGATCACATGGAGAAGTGCATGCAACGAGTGGGCCCACGTTGGTCGTGTAGAGAAAAAAAAAGGAAGCAGGTGGTTTGTTCTCTTATATTAGGGTGTATAGATATAGATATTGTAGTTTTGCTCCCTATTGCAATTGATCCGATGGATCTGGGACTGCAAATAGCCTAAACCCAACGGTGTTTTACTTTTCCTCCATTAAAAACACCTCACTTTGAGTTTTGCAAGAAGAATCTAAGCTGCAGATTGGGCTTTTAATAATAGGCCACTAGCACTAAAGCCCGCACGATGCATCACTGGTTAAAATCTTCTACGAACTAAATAAAGAATTAATATTACGATTTAAGTATTGTTAACAAAAAAAAAAGAAAAAAAAGAAAAAAACATGATTTGATTGAATATTGATAAATCATTTGGGTAATTCTCAGAATTAATAGTAATATTAAGCTTAATTATCATTAACAAAAAAACATGATTTCATTGAATATTGATAAATCATTTGGGTAATTCTCAAAACATAAATCTGTATGATAACGTAATCAAGTAAAAATAAATTCATATATAGAACTTAATAATATGGGAGAAAATATCTATAAATTACTCTGCAACTTGAACTTAAACCACTCATGCATTTGGTTAAATGTTTGTATAAGCTTGAGCATTTTTATAGTATATCCTAATTAAATGTTCAAGAGAATGATTATTGAATTAGAAAAATTAAATCAAATCTTCAAATGGCCCCCTAAATAACCAACAATCCCCCACTATTTTATAACACTAATACTTTTATGAAAATATATGTAGAATATGTATCGGGTAACTTTATTAACTAAGCAACCGAAGTGATGTTCAAGATATATACTCACATTATACATTATGGTCGGGCATCCATATTCTAAATGCCATGCTATTCTATAGGTCACATGTTAGTCCTGATCTTTGCGAATTCTCTAAAGCCTTATTGACAAGAGCTATGGGGGGCGGCTTGACCCCCGGCTTGACCCCCCCACATTCGTAAAGGCAAACCCATAAGGAGTGCTTTCGCTCACTCCGCAGTAAACCATGTGTCTATTAGGGACTATAAAGTCTAGCCTAATTTAGGTGAAAGCTAAGTAGTGAACGGACTTTAATTTTTGACAAATTTGAACACAATAAGTTCTTCCACTAGTTCCAAATAAAAGAAATGTGCACTATGAGGAATTCCTCAATATACCCTCTGGTGGATAGTACATCTAACCAATCATTCTTTGAACTTTAACTTATAAGTTAACAGTAGGCTATGATCAGGATCATCCCTCTATACCAGAGTAATAAACTCATCTCCCTCAAGGTTTTCCATATTCATTCACCAAAAGTTTTCCATCTAGTGAATCTTTTATTCGAAGATATTCCGACACAATTCTTCATTTCTTAACTAAACGACGAAAATAATTGTACTTCAAAGCAATGTGTTCAGACTCACTATAAGCCTCTTATTTTTAGCAGTCAGCCTCTTATTTTTAGCAGTAAACATAGTCGACTTGTTATCACCATGCTTCCCTACCTGCAAGTGACATAGCTACATACACGGTATATTCTATGAATAAGATTGCCATACATGTTTGTTATACATCCTCCACCAGCTAAGGTAAACAACCTAATGGACTTGGAGTCCAATTTAATAGTAGCTCAATCGGCACCACTATAGCACTCTAACATAGGCGAGGTTCCATGATAATGCAATCTATAATCAGTAGTATATTTTAAATACCGGAGAGTTCTATTAATTTATCTCCAAATATAAATGTGATTTGGATTACTAGAGAACCTACTAAGTAGGCCTACAGTGCGCATGCACACACTGTCAGGCCTTGTGATCGTAAGCCCCAAGTACAGAGTTTCGATTGTACTAAAAATTGGTAAAATCAGATTGATCCACATAGAGTAATTGAGATAAGGTTTTCCAACTTGTACCTGCTTTAAATAAAATTTAAAGGTAGTCTAATTACAAATTATTCATAGTCATTCCTACTTTAATTAAAAGATTTAATTACAGTCTAAATGACTTTTCTTTGGATTAGTAAGTCCTTAAAATGTCTAAAAATAATCATACAATAATGCGTTTTTAGGACCTATCACCTTGTACAGTTCATTAAAAACATTAAACTACCAATGATAAATAAGTACTTTGGCTGAGCAATAGGATAACCATAATGACTAGTGAATTTAATATCTGGACTTATAGGGTAAAACTTAGTTTACAGTTTGAAAAAAAATTAATTTTTACAAAATTTGATCAACATAATGAGATTGACTTAAAATAATAGATTTTTCTTTCTTTATTACTTTAATACCCAAAATGGTATCAACACAACCCATATCTTTAATCTCAAAAATTTGTGAAAGAAACATTTTTATTTCATCAATTTGCTCAATAGTAAAACTGAGAATTAAAAGATCATCTACATAAACAGTTAAGACAATACTATCAAAACCAACTCCTTTAATAAAAGTACAAGATCTCACTATATTTCTTTTAAAACAAAATTTCTTAATTTTTCTTAAACTTTTTATACCACTGTCAATGGGCTTGTTTGAGCCCATACAACAATTTATTTAATTTACAAACTTTATGTTCATTACCTTTTTTCTACATATCGTTGGATCTATGTAATTCTCTTCATCAAGATCGCCATTTAAGAAGACTGTTTTAATATCCATTTGATGTGTTTAAAAATTATAAATGGAAGATGAAGCCACTAATTAAAACCCTAATAGAAGTTAATTTAGTAACAAGAGGGAAAGTCTCAAAATAACCAGTTTCTTCATTTTATCTATAACCCTTGGCTACTAATCTAGCTTTGTATTTATCAATATTGCTACCATAAACTTTTAGCTTTTTCTTTGAAACAAACCTACAACCTAAAGTCTTAGCATTAACGGGAAGATCAGTTCGAGTCCAAGTGTTTCTACTTTGAAATGGACTTCATGTCATCATCCATAGCTAATTTCCAACTAGGTGAATCAGGTAAAGACAAAACAGTATTATAATCTTTAAGGTCTTTGCTCGCTGGAAAACGAGGCTTGCAAAACTAAATTAAACATAGCTACTACCTCTACTCGTGAGAATAATAATGTTAGTCGGGTGTCGTATCCACTGGGACAAAAATGCTAAGGTACGTTGTGTTCCAAATTCCTAAATTAATCCTAAGGGGGAACAAAATATAGGTTTGGGGTCTTTGATTCCTAAATTAACAAATTAAAAATGAAGTTTGATTCAATTGAAGAAATGTCTTAGGGTACGAATCCACCCTAGCCTAGTGCAATGGCAAGTATACACACAGGGTTTCACTATCAACGCTTCAAAAGACCCATTTTGGTTACAAACCTCCACGGAGTCACCAAATAGATCATGTGGGTTTGGATTTGGGCATAACCTATCTCTATGGTATAATTATCTTAGATCTAAACATCACACACATTCAAAGCATCATTACATGATTGGTATTCAAAACTATAAGGATAAAATACCACAGCTAGATATTGCAATAAGAAACAAATCCAATACATATTGGAGCATTCACATCATGTAATCAAAGCATTTAATGTAAAACCCTATGACCTATACATCACCGAGAGCACAAGACTAGGGCTTGATTGCAACCTTAAAATGAGAGTTAGTTACTCAGGGAGAGAAATTGACGAAGAATCCTTGATGAAACCTATATTAAAACTCCTTCGAATGCATCCAAAGCCTAGCCTCCAGTTTCCTCTCTCCAGTCTCGAATACCCAAAAACGAGTTCTTTTCTTTTATAGCTTTTCTTAAATCTCTCTTCAAACCGCGGAGCAAAACGGAGTCTCCCTGTGTTCGGCGTTCGGATGCGGGTTGTCTAGCGTCTGGACGCCAGGAGGCAAAATGCCGGCAGGATGAGTCAGTGGTTTTGCCATCTTCCTCCAATTAGCTTTTGGATTCATTCTCTTCACCTAAAACACCTACAAACATGAAATTATCACAAATGAGGTCATGTACTACCTTCCCAAGGTGTAACAAAGTCATCATTGAGTGGCTTAATTAAATGATACATTTAGGCTCTCATCAGTCTTCTAAGAGAAAAGTAATCATACCAGGTCCCAAATCTTTCTTAAACCTTTTTCTTTTACTTCAAGTTGAACTTCTAAATCAATTTTATTTTCAGGTTCAAAATCAGGTGTATCATATCCAGTGGCATGACATCATTATTATGGGAAAGAACATCTTCTAACTCTAATTGTAAGTCCTTTTCTAATTCTAATAATTAGCATCTTTAATAGTCAATGTTCAAAGAATCTAGCACAAGTACTTTCTAAAATAAAATTATTTTTTAAATTAAAAAGCTCATAAGCTTTAGAGTTGGGAGGATAGATAAGAAAATAGACCTTACACCTTTGGTGCCATATTTTGGTCTTCTTGAGATAGATTTATTAATCATTATTAACCATAAAGACCTTAGAAATTACTGCAACAAATTCATCTTCAAGATCGATGGTTCGATTCTTTATTTTGACCTTTTCAATATCAACATTGTCTGACAGTATGTTTCATTTCTCTAGACACATAATATGGGTTTGGGCCTTTATTTTTCTTAGAACCCTCCCTCTTAATTTATTTATTTTTGGATCTAGAATTGGAATGATTCTAATTTCTATTTCTCTTGTTATAATCTCTTTTTTATAAAAAGATGAGAATTATTTTCTCTCTCTCTCTATATATATATCCTTTTATTCATTCCCCTTTTGTTCTATTATATGAAAGTTGTCTTACATGGATTTTATTTTGCCAATCTCTTCATCTTCAATTTCATCCCTTTTTCTTGCTTCATCCTCGATTTGCAAATTTTGAAGCAAATCCTTAATGGTTTTACTAATCCGTTCTCTTTTCAGCAATTTTCGGCAATCTTTTCAAAAATGTAGAAGTTTACTAATAATTATAAAAAATTGAAAAATACTCATCCATAGGTTTTCCAATATTTGCAGTCTCTTGAGTTATTTAGAGCATTTCATGTACTTGCTCAAGTACTGGTTTGTCATCAACCATTTTATGCTCTACAAATTTATTAATTAAATAGCTAGCAAAGGTTTTCCACATCTTCACCTTGCATGTAGGATAGCATTTAAATACTTTGATATACATTGTTGCATCATTCTCTAACCGTTTAAATTTTTAGAGTAAGTAGTTATCAACATGGTATCATAGTGGGAGATTAAGTGTTCAAATTTTTGGACTAGTGTTAAGCTTTTAGTGTAAGTGCACTACTAGAAAAAGGAGCATTCGCGGCTGAGAAAGCGGGCGGCCGCTTGTGGCGGTCGCAAATGGCACTATTAGCGACCGCCAGAAGGGCCATTAGCGACCGCTTATGGCGGTCGCTAAAAACCTTACTAATAAACCCCGCGCCATCCCCCTTTTCCCTTCCCACTTTTTTTTCCTCCTTTTCCCCTCCCGCGCTCTGCTCTCTGCTGCTCCCGCGATCTGCCCTCACGCCGCGATTTCGCCGGAGCCGCTGTGCCGGAGCCCGCCTGCGCGGGAGTCGCCTCCCTCCCTCCCTCTCTCTATTTATCACTCTATTTCCCTCAGTCCCTCTCCCTGTCGCTCTGCATCTCTCCCTCTCTCCCTCCCTGTCCCGTGCGCCGGAGCCACCGCCGGAAATCTCTCCTGTGGGTCCCTGTTCCGGAGCAGCCCACGGTCACTCTCTCCCCATCCCTCCCTCTCTCTATTTCTCTCTGTCTCCCTCACTCCCTATCGCTCTGCCTCTCCCCTCTCTCTCTGTTTCTCTCTCTCTCTCTCTCCCTTCCTCCCTCTCCCTCTCCCCCTCTCTTTATCTATCTCTCTCTCTCCCTTACTCCGTCCCTCCCTCCTTCTCCCTCTCCCTCCCTCCCTCCCTCTCTCTATTTCTCTCTCTATTTCCCTCAGTCCCTCTCCCTGTCGCTCTCCCTCTTTCCCTCCCTGTCCCGCGCGCCGGAGCCACCACCGATAATCTCTCTCTGGGTCCCTGTTCCGGAGCCGCCCACGGTCTCTCTCTCCCCATCCCTCCCTCTCTCTATTTCTCTCTCTCTCCCTCACTCCCTATCGCTCTGCCTCTCTCCCTCTCTCTCTGTTTCTCTCTCTCTCTCTCTCTCTCCCTTCCTCCCTCTCCCTCTCCCTCTCTCTTTATCTATCTCTCTCTCTCCCTTCCTCCGTCCCTCCCTCCTTCTCCCTCTCCCTCTCGGACTGCACTTTGCCCGTGAAGCTGTGCTGTGCTGCCTCCATTTCTAAACATGTAATTTTTTTTTACTGCTATTTTCCCTTGATTTTTGTTTACATTTCAAGATAATGAGAAAAAAAAATGTTTGATATTGATTGTGGCTGTTTATGTTTTTGGTTGCCATTTGGATGTCCCTGGAATTTGAATCAGCATTGAATTTGATTTTGAGTGGAATTCTCATTTACAAGGGGAGAGATCAGAATCAGATTGAGGATTTCAGTTTCCAAGCGAAAAGCTGACGTGGTGCATCCAAAATCCACATTCCATGGACAAGCCTAAATGAACCCTAAACATAGCTTTAAAAGTTTAGAGTGAATGTAATGTGTACCTAGCTGCCTAAAAGCCCATCTTGGGAATTCTTTCTGAACTGGGATGAAACAGAGATATCTTTTGTAGTTGACTAGATGACTAGTTGACTACATTGGTGAAGATCTTGATCTCTTTTAGAGTTCCTGTATGTTAAGTGTGGTTGCTGATTACTGATAACGAAATGGGAATTATTTAAAAGCTTGTGTCAGTAAATTGGCCACCCATCATATGTTTCTATTGTTTATATAATTCATATATAGGATGGTTCCTGATGTGCTATATAGACTATAACTTGTGGCGCTCACTATTGTAATCTTGAGGTTGTTGTTCGAGTCATTTTACCAATTAAAGAAGAAGACAGTTCATATATTGATTGAATGCCATGTTCTTCCCATTCTGTGAACTGATTAAATGCCATATTCTTCCCAGCCTGAGATCTGAGAAATAATAAGCTGCAACTGGTGCCGCAGTAAATGGGCATTTTATTAGGACATGCTTGCATTTTATTAGGGCATTTTATTAGGCTGAATATGCTTGCATTTTATTAGGACATGAAGGGCCCTTTAAGATGCCCCTCAAAATGAGAATTGAATGATGGAAAGAGGAAATCCCTATAGGTTTCAATGGCGGCCCCATCCTCCTCATGAAGGTTCATCCAATCCGAACAGTGGGGCTGTTACCTAAAATATTGGGCCTGGCTTCTGGCATCCAATCCAATGGGACCTAACCAACCATGTTTTGTAGGGGTGTGTGGATGTAATGTATTCCACGGATGTGGTTAGGGCAGTGAGAAAAGGTGGCTGCATCTTCTTCATCCAAGCTTGAACGAAATACTATAGAGAAAAATAGGAGAATCAACATGAAAAGCCTGTGCTTTAAGCTTGCTTCTCTTGTACCATCTTCTCTATTTTTACTTGTGAAAAATAGGAGAATCAACATGTCTACACCATGCTTCTTTCTTATTCTTCTTTTATGATGGTATCAATGAAATTGGAAAATTTTATTCATTTGCATGCATTATTGAAACGTAGACCCGTTCGAGAGTTGTGTACGACATCTGTTCGGTAATCCTTGACGCGACGGATTTGGTCTTTGACTGGATTCGTTGTTCTTGTGATTTACATTCGAACTTTGTCGTATGCGAATCTTGAATTGTCCAGTTCGGACAGTTTGGGAATGCAATTATCCATTTTATACTCAATAGCTCATGCAAGTCCGATGTTAGATAGAGTTTCGGTTGATGTCCCATTGTTCTCTGGGTACATACATAGGTACAACTGGTGTTGTATCTGTGTCGTGTACTCGGAGAACCACGCGGACATGCTGCCGAAATTTCGTCTGACTAGGGGACGAAGCATTCGAGTTATTGAGTGCAAGTTGGATCGTGCATTCTCGAATGGGATAGGACCATCCACCCTTTAGTAAGTTGTTTGCAGTTTATGAATAAGTGACCTGCATGATGCACGATACCTAGAGCTAATTGTGCTTGCTCATTTTAGATTTCCACAGAAATAGTTACCGAGATGGACAAGAGATGGATTGATTTACCGAATAGGATGTCAAGGGAATATATGGAGGGGATTAACCAGTTCATGGAATTTACCAATGGGTTTGACAATGAGTTCATCAGTTGTCCATGTAGAAAATGTGCGAATCGGTATTATTACAAAAGAGAGTTTGTACGAGAGCATCTGTTTCTGAACGGATTCTTGAAGGAATACAAGAATTGGATAAGACATGGAGAAGAGTATGTTTCCTGTCGCATAGAGGAAAGAGATGAGATTCAGGTGGATGATATGGCAGAGACTGATCCGATGATCGCGATGCTAAATGATATTGCGTGCGGTTTGGCACCCGAATACACAAGCTATGAGACTGAGGGGGCGAGAGGGAGTAATCCTCGCTCCGGTGCCGATGAAGAAGCGCAGAGATATTTTGAAATTCTGGACGATGCACAGACAGAATTGTATCCTGGATGCAAGGATTTTAGTAAATTGTCCTTTATTGTTGAGTTGTTACATTTGAAGGCATTGAATCAGTGGTCTGACAAGTCCTTCGATATGCTCGTCCAGTTGTTGCATCGAGTGCTCCCATCTGGTGCAAAACTTGCCGAGTCTTACTATCAGGCTCGCAAGTTAACTGAAAATTTAGGCTTCACATATGAGACTCTGGATGCATGTCCAAACAATTGTATGTTGTTTAGGAAAGAGAATGCCCATCTTGATACGTGCATTGTGTGTCAGACTTCGAGATGGAAGGATGACGGGGTTGGTTACAATCGTCAGAATGATTCTACAACTGTTACAAATCGTGGCAAACTCGTGGCAGCAAAGCAAGCGAGATATTTCCCACTTAAGCCAAGGCTGAAGAGGTTTTTTTTGTCATCAAATATTTCAAAACTGATGAGATGGCATGCCGAGAATAGCAGGGACGATGGTAAGTTAACCCATCCAGCAGATTCTCCGGCGTGGAAAGACTTTGATCGGATGAATCCAGACTTTGCCTGCGATTGTCGCAATGTTCGGCTTGGTTTGGCTGCGGATGGTTTTAGTCCATTCAGATCCATGACTGGGGCAAATCATAGTACGTGGCCAGTTGTTTTGTTACCTTATAATCTCCCGCCGTGGATGTGTATGAAACAACCTTTTCTGATCCTATCCACACTTATTGATGGACCAAGAGGTCCAGGGGACAAGATTGATGTATATATGCAACCTTTGATCGATGAATTGAATGAATTATGGGCTGATGGTCTGATGACATTTGATGCCGAAAGCAATGAAATGTTTAAACTCCGTGCCGCATTATTGTGGACAATCAACGACTTCCCTGCGTACGCTAACTTGTCAGGTTGGAGCACAAAAGGAGAGTTTGCATGTCCTTGCTGCAATAAGGAGAAGAGGTCAACTTGGTTGAAGCACGGCAGAAAATGGGCATACACGGGTCATAGACGTTTTCTACCTCCATTGCATAGGTTCAGGAGGGACAAAGTGTCATTTGATGGCACTCGGGAATATGGTCCAGCACCTCGAACAATGACGGGAGTTGAATTGTTGTCACAGCTCGAGCAAGAGAAAATACGTACTGTTTACGATTTTCAAGACTTACTGGCCCCCCCGCTCCCTTCTATTCCCGGTGCAAATAGAAGGCGAAGTCACAATTGGAAGAAAAAAAGTATTTTCTACGAGCTACCGTACTGGAAAGATAACTTACTGAGGCACAACTTAGATGTCATGCACATCGAGAAGAATGTCTGCGACAATATATTGTGGACCATCCTCGGTGTCCAGGGGAAGTCGAAGGATGGTGTCAATGCACGCCGTGACTTGGAAGAAATTGGGCTTGAGAAAACCGTTGCACTTGCAGCTGAGAGAGTCCAACAAGGCATACATGCCTCCTGCACAGTAAACGATGAGTAAAGACGAGAAAGATGTCTTCCTCTCCGTTCTGAAGGGTGTCAAGGTTCCTGACGGGTACTGTTCAAATATCGCTAAGCGTGTGAACATGAAAGAAAGAACATTACAGGGTTTGAAGAGTCATGACAATCATATTCTTATTCAGCAGTTATTGCCTATCTCCATACGGAATTGTTTGCCTAAGAATGTTGTAGCGCCGTTGATTGAAGTTAGTAACTTCTTCAGACAACTGACTTCTAGAGTTATACGGATTGATGAATTGAATAGTCTGCAAGAGAGGATTGCTGTGACATTGTGTCATCTAGAAAAGAATTTTCCACCTGCATTTTTCGATGTCATGGTTCACTTGACCATACACTTAACCAGTGAAGCCCTACTTGGAGGCCCTGTCCAATTCAGATGGATGTATCCGATCGAGAGGTACATGAATACATTGAAGAGGTATGTTCGTAATAGAGCTCGTCCAGAGGCATCAATAGCTAAGGGGTATTTGATGGATGAGTGTACCAATTTCTGCGCAACATATCTTAATGATAATATTGAAACAAAGTTAACTAGGCCCTCGCGGATTAATGATGGTCCAGTTGGGGAGGGCACGCCATTTGATCTTAACAATATTGAGTGGATTCAAGCTCACCGGTGGGTGTTGTTCAACATCCCATCTGTTGCGGCTTTGGCTCAGTAAGTTATCACTCATCCGTAAGACTAACTTGTCAATTCTATTGTTTAAATTATCATACTCGTCATTAAACACGTGTTATGCATCGCAGGGCACACATCGATGACCTTAAACGGGACATGCCTCGTGCTACAGAGAATCAAATTCATCAGTCCCATTATCGGTCATTTCACGATTGGTTCAAGAACCATGTAAGTATTCATTCATTATGAGTAGTGTCACTTGCTACTGTCATATTACTTTCATGTAGTGATATTCTTTGATTACATGCATTGCGTAGGTGTGTAACTTACGAAGAACCAACGATCCTAACTTGACCGATGAAATGAACCAGTTAGCTGATGGTCCCTTTATAACGGCCCGACGTTACACAACTTGTGATGTCAACGGCTTTCGATTTCGCATCAAGGATGTAGATGAGAAACGAGCTACGCAAAATAGTGGGCTCGGTTGTCCATCCGTCGATGCTGGTTACTACTATGGCCGGTTGAAAGATATTGTTGAAGTTGTTTACAATCACGGGTTAAAATTTATATTGTTTAAGTGTGATTGGGTGGATCCCGTCCGAGGAGTGAAACTAGATAATTACCGGTTTACATTGGTAAATTTTAACAATTTGTTACATCGTGATGATCAATTAAGTGCCGAACCCTACATAATGTCTTCAATGGCGGAGCAAGTTTACTATGTCAGAGATCCGAAAGATCCTAACTGGCAGGTGGCAGTTAAAATGTCAAGGAGGGGAGTGTATCAGATTGAATGTGATGAGCCAGATATTGATGCATTCGCCCAACAAGTTCTTGACCAGAATGCAGTCATTCAACGTGATGAAGATGTTAATTGGGTTCGGGATACCATTGACGGAGATACAGTTGACTTACATGATCTTTGAATGGTAGGAAACTAATTCACCAATGTTAAACTTCAGTGTAAATAGTTTTTAAATGTTAATTTCAATTATCACGTTAACTATATGTTAATTTCATTTGACTTACCTGATCTTTGAATGGTTAAAAACATTTGAACAGATATGTCAGGAAGAAAGAGGAGAGATCGTCTGCGGACGATTGACGAGCTACTGCGCCAGGCCCAGGCCAGTACGTCATCGGGGGACCCTAGACCTACATCGGGTTCTGCCCAGTCCAGTTCGATGGCCCCATCGAGTATGCCATCGAGCTCTCATCCGGTGCTAGCTACTGCGCCAGCTTCTACATCCCGGACTGCAGAGGCCGATACACATATTGGTATAAGTTTGTTTAATTAAAATATTTTATTTCTAACAAATTATATTATTTCAATTTAATTATATTATCTGTAATTTAAACAGATTCTGTGAGCACGGGCCCATCTACCAGCAGGGGTAGAGGCCCTGCTAGAGGGATCCGGGCTTGGAATTCCGGTCATCCCATTGACGTGTCCTTCGATGAGACGTACCACCCAGTGGGTCCGCATGCTCGGCAGCTTATCAGCCAGCTGGGACATATGGTCCGGGATCCACATGCATTTCCTTTGACCACACTTGATTGGGATGCATTCCCTGTGGAGGTACTGGATCGTATCTGGAGTCAGGTCAAGGTAATAATTTAACATTTCTCCGCATATATGAGGCAATTTAAGCCATAACTAAATGAAGCATTACTTGTCCTTTGCAGGACAATTTGAGGGCTTGTCCTGAGCTCTTCCGGCCAGTTTGCATGTCGAAGTGCCGGAAGATGTGGAAAGATCACAAAAATAAGATGAAAATGCAACATTGGAAGCCACACCAGGATGCCCCTGACATACTTGATCGAGTTCCGAGGGGCATTCTCCCGGATCAGTGGACTCAGCTCGTCCGGTACTGGACGAGCGAGGAGGCTCAGGTGATAAAGTTGTATATATATATATTTTCTAACGTGCATTTTATCGATTTATTATTGACTATCGTAACTAACAAAAATTAACTGAGAAATATTGAAAACAGAGAGTGGCGGATACAAATGCGCGGAACCGCGCAATGCAGGGTCCCGCACACAGGTTGGGGACTCGACACATCACGCAAGTCCGCCACGAGGTGAAAAAGTTAGATCGTATATGTAATTTATAATTTTGTCATTTTGTATGCTATTATATTAATAAACTAACTCTCAATGAAACAGCTGCATTCGAAGGGCGATCCGAGCGACAGGATGTCCGTTTGGATGCATTCTCGAGATCTTCGTCATCCAGAGGTTGCAGCCATCCTCGTAAGTTTTTATATTAAACCACATAAATTATTCGTTTATTACTATGTCCTGTTATGCATGATAATATATTAAATGAATTAACTACGCAGGCCCAGTATCAGTCACGCCTGGAGGAGTTGCCCGAGGAGGAGCGTAGTTTGCCATCACGGAGGGATGAGATATTCCAGTCCGTCGTTGGCCGGGACGGGCACGGATACACGCTCACGTATGGGTCGGGCATTCCACGCTCGCACATCGCACGGGCGGAGTCATCCGGTGCTAGCTCCTCCCAGGGACTTCGCCTCCGTACAGATGAGGAGGTTGAGGAGATGATGCAGTCCATGAAGGCAGCAATCAGGGCAGAGATGAGGGAGGAGATGAGGGCGGAGTTGGCAGCGCTGGAGGCTCGTCTATCACAGAGTCGCGGCCCGCTCACTTCAGACCCATCACCCACTACTCAGGTTAGTAACAAATAAATTTGTACATTTAAATTGTTAATTATGTCATTGATGTATCAAAATATTTATGTTATTTTTTTTTAAATTGTTTTTAACTATATATTAAACAAGTACAGGCACCAGACGCTGGCAGCGGCTATAGAGCGAGACATGACTCGGTTGGAGAGGGCAGTCATGATCCCGCACGCTAGACTGATCCTTACTCGGTACAATTATTTTTTTTAATTCAAGATTTTAATTAGCCTCTGTATACAATCACTGAGCAAACGGGCTCCGGTGAGAGACATTCATCCGTTAATTGTATGTTAATCTTGCTTTTTTTTTAATGCAGGATTGAAGAAAAATGGATGCAGAGAAAAACTTATGCATGTAGTTTTTTTAAACAATGTTGCAGGTGTTGGAATGTCATAACAATGTCTTTTTGAATATTTGTTTCTTTAAACAATGTTGTAGGTGAGAATATTTGAATATTTAATTTTTCATTAGCATTTGAATGTTGGTGAATAGTAGAATGTTAGCATGAATTTTTATCATTTGACTATTTAATTTTTCATTGGCATTTGAATGTTGTTGAGTAGTAGAATGTTAGCATTAATTTTTAATTTGCAATGGTAATGGTAAAGTGGAGGAAGAATAAGTTGGCAGCGTGCAGGGGTTGTGGCAGGATATGGACCTGTTTGAGACTCTTTCCTGGATGAAGGTAATTTTAAATACTTATTCTTTTATTTTATTTTATTTTATTTGTTTATTGTAATTTGTTCATTTTTTGTATTTTTTTTTGTTGGATATTGAATAGTGATTAATCGCTCGTAATTTATTTTTGGCTGTTTAATATTTGTTTTTCAGGAAAAAGAATGCTAAGCTCTTCTCTACATGTGCCCACAATTGTCCAACTTGATTTTGAAATACATTGTAAATGTGAGAAAACAAGGGAGGATTTCAGGTTAGAAAGATGTTCAAAGTCCATTTGTGTTCTTTCATCTCTATGCCTATGATGCATTTGAGCCTAAGATTCATCCTGCACTGTTGAGCTATTCTGGTTGCAATGTTTTCGTACTGTTTCATTGTACTTAGTTTTTTAAATGTTTTTTTATTTTAATCTGACCACTAGTATTATTCATCTGTATTTGATTAGTTGTCAATTGTGTCATCCAAGGTTGTGCAAGTGGATAAGTTGCGTAAGGCTGGACTCATTCAAGGTTGCTCATTGGAAAACGCCATTATTTGCAGGTTAGACAATCCATTTGCCTTTAACTTTATCTACTATCTTTGTGAAAATAATTAGGCTCGAAAACGGCCCGCCGGGGGTCCGGAACGGGAAACGGCCCCCGGAATATTTCGAAACCGGCACGAGCACTTCGCTCGAGGGTAGAGTGACCTGTAGGAACTGACGGCTCGCAAATAGGACTCCCGGTTAGAGAATTACGAGCGAAAACATCGGATTTTCCAACACTTAGGCTCGAAAACGGCCCGCCGGGGGTCCGGAACGGGATACGGCCCCCGGAAAATTTCGAAACCGGCACGAGCACTTCGCTCGAGGGTAGAGTGACCTGTAGGAACTGACGGCTCGCAAATAGGACTCCCGGTTAGAGAATTACGAGCGAAAACATCGGATTTTCCAACACTTAGGCTCGAAAACGGCCCGCCGGGGGTCCGGAACGGGATACGGCCCCCGAAAAATTTCGAAACCGGAAAGAGCACTTCGCTCGAGGGTAGAGTGACCTGTAGGAACTGACGGCTCGCAAATAGGACTCCCGGTTAGAGAATTACGAGCGAAAACATCGGATTTTCCAACACTTAGGCTCGAAAACGGCCCGCCGGGGGTCCGGAACGGGAAACGGCCCCCGGAATATTTCGAAACTGGTACGAGCACTTCGCTCGAGGGTAGAGTGACCTGTAGGAACTGACGGCTCGCAAATAGGACTCCCGGTTAGAGAATTACGAGCGAAAAGATCGGATTTTCCAACACTTAGGCTCGAAAACGGCCCGCCGGGGGTCCGGAACGGGATACGGCCCCCGGAAAATTTCGAAACCGGCACGAGCACTTCGCTCGAGGGTAGAGTGACCTGTAGGAACTGACGACTCGCAAATAGGACTCCCGGTTAGAGAATTACGAGCGAAAACATCGGATTTTCCAACACTTAGGCTCGAAAACGTCCCGCCGGGGGTCCGGAACGGGATACGGCCCCCGGAAAATTTCGAAACCGGCACGAGCACTTCGCTCGGGGGTAGAGTGACCTGTAGGAACTGACGGCTCGCAAATAGGACTCCCGGTTAGAGAATTACGAGCGAAAACATCGGATTTTCCAACACTTAGGCTCGAAAACGGCCCGCCGGGGGTCCGGAACGGGAAACGGCCTCCGGAATATTTCGAAACCGGCACGAGCACTTCGCTCGAGGGTAGAGTGACCTGTAGGAACTGGCGGCTCGCAAATAGGACTCCCGGTTAGAGAATTACGAGCGAAAACATCGGATTTTCCAACACTTAGGCTCGAAAACGGCCCGCCGGGGGTCCGGAACGGGATACGCCCCCCGGAAAATTTCGAAACCGGCACGAGCACTTCGCTCGAGGGTAGAGTGACCTGTAGGAACTGACGGCTCGCAAATAGGACTCCCGGTTAGAGAATTACGAGCGAAAACATCGGATTTTCCAACACTTAGGCTCGAAAACGGCCCGCCGGGGGTCCGGAACGGGAAACGGCCCCCGGAATATTTCGAAACCGGCACGAGCACTTCGCTCGAGGGTAGAGTGACCTGTAGGAACTGACGGCTCGCAAATAGGACTCCCGGTTAGAATTGCTTGTATAGTAAAATCGTAGGTTTAACTTAGAACTTAGAAAATTAGCCTCTGAGCGCCCAAACTGAGAAAACAGGCTCCGGTGGCCGTGAATCTGGACGGGCACGAGCCCATAATCATTCCTGAATTGCCGGAACTGACGGCTCTAGATTCCAACTTTCGAATTGCTTATATAGTTGAAACGTAGGTTTAACTTTCAAAATTTTGCTCTTAATACTTGATTTTATTTATATTTACTATATATTCATAATTTTTATAATTAACTTTTACTATTTGTTTTCCTTTTTGTCTTCAGGTTTCAGAGCATCGGATCGATCACGGCACCCTGCCCAGCAAATATATTTGTTTTTCTTTTTTTTTTAAAGTTTATTTGTAACGATTATAATTTGTTTAAACATTTGTAATGTTATAAATGTTTTTAATATAAGATTTTGTTTTGTTATTTGTATTTTTAATTGAATGTTATAGTTGTAGATATATAAACTGTTCAGGTACAAATACAGGTACAAACATAATACAGGTACAAAAAGCAGGATAAAAATTGAAAAATATAAAAAAATGTATTTTAAAAAATTTTTTGGCATTAGCGACCGCCATGGCGGTCGCAAATGTAGTATTAGCGACCGCTAATGGCGGTCGCTAAAAGCCTAATGGGCGGCCGCAAAAAATCAAAAAATGAGGAAAAAATTTTAAAAATATAATCAAAACAGTATTAGCGACCGCTATTTCAACCATTTGCGACCGCCAATGGCGGTCGCTAATAGTTATATATCAGTATTTACAAAATAAGAAATTAACATTAGCGACCGTCTGTTTGACCTTTAGCGACGGCGTATAGCGGCCGCTAAAAGCAGTCGCGCGGTCACTAATGTTTTTTGCGACGAGGTTTCCGCGGCCGAAATTTGGCGGTCGCGAGGCGGTCGCTAAAGAGTATTAGCGACCGTAATTTGACTTTTAGCGACGGCTAATGGCGGCCGCTAAAAGCCTGTTTTCTAGTAGTGGTGGTTGTTATCGGCAATCCATAATTCTAATGTGGTAGCATAATTACAAAAAGGACTGAAGAGGGTATTTGACATTGCACTAGGTTATTGATTTTGGGGACACAAAATGTATTATAAAGAAAATAATAGGGGCCTATCTACAAATAATAAAAAAAGGGGTATATGTAATAAGCTCTTCATCTTAAGTTACTTGGACTCCCATTGTGGGCTTTAGGGCAAGTTTGGCAACTCTACTAATAGAGTCAAGTGAAGTAAAGTTGGTTTTGAAAGAAAGAATAAAATATAAATGAGTTATGATGTATTTTATTTTTAGTTTTTTGTTATGGAAAATTTTTGACTTTTTATATGAAAAAGTGAAGGCCTTTTTTTTTTTTTTGTATTTTAGTGAAAAAAGTTGTTATTTTTTGATTTTTTTTTGAAAAAGATGAAGGGAGTTATGAATTAAAATAATTTTGATGTGACATTATATTTGAAAAATGAAATATTTACTTACATTTACTATCTAGTAAAGTACCAAACTAGCCAAAAACGGTTACATCAGAGTTCCCACGTGCGATATTGAGTTTCACTTAGAGGTGTTCAACGGGTCAAACCCGACCCGACCCGACATATTTTATGTGGGTGAAAACCCACCCGAACCCAACCCGTTTGGGTCACGGGTTGGTCGGGTCACGGGTCAAACGGGTCACGGGTTCAACGGGTCACGGGTCGGGTTCAAGTCTTTTTTTTTTTTCCATGTAGAAGACAAAGGATAAAAGTCTAGAATATTTGGTTGTTGGTTGATTTAAGGGAGGAAGACATTTTCTAAATTAGTTACCTAAACTTAAGGAGAAAGTTAAGGCATCTTGTCCTTCTAAGACTATATAAGTCAGTGTTCTCACCCCCTCTTAGGTACTCAATTTTGCATGAAAATATTATTCTCTCTCTTTCTCTATTTGGTGATGAATGTGGTGTGAGAACTAGATAAGTGAATCCTTAAGTTTCAGCCTGGAGTGTAATTACTGATTACTCTTCCCCTTTGTTGCTGTGTCATTTTGTATCAGAGCAACAAAATGTATCTTCTTGTTTCTTTTTCATAGAAAAAAGAGTCATTTTTTTAGATTCTATTATTAACTTTTGCAATTTTCAAATTAATGCTAGTTCATATACAGCCCCCACTGGCTGAATCCTATTCCCTCACAACTCCATCCCACAACCCATAAAGTTAAGCCCCTTATCTGATCTCCTAAGCTGCTATTTACCTTTGCAGTCTCTTTAACAGAGCCACGTACAACAACTGTCCTTCTTGTTGCTAATAGTTGGTTATTGATCAAGGTAAAATCTTGAACATGTTTCATCAGGAAGCTTCAGAAGTTCCATATTTTTATAGAAAGAGAGATCCAAACATCTTAAATTGGATTAAATTACTGGAAGAGTGTTTTACGTGGCATAAATTGAAAGGTACTCCATGTAAATATTATACAAGAGGAAAACTTCAAGGAGATGAATGAGTTGAGTGTGGTGGGAAGAAATATAATATCAATTGTATTAACTTCCACAACCATTTATACCAACACGGTCTTCTACATGAAAAAAAAAAAAAAAAAAAAAAAAAAAACACGGGTTCACAGGTCACCTGGTAACCCAACCCGTTAGATCCGTTACCCGTACCAATGGTCATGGGTCGGGTCGGATCGGGTCAAGCACATGAATTATGGGTGGAGTGACCCACCCATTGACCCACGGGTCGGGTCGGATTACTGGGTCATTTTGTACACCTCTAATTTCACTTCTTCAGGCGTGAAGGAGACGTGAGCTCTCGAGCATCGGGACAGGCCTTTCTTCAAGCTTTTACTTTCACCAGATACAGTTACGGTCCCTGCATAAATTTGGCTGTACCTAAAAATGTTAGGATTGGTGGGGCCCAAGTAAGCGATAGAGGAGAGATAAAGCCTCTCACTCGCCCAGTCACTTTCCCATTTTGAGGCAGACGTGCGTTTCTTCTTCCTCTTCGCTTGGAGATCTCAACTGCTATGGCTTTGTGTGTCGTTTCCACGCCGTTTCTCGCTATTAGAGCGCACGGAGGCTCGTCTGGTCTAAGGTTCCAAGGGTCTGATGTTAGGAGATTGTCATCTCCTTCCCTGATGAAGATATCCAACCGACGCACTTGTGCTGCTGGGAAGCTAGGTGTGAATCCCAATCCCGATCCCCCACTTATATATATGTATATATATATATATATATATTTTTTTTTTCAAATGACTTTCCATTTCAGGTATGTTACTGTTTGTCATTTGGCTCCGGGGAAGAGTTTCCAAATGACTTGTCATTCGTCCGGTTCATCCTCTTGACTTTTCAAACTCCTCACCTGGGACACGGAGTGGACCAATCAATGTCCGTCGTATCACCATATCACCGCAAGACAGGTGGTCATACATCCGAATGGGAACTGCACATAATGACACGAGGGATCATAATTGATCCACTCATTGTCACCGTGTGAAATAATTGATCCACTCACTGTCACCATGTGATAAATCCACATATAATCCCCGTTCTTTATTTGTTAGGAAAATTATGTGGTCCGACTGTTATTGGGCCCATGCCAGATCGAGCCCGCAGTATGAACTCACAGCAAGTCTTGATCTGGTTGAGTCAAATAAAAATTAAATTCTTAGTGGTAGAGTTCATCAAACCCTTAGTAGTAGAGTTTGAATCAGTTCAGACTCTCGGTTGGCAGAATTCCCACACTGGTTAGGAGATGTGAGATTTCAAGAGGGATAGAGTCCGTAGTAGTCGTGACTCCTAAGTATTGCTCTATATCAGAAAGATGAAAGCCCTTGCTTAATTATCTAGTAGATCTGAGAGCATTCACAGCGAGTTCGCAGACCAGTTAATTCTTTCAATTGGTGTCAAAGTCTGATCTGTTCGTTTGATGGTTTGGATCTTGCGATAAGACCGTGGATCACCGTATCTAAGACCTTTTTCGGTTGCCTTTGCTCTATGCAGCATAAGGTTTGAAGGATACGACCCATCTCTCGGTTTTGTCTGTGAGGAAACCGAGGAAAACAGATGAAGCAACAATTTTCTCTTTTTTTTTTTTTTTACCAAAAAAACCCAATTTTCTCTTGTTTACTGTTGCTTACTGTTGCAAGCAGCCTCATTTTGCGTGTGTTGCTGTTGCAACGTAGGACACAGGGAATCTCTGTTTGTGTGCTGTTTTCCTTTCGAGCGCCAGGCCAATAATGACACGCCGGATTATAATAGATTCACTCGCTGTAACCGTGTGGTAAATTCACAGATAATCCCGATTATTTACTATTGTGCGGTCTACTTGACTTTCCAAATAACGTCTGTTCACGGTCATGCCACACTGACTACATTAATTTTTGTGCACCGGCAAATTATTTTTTGCAAAAACAGAGGGAGCCTGCAAACAATTCTGTGCAAACTGCAAACTAGTTCCCAAAGACATTTAAAAAAAAAGTTCTCTAAAGTAATTTTTGTGCAATATACAGTTTCCGCGGAAACCCTTCAAAAAGGGTTCTGTGATCTACATTGGTGTGTGGCACATTCTCTTCAAGAAAAATATGCCAAAGATCACTAACTTTTCACGATCCTGTAGAAAAAAAAAAGGGCTTAGTCCAATGGATTGCTGATTCACGGACTCTTACCATGGTGCAGTGGAGCCTGCATGCCCTTTCAAAAATATCGTTGTCGGGAAATCATCACCATATGCAAGATGCTAGGACGATTTTTTTTAATTGTGATACTATTGAGGAAATATGCTTAAAATGAATTCTTAAAATAATAAAAAAATATAAAAGGCAGTTTGAAAACCATTTTTTGATTTTCACATTTTATTCCAGTTTTTGATTTTCCTTTTTTTTGGGAAAAAAAACACTGAATATATCTTGGTTGGAAAAGGTTTTGAAAATACGGTAACATTATCAAAAAGTAGAATTTGAGATCAATAACATTACTGAAATATTCTCGAAATAATGTTCTAGGTTCTACATCATGTGTTCTTTTCATTTTCATTTTGTTACTTTCCATTGTAAATTATGAAGAATGTTGGATGTGTATTATGTTTGCATTTTGCATTGAAATATCACGGCTCATTGTATTTCTCATTTTCATTTTATTACTTTCCATATTCTAATGTGCTGAAACTTAACGTTTCAGTGGTGCAGGCCGCTGGAAATACATTTGGGACAGTCTTTCGGGTCACAACATTTGGCGAATCTCATGGAGAAGCTGTTGGGTGTGTTATTGATGGATGCCCTCCTCGAATTCCCCTTTCAGAAGGGGATATTCAAGTGGAGCTTGATAGAAGGTTATATCTTTATGCATTTGCTCTATAGTTTTTTATTTTATTTTATTTTAAACCCTTTGCTCTAGTTATTCACTCCCAAAATGATGCATTTAATACTGGTGCATGAATTTTGAATTTGCTCTTCTGGCCGTAGAAGCAGACACATTCAGATAGAAAAGACTGGAGTGAGTGAGTGACCCATATTATAAAACACTGTTTAATGAGGAACAGTAATTGGATAAGTACAACAAAAATATTAGTCATATATAATATCATTAATTTTCTTCATCCACATTTATTTTTGACCATGGTATTTTATAGTTTTACTGATGGAAACTGTAAAATACCTTAATTACATACACATAATATTGTGTTTGTGACTTTGGTATATGACAGTTTATATCAGTAAAAGTAAAACCATATTTGTGGCTTTTCTAAATCCCCTTGTTTCAGTACCATACCCTCATACAATGAGAGAGAGATATTCATTTATTTTACTTTCAATAAGATTGTTGTTTTCAGGAGGCCAGGACAAAATCGGATAAGTACACCAAGGAAAGAAGCGGACCCATGCCGAATTATTTCTGGCATTTATGAAGGTGAACTGCTGGCATCTTCTTTTAACCGTATTCACATGTGGACCCTAGCTAGTCCATAAGCCCATGCCATTTATGGCGGTTCATGTCAGACCAAAGGAGTTGACAGAAGCATAACATCTATTGCAGGAATGACTACAGGAGCTCCAATTGCAGTCATGGTGCCCAATACTGGTCACATAGTGGATGTGAGTATTTGCAAGAAAGCATTGTGCTTCTGTGGACTAAGCATGATATACACCATTTATATTATAGGGAATTTACAAAGCTCTCCCTATAATTATGAAAGGTACCTGTATCTTGGATGGGCC
The DNA here is from genome assembly GCA_012931725.1 of Litsea cubeba. Taxonomy (NCBI): domain Eukaryota; kingdom Viridiplantae; phylum Streptophyta; class Magnoliopsida; order Laurales; family Lauraceae; genus Litsea; species Litsea cubeba. The sequence continues at coordinate 60,368,338 of CM022948.1, forward strand.
TTTGCGCCATGCAGGTATCTCTCGATCTCATGGAAACCCTGTATGGACTGGACTCTCTTGTGAAGTCCACCTGAGGCCATGCTGATCAAGGGTAGGGTAGGTGGGGGATCGAATGATCTGAATGGGACCCACCAACACATGGGTAAAATCTTAACTTCGGTAGATGATCCGGAACCCTTGAATCTTAACCAATAGCTAGCCCTCAAGTTAAATGGTCTTAAAACGTATAATTTTCGTAGGACTTCAATCTAAGGATTAAGTAACAATTGGATGAGTGTTAAATTTGGATTTTGCGCAAATTTATATAGATTTCTTAATTTTTTGTGCAGTGGGGTTAGTGAATGTGAGGGGGTTGGATTAATTATAGGAGTTCCAACGTGCTTAAAACAAGGGGTCCGCACGATGTCTCTCTTGAGGGATGTCCTCACACAGTGGCGAATCCAGAAAATATATTTTTTGGGGGGGGGGGGCTTGAGATTATCGTGCTTAAAATTTTGGAATCCAACTGTTGGCTTGATTATATCCAACATAATATAATTGAAAAATTCAATGAAAATTTACAAAAATTCAAACTTGAGATTTCATTTAAACTTTCACAATTGACATCTTATGACCTGAAAACCTTTCATGATATTATCATTGTTGATCTTTTCAAAAATTTCTCTCTCTATGTATGTAACTAAGATATCACTCAACCATTCATCACTTATTCGATTGCGTAACCGAGTCTTTATTATATTCATGGCTGAAAAATGCTCTCTCAACCGATTCAGTGGCGACTGGTAATACTAATGCCAAAGTCAGAAGCAAGTAAACCAATAGATATACTTTATTTCTTCTTGTCTTCACCATTACTCTTGCAAGATCACCAATCCCATCTAAGCTTCCAAATTCATCACTAGAATGCATGTCGGCGATATAAGTGTCAAGTTGATCATGAAGGAGCAATATACTGACATTTTTATACGGGCTTTGGCTTTGGGCAATTGGGCTCTAACATTTGGATTTTGGGTGGGCTTTGTATATTTTTTTTGGGTGGGCTTGGTCACATATACATTAGTATATGTAATTAAAGAAAAAAATAATGGGTAGGCTCTATCCGCCACTGTCCTCACATAAGCCTAAGCCATTTTTTTTATCTGTATTAAAAAAAATTAATTGGAAAGCTTCTTATATGTTTTGAAAATTGAAAAAAGTACCGCTATCATGTAAAGGTTTTTGCAAACACAAAAACATCCATTAACTGATAGCCTTTGTAATCGCTATTAGACGGGAATGGGATTGATTTGAGCTTGAGGGGCATTTTCAACTCTTTTTCATAGGGAGTGAATTGGAATTCTCTGATAGTCAAATTAAAGGGTGAAATTGTGATAAAGGAAGGGAGCTGTCTTAAAATTTTTGTCGTGTTTTTGTAGTTGTCAAAAGATTGTAGGATGTTTTCTGTAAATTTCCCTTAATGGTGAACTTCTCCAGGATTATAAGGAAATGTCCTTCGCATATAGGCCTTCCCATGCAGATGCAACATATGATTTTAAGTACGGTGTGAGATCAATCGAGGTAACCTTATTTTTCTATCTATGAAATTATGGTTTTCAATCTGTGAATCTAATAGTTTCAGATTATGCAGCAAGTGTAGAATCTATGTCCTGATCACATCAAAAATGAATAAAGGGGTGGGTTTTGACATATTGGTTTATTTAAACTCTATTTTTCCAATTTCATAATCTAAATTTAGATAATGTCATCAGAGCCGTTCGACTCTAGTCAATATTATTTTTTTTTTAAACTTTTTTGCACCATATTCCATGATATCATGGGATCTATCAATTTCTGTATCATATTTTTTTACAAATAGTAAACGAATTCATTTTTTAAAGGAACATGAAAATTGACATTTTGTGAAAGGGTAAATAAATATTTGATAACCATTTCTCATGTTTTATCATTTGAAAATTTTTTCCTTAAAGATGCCGAATAAAAGCCATGATATCATGAGATTTATCAATTTCTGTGACATACGTACTGTCCCATGATATCATGGGATCACGAACAAAAATGTTTTTTTAAAAAAGATGTTAACTATAGTCAAGCGACTCTGATGACGTTACCTGAGATTTGGTCACGAAATTGGAACATATGAGTTTAAAGAGGACTAATATGTCAAAAACCCATGAATAAATGACTCTTTGTTGCAAACAAAAATGTAGGGCGGTGGCAGGGCCTCGGCAAGGGAAACTGTTGGCAGAGTTATACCTGGAGCCATCGCGAAGAAGATTCTCAAGATGTTATCAGGAACGGAGGTGGGTTTCATAGTTGGATATCTCAAATTAATCTTTTTAAGGGAAATTAATGTGAGAAGAAAGAAAGAGAATGGAGAAGGGGAAGTAGAAGAAAAAATAGAAAAAAAAAAAAGAGAAAGGGGAACAAAAGGCATTCAAATCAGGATTAATTGTCAAAATGCACACAGCTGGGTGACCAGCCCTCCATGTTGATAACATTAAGGTGTTGTTTGGCTAGTCTACTTTTCATATCTATTTGACTTGATTCAAGTTGATGCTCTGAGTAAAAGATCATTCGGCAAAGTACATGTAGATGTCTAATTCAATCAATTTTATTAGAACTTTTTGCCTTTTTTTCAAAAAGTAATTAATAGATAACTTTTTCAAATAAACATAAATATCTAATGTAACAAAAAAGTAAATCAATATATAACTTTTATAATATGATAAGTTTGTGAGTACCACTTTTATTGTATGACAAATTTGAGAGTACTACTTTTCTTATAACACATCTTTCCCATGTGACATCATACCAAACAAGTCTATTTGAAAGAAGGTTTTAAGTGAACAACTCCATCTTGAGTAGAAAAGACCTGCCAAACAAGCCCAATTTCATATAACAAGTAGCTGAAGTTTTGGACAATTACAAAACAGTTCCTTTGCAGTAAAAATTAAATTACAGCTCAGTCTCTATATGTGTTTCCTCAGTACTTTCATTTCTTATTTGCGCTTGTTAGTTTATTACATTGCAAATTTGCAATGTTTTCTGGTGGAGTACTTGCGTCTATATCCCATTACCATCCAACTGCATTATCTACTCTGTCCACTAAATTCCAATTTGGTTTCTCGCTATCTCTTATACATGAAGTGCAGTTTGAAGTGCAAAGTGCTGCATGTGTTTGTGTTACTAGTATAATGAAGTTTTCTTTGTCTTTACAGGTTCTTGCCTATGTTTCTCAAGTTCATAAAGTAGTACTTCCAGTGGGAGTGGTTGACAATGAGACCTTGACGCTTGAACGGGTGAGAAGCAGTAAGAGGCATCAGTGTTTACTTGCTAATCATTTTTAAACACTTGCATGATTGCAAGTTCTTAAATCTTTCTCTTTGATCCTTTTTTTTTACAGGTTGAAAGAAATATGGTGAGGTGCCCAGATCCGGAATATGCTGAGGAGATGATTAGGGCCATCGATGATGTCCGCGTGAGAGGAGATTCTGTTGGTGGTGTTGTGACCTGCATTGTGAGGAACGCCCCGCGTGTAAGAATTCAACTCTTCTCAGTGAATGTAGGCCACAATAAGAATAGTGTGGAGGGTTCTCATCCGAATATTTCTGATATGTATATAATTTGTCATTGTATCAGGGACTTGGGTCGCCTGTCTTTGATAAGCTTGAAGCTGATCTTGCGAAAGCTCTGTTGTCTGTGCCTGCATCCAAGGCATTTGAATTTGGCAGTGGATTTGCTGGTATGTAAGCAGTGTCAATCAAGGATTTAGAGCTAGGACTTGGTGAGCAACTTGGTTACCTAAACCTTTGATTTGAGTCAAGTCAGCCAAGTCGCATGGGACTTGCTGGAGATGGACCAAGCCACACTAGAGTCCCACAAACTGAAAAATTTATGGAAAAATTATTTAAAGTAAAAAAAAATAGAAAATCATTTCTAATTATGAATTTAAGTAACAGTAGGTAATAATAGGTGGCTGATCGCATTTGATTTCCCATGCTTCGATCGTCCGTAAAATGTATCTTTCAACTTCTAAAATCAGAGCAGACGGCCCCTGAAAACCTCCAACAATTTCTAATCACGAAAAATTGGAATGGAAATTTGTTTTGACCATTTTCCATAAGCCTCAACTGGAGGAGACTTGGGGTGCATCAACTCAGTAGGTGATATGTCCAAGTTGACTTCTGCTAGGCTGATTTTTAAAACCATGGTGCCATTTAGATAGAATTCAAAAGAAAGAAACAGAGTGATTTTGTTAGTTACAAGTCATAGTTTTATAGTTTCCAACTACTTATGGGGGACTCTTTATCTTCTAAATGCATTTTGTTCTCTTTTCCAATGATTTGAACTTTGGATTTGAGCTGTAACTGTTTTCCCTGATGCGGATCGTGCAGGAACTTTCATGACTGGGGGTGAGCATAATGATGAATTCTGTCTTGATGAGCGTCACAGAATCCGAACAAGAACAAATCATTCTGGTGGGATACAGGTACTTCTTTTCTTTCATTTTACAATTTTCCCTTTCTGCCAAGATAGAACTGCTTCAAGCCTTTGGGGTTTCTATACAATATTTTGCAGGGAGGAATATCGAATGGTGAAATCATCACTATGAGAGTTGCTTTCAAACCAATTGCAACAATTGCAGTAAGTGGATTTCTCACACAGTTGTCTTATGTCAGGGCCTGTTTTGTTAGTTATGATTTTTAAGTAATGATCAAAAGGTTCAAGAGTCAGGATTAAAGGTGAAGATATAAACGTGGACACTGAGTAATCTCCCATCTAGAAAGAAAAACGATTACCAACCCTTTACCCTGGTAAATTGAATGGTAGGAATGCGATGATGCCATCACTTCACCTTAGGCCCTTCATTCATCACCTATCTAATTCTCCTCCAATAAAGCTTGCTTTATTTGAATTCCTAGAAATTCAATTCAAAGTAGGCAAACAGGCCCTTACATGGAATTGAATTCTTAGAAATTCTAAGAAATACATTCTTATCAAAGTGATTGAAATTGAAGAAACAAAGGCAAAAATCCACAATAATATAGGGATAGGACTCCCACTTTCACCTAGGGATTGATTCCCGGTGGGTAAGTTTAGGTAGTCTCCCTTGGCCACTAGAGAGAGGTAGAGGGAGAGGGAGAGAGAGGATCCACCAATGGCCATCAATCTCCCAGAAAATAATTACCCAGCCCCTGCTCTTTAATATTCCCTTTTTACCATTAATTCCTAGGAACTTAGTTCCATACAAACAAACAAGCTCTTACTGATTTTATTTTGATGTTTTAACATGATTTTTTCATCTAGGTTTCCCTCTTTTACATAACTTTATTGATTACTTTACATTTACCTTTTGGATGTGCAATTGCAGATGAAACAACATACGGTTACAAGAGACAAACGTGAGATAGAACTTGCTTTACGTGGTCACCATGATCCATGTGTGGTGCCTCGAGGTTATTTTTTCCCCTCAACTTCCCTCGTTGGGTTGTTAAACTTGTGCCTTCATAGTGCCATTAATCTCCTATTTACTTTTAAACTTAAAGGTCATGTTTAGCAACAAAATCCTTGGGAAAAAGATTATAGATTTCCACCAAGTTATGGAAAAAACCCAAGTTTGGCAATTATAAATTCCCGAGAATCTGGTCCAACGAGGATTTTCAGGTCCAACACTGCCCCATAGGATTTTGAAATCCTCGGTTGCTGATTTACACATGAAACTAATTTTTTTCAGCTATATGGATCGATACACATTGTTATCTATGTGGAGTCCTTAGCGAGGACATACTTTTCAACAAGGAATCTTTGTTTTAGGGGTAGAGGGGAATCCTCACATCTGTGGATTCCTGATGGATTTCTCACCAACCTAATTTAAGACAGATTAGGAGTTTTGATTCCCTTAGAATGTGGAGAATCCAAACATGGAAGCTTTATAAAGGAGTTTGCTCCTCATATGCGATGATTTGAAGCAATCACTCTAGATTGCGTCTGTCTGGATTGGCTATCATCATTGGTCCACATCCATGATAAACCCATCCAGAAGAGACTTCCATTGATAACCTCTCTTTTAAAATTTCCAAAATACTCCTCTCAGGATGGTCATTGTGAATCTTACACAATTCTAAGTATTGTGAATTGTTGGCTTTGCAGCTGTACCAATTGTGGAAGCCATGGTTGCCCTGGTTCTTTTGGATCAGCTAATGTTGCAGCGTGCACAAGGAGAGTTGTTCCCCATCAACCCAATTCTCCAAGAATCTGTCCTAGTTACCAAGGCTTGAGGCTGCCAGCCTTCCCATTTAAAATATGAGTTTTGACCTTTTCTCTTATACTCAGCCATCAATGGCTTAGTATCAGTCAGGTTGGAAACATGGCAATAGGATGGCTGGATGAATTTTGAGGATGGATTGAAAATAGAAATCACTGAACTTTTATTCCAGTTCTGTACAACTAAAAAAGAAAGTTGTGGGATTGAGATGATGTTTTTGTTTGAAGTGGATGCTGGATGTAGTTGCCATTGAGTGTGGGATTTTACTGAAATTCCAGACATTTTCATGTTAATTTGGTAGTGGACAACTATCCCTATTATCTCTTACCTTCTTTCTCAATCTACTTTGTTTTTGGACATTTTTCACTTTTATCTGTCCTTTAATTTACTAATTTGCCTATGTTTCTAAGCACTAGATGCCCTGGGAAAGGAGTACTCCACATCTACTTCCAATCCTTTCCCTTTTAAAAATTACATAAAGCCCATATCTAACAATTCCTAGTCCAACACAAAAAAAGGAAAATAAAAGACAAGAAAAAGAAAATAACAAAGGACATTATACACTTCTTACAAATTTTTTTTTTTTTGGTAAAACACTTCTTACAAGGTTGGGATTCCACACTCTCTGCAAAATATCTGGTACTGTTTGGACCCACAAAAGTGGTGCAAGTCAACTCTTCTCATAAGAAATGCTTCTTCACAGACTTATTATAGAGAGAATTTTCCTCTTTCTACTAGGAAAAGTGTTGCATTAATTGCAAAACAATTATGCCCAAGAGAAATTAAAAGCTTTTCTACAACATCCCGAAATCAGCCTTACAAAGAAATAACCTAAGGGCATGTTTGGGTAATGTCTTCAGAGAGGAATCCTTTCTGTTTTTTCTCGATTTTAAGAAAAACTCAGGTTTGGGTAAAGAGAAAAAAAGTGAGAGGATTTTCCAAATGCTATAAGTCCATTAAAAATCCTCTCTTCCATTGATTCCTCTATCTCCACCTCCTCCCATCAAATTTTGTACATCCACGGAGGCAAAGAAGCACCTAAACTACAAGAGTGACTCCTCCCATGTGTTTCCCCAACCTAGACTGGGGTGATTCCTCCCCTCAAGAATCCTTAGATAGGATAACATTGTTCTAGATGAATGAAGGAATCCTTTAGATATAGGATTCCTCTCTGTTTACCAAATGTGCCCTGAAGATTTTCAACAAAAGCACCTTAGTAAGGATACAATGGCCTTTTAGTGTAGATTGTATTAATAGTCACATTGAAAAGCCCCCAACGGGTGGTCAAGCATAAAGCAGAAATGGAAAGATGAGTTGCTAGGATAGCCTTATCTGTGGAGAAAATATGATGAAAGTAGTGTTACTAGTAGAGTGGAGTGAAATAGAATTACTGGTTGTCAATCTACAAGTGAAATAAAGGTAGAGTAAAGCTTCCATTTTCCAAACATGAAAAAACTCATGGGTCATATCAAAAGTTCATAAATTTAAAATTCTCTCATTTTTTTTTAAAAAAAAGTAAAAAAGCAACTCTTCAAACACTAAAAGACAAAAAAAAAATTCACTTTTTACATAAAAAGTCAAAAATATTTCTTACCAAACCACTAAAAAAAAATCAAATCCTCTTATATTTTATTCTCTTTTGATTTGATGTTCTAATTTTCTCTTGTCTTTTGAGAAAATTACCAAAAGGGCCCTTAGGAGGCGATGAAGGGTTTTAGTCACAGGTCAATACTGAGCAGGGGACCACATGTCTCACTATCACAACCCAATTAGTGGTGATGCCTGACACAACATTATAATAATGAGTCTAAAATTAAATGGCAATAAAATGTGCAAAAACTTTACTTACTATATTTATATTTTTTAAAATCTTAATTTTTACAAAAAAAAAGTTGTCAATCCTATTATAATATATTAAAGCTGAGCGTTTTGTATTCAATTTTGAGAAAATTCCTTTCAATTTTAACTTTTTTAATTGTATTTTCGTAAAAAGCTTAAAATGTATAGGTTATGAGATTTCAACTCATGATTTTTTATCTTTTTAAATAACTAACATCCAAATGCCAATTATAATATATTTAAGAGAAGGGTTTTTGTATTAGATTTTGACCGTCAGTTATAATTTTGATCGACAGTTATATCAACTACATACTTTGTCTCTTTATCACAACCACTCATAACTACTCTCCACTTTTTCTCTTTTTCTTATTTTTTTTTCTAAAATACTTTGTTTCTATCCAAACTCTATCATTCCCTTTCTACTCCAATTATCCTCTTTTCTTTCTATGCCACTAGCTCTTGGATTACATAAATACGTACTCATAGCCTTTTTTTCTTTTGCTTTATTTCTAAACAACTATGAGTTTTTTTTTATATATTAATATTTAAATTGCAATGTTTGCTATATCCGTGCTCATCACGGGTTATTATGCTATTATGTAATTATTTAACAAAAAAATATCAAATGTAGTTAGTTGGAGTGGCGACTCTAGCCATGCGAGTCATACCCGTGCCTAGCATGGGTTATTATGCTAGTATAAGTATATACTAGCTTGACACGCTTAAAGCATGGGCATGTATATCCATTATAAAAATAGTCATAGTGGGGGTTAATATTTAAAAAATATAATTAATTTTATGACTTGATTGTAATTGCAATTTTATCGGTGCCAACGTTTAAAAGAAAAAAAATGTCGTAGAAGAGACTCTTGATGAAGAATCCCTTTGAATTTGAATTTGATTAGGTGGATAGTCCAGATAATGGGAGACTTTCGTTCTCAAAGTTGAATTAGAAAATAAAACCTTATTATTTTGCTACGGCTTAAGGAATCTAGATAAAGTAAGGTTTATTTTTATTACCTTCTAGTGTGATTACAAACCCCTCCTTCACCAATACCACTTTTATTTTCAGCTTCTGTAAAGTCTTAGCTGGCTAATTCATCTAGATTGAACAAAACTCAAGTCCTTACTGAGTTGTATTTCGTGTTCTTTTTAGATATGGATTGTGATGGCACTTCAAGTCAAGTTTTGGAGAGTCCTGGGCGTATCAACGACTGATTATACAAGCTAAGATGGAGTCCAAGATAGTGAGTAGGTTCGTTATAGCAAACATGTGGCTAGCTTGCTATAGCGAGCCTACCTCAGTGCAGTGGCAGAGCTAAAGCTCGCTATATTCATGCCCTGCGCAAAGTCCTCCTAATTTTTCTCTAACTTGCTATTTGAGTTCTTATTGGAAACCTCATGCACGAACCTTGGGCTATATATTCATCTTATTGCTATCCTAAAACTCACACTCCCATCAAAAGATTGAGAATCCTTTAAGAGATTTTTTAGAGTTCCGTAGCAAGGGAATTTGGGCTGATTATTCCAGAAGAAGATTTCCTCTTTCTCAATTGCTGATTGAAGATCCTTGAGAGGCATCAACGTGGGTTGAGTTTGCATCACTTTGAGAGGCATCTGTTGGAAATAGGTCGGCCTCGTGGATAGGTTTCAAAACTTTTAACCCACTTGATACAGGGATCGAATATCCATAAGGCTATAAACCCAATCCGGGATCCAATCCTCAAACTCAATAACAAGATCATCATAAAATAATCCACAACGTACAAGAAAGTAGATTATACATTTGGAGCTCGGTTGTGCTCTAATGGAGAAGTTGCGTCTTTCTTTGATTATGAAACTCTTTCACGAATCAAATGGCAATCTCCAAAACCCAATTTTCTTCCACGCTATGTCTCTTATCAGATTCTTTTCTCAAGAAGATGGGTGGGATCTTCAAGAGAAATCAACTAGAAACTCTAAGGAAACTAGAAGGGAACTAGAAGAGATGTGCAACAACTGGCACAAGATAGAGAGAGAAGAGGGGCTGGGCGTGCAACTCAAGGGATGAAGGGGTTATTGACGTCCAAGGGGTACTTCCCTTTTATAGTCTCATGCAATCTCTCTCTTACTAATTGCAATAGAAGTCTCACTTCTACATAAATTAGTAACTTTTTCTTTCTAATTAAAATAGAAGTCATACTTCTATTAATAATTAGTAACTTACTATTACCACTATTAGAAGTCTCACTTCAAATAAGAATAGTAACTGTCTAATTCCGTTCCATTTAGAGTTCTACTAGGAACAGTATCTTTCTAATAATTGGGCTAGCATGGGGACCACTAGGGATTCCTTAGAAAGCTGGCTCCAATTAGGACACGCGACCCCACATCTCATGTGCAATCCGGGCCCCCAGTTATTTGTAAAATAACTCCACTATATAAATGCAATTGAACTCCAGTCATAGGAATAAATTACATAGAATACCCTAAACTTCTCTATTACCACAAGTAGGCCCTCCATCTATATCCATGGATCAATTGGACTTGTCCACCAAATTAGATCCATATCTTATTATCCTTAAGCCCCAATTAATTATAATGATCATCGATACCTATCCAATTAACTCTTAATCAGAATGGGTGCGCACTTACCAATGATAAATCCATTAATTGGCACAAGGGGATCATTAGGATAGATTCCATCTTGATTATTGAATGTTCTCACAGCTCTACTACCACTTACCCAAACCACCAAGGTGTTGACCTATAATTGGCCTCACTCATTGGTGACTCAAAGCAAATGAATAGATAGAAACTTGAGTTCATTAATGTCTCAGGATTGAGAGCCTATTGCTAGAGAATTATGAGAGCTGACCTTAAAGTAAAGACAATGTTCATAAGGTGCTTCTCATGATCCTTCAATACATCCAATGTACCAGTACTATGATCTAAAATCTTCCATTCTGATGATCGAGACAAATCACACTATCTCATAGTAATCAAAGTACTGCAACCTTATCAGATGAGATGTCCGTCTCATCACTGGTTATGAAGATATTCAAGTATAAGATTTGTTATACATGTCTCCCGTATGTGGATCTCATCCATACACATGTATTACATCTAGTATACTTATGGATTCCGATTCATCTCATGAAACAGTATGTCATTTGTATTGGTTATGTGCAAAAAAGTAATAAAACACCATTCATCACATGAAGGGAAAACATGAATATATCGATAAATAAAGAAACTAATTAATTTATTACATCAACTACTGAATTGAGTCCATATAAACTAACAGCATCACAGTGTGGCTGGTTCAAGCACGGTGAAGGTGAACGGCTAGTCGGTAAGTCCATCGCAGTCCTTAGGTTGAGTTGCAACTGGGAATGGTTCTTGTGAGTTCTTGTAACTTTCTTTATATAGTGCTTGGTTTTTTCGGTGGTCTTTACCACCCTTGGTTTTTCCTAAGTAGGGTTTTCCACGTTAAAAATCACGTGCCCCCTTTCTTTTGTGGTTCATTAATTTTCTGGATTTAGTTTAAATATTTGATTTTCTGGACTTAGTTTAAATATCTATTAGATTAATTAATTGGTATTGGAATCCATAAGGAATTCTGATTTGGGACCTTGGCCTATTTTAAGGCTTAAACACAATTCTTTTTCGTGGTAACAGAGCCGGTTGCACTAAATTAATGTGTTATCGATTAATCAGATTTTCCTTATGGAATTCAATAAGGAAGCCACATCGACCACCAAGCCACCTTTGCTAGATGGTAGTGGAAATTACGCTTACTAGATAGTAATAATGATTGCATTTTTACATTCTATTGATTATGATGCTCAGAAAATTATTAAGAATGGGTATACTCCACCCACAGTGGTTGTTGAAGGAAAAAGGGTTCCCAAATCCAAGGTTGATTGGACCCAATATGAGAAGAACCAAGTCCATTGGAATGACAAAGCTATCAACGCCATACATTATGGTGTTACATCCTCAGAATTTCGCAGAATCTCCGCCTGTAAAACTGCGAAAGAGGCATGGGATCTTTTGAGAACGGTGCATGAAGGCACTGTTATTATCAAGCAGACCAAGATTCAGAATTTGACTATTGCTTTTAAGACCATTCGTATGAAAGACAGTGAGGCCTTTAATGAGTTCAATTCCAAACTCAGTAATATTGTTAATTTTTAATTTGGGTGAACCCATACTTGACCATAAAGTTGTTAAGAAAATTCTTAGGTCTTTACCTAGAAGATTTCATTCGAAAGTTGTGGCTACTGAAGAACACACCAATTTGAATCAAGTTACTGGTGAGGAACTGGTTGGTAATCTCCAATCCTTTGAAGCTAATCATTGCTCGAACAAGAAGTCCAAAGGCATTACACTCATGTCTTCTATGTTTGCAAAAGATTGTTCTAATGATGGTTCAAATGATGATTCTGATGATCTGATTTTGAAAATGTGTTCGTGAAAAAGTTCAAAAGCATTCTAAAAAATAAAAATTATTTTCAGAGAAACATGGCTTACAAAGAATTTGAGAAAAACCTTGTTCGTTGTTTTGAATGTCAAGGCTTTGGACATGTTGCTTCTCAGTGTACAAATAGGAAATTGAAGAATAAAGGTAAGGCTTTGAATGCTAATTGGTCTGATGACTCAAGTATTGATTGAGATTCTTCAAAGTCCGATTCTGAGAAACCTAAGTGTGTTGTTTTATGGCCAGAACTAATATCTCTTCTGTGCAGGGCTCGTCTAACAAGGATTCAAAGTCAGATGAGGATTTGAGTTCTCTTGAGTTTTCTGATGATGAGCAGGATTTGGAAATTACTCAGTTCAGGAAGCTACTAAAAGATTCTATGCGTTTGACAAGAATAAATGACAAGATGACCCACAAGCTGAAACATATGGAATCTATGAATTCTACGCACTCATTTGAACTAGAAGATACTCACACTAAGGTAAACCAGTTAGATTCAAAATGCTCAATCTTGTTTGAATAGTTGAATGTTGCAGGTATCAAGGTCGATCTGCTCACTAAGCATGGTGAGAAGGTTGAAAAAGAACTAGAAAGGCTTCGGAATGAAGTGGCTACTCTTAAGAATGAAAAGGCCAACCTTGATTGTAAGTTGAAGATGACACTCACAGAACTTGATCTAGAAAAAGCATCTATTAAGTGCATGAATAATGGGTCGATGAAGCTCGATGAAATCCTTTGAAGCCAAAAGATTGATAAGAAAAAAAATGGACTTGGCCATGATTTTGGAGCTTTGACTTCGAAAATAAAGGTAAATATGTATTTATGCAAGGATCCATTGTTTATTCTATGACTCCCATTGTTCATAAGGCTCCACCCTTGAAAAGTGTGAATGCTAAACTTACACATGTGTGTTAGGGTTTTTTGGCTAATTCATGGGTTGGACAAAACTCTGGGTCTTTGAGTTATATTTTTTAATTTAGAAAAGGACTCTGAAGATAGAAGATGGGAAGGACTCTAAGAAGATATTTGAAAGGATTATAAGAAAAAGGCTGGAAGAAGACTGTGCTATGGAGTTGCAATTTACAAACACATGAGGTCTACCATATCATGATGACATCACATGATAGACTTTTCATGCCATCACACGTGGTGTATCTTACCTTCTTTCATGGTGACATTTCAAAGTCAAGAATATAGTAAACAAAAGGAGGAATTCTTACTTGAAGACTTTTTGTGCTGCATGACATCATATGGAAAGTGAATATTAGAGCCTTAGAGTATTCTTGTAAAGCCAACGAAACAGAGAAAGAATACCAACAGCCGCCTGACAGAATTGAAAGAAGACTGACACAGAACAGCATTCGCTCGACCCATGGTTTGGTCGCTCAAGCGAATGAAGACAGTAAGTCATTCGCTCGAGCGCACATTTAATTCGCTCGAGCGATCAAGGCGCAGGGAGTCCGGAAAAAGTGGAAATTACTTTTCTAATTGTGCTAAAACTACTGGTTTTAATCCTAATCAAATTAGGGAACATTAAGCACGAACCAAGGGCTATTTAAAGGACTCAAGGGCTATTCCAAAGATATACCTCACCTCTCAAAGTGCTGAGTTAGAGATTTGATTGAGAGAATTCTTTTCTAGAGATTTATTAAGGAGCTGTGCTGACAAGTTCTTTAGAGCCAAAGTCTTCTGCATCTTTTGTAGAAGATTGTCTTCCTGCGTAGAAGATTTGAGGAGTCAAGTGCTGTATTGAGTCTGTTGCAATCAGCGGTGTGAAGTCGTTTAAGCGTGAAGCGACACAAGGTAACTTCAGTCCTTAGGTAGGGGATATCTGGGGAGGAAATCTGAGTTTCTTGTAATTGTGAGATTCATAGTGCTTGATTAGATCCAGTTCAGATTGGTGGTTTTTTACCCGGTTAGGGTTTTCCACCTAAAATTTGGTGTCTTTGTGGTGTGTGTTTGAGTTTTATTTTCGCTGCATTAGTTATTATTATTTGTACACTTTTGTTGGATTGATTGAGTAGCCCAATCTAGAGATCTCGTACCCCAAAAACTTTCAGTTGGTATTAGAGCAGGTTGCACTAAGTTGTTGTGTTTGATCTACAAGATTTCTAGAATGGTGATCAATAGAGAAGGGACATCAACTTTTAAGCCTTCTTTGTTTGATGGTTCTAATTATGCATATTGGAAGCAAATGATGATTGGATTTCTTAAGTCCATTGATGATGATGTATGGGATATTGTTGAGGAGGGCTACTCCATACCAACGATAGTGGTTAGTGGACAAACTGTTCCTAAACCTAAAGCTGAATGGACTAAGGATAAGAAGCATGCCTCTAATTGTAATAACAAGACAGTGAATAGTATATACAATTGAGTGTCTGCTGAAGAGTTTCGTAGGATTTCCACTTGCAAAAATGCAAAAGAAGCATGAGAAGTCTTACAGATGGTTTATGAGGGTACATACACAGCGAAGCAAGCAAAATTACAAAGGCTAACTAAAGAATTTGAATCCATCGTGATGGAAGAAGATGAGACCTTTGATCAATTTTATACAAAACTGAATGATATTGTCAATTCTGTTTTCAATCTGGGTGAGGAAATTCAAGAAAACAAGATTGTCAAGAAAATTCTGAGGTCTCTACCGTCGAGGTTTGATTCTAAAGTTGATGCTATTGAAGAAAACAAGAATCTTGATACCCTCAAGATCAACCAGATGGTTGGAAATCTTCAAACCTTTGAAGCAAACCGGTTGAATAAAGGAAAATCAAAAGAGAAGGGTATTGCTTTGAAAGCCACTCAGAATCAAGAAAGAAACCTGAAAAGAAAACTGAGTCTAATTCTGAATCTAAAGCTGAAGTAAATATGGCTGATTTTATGAAATGCTTCCAGAAATATATGAAGTCAAAACAAGCCAATTGGAAGAATTCAAAATCTAGGAAGAAGAATCCTGCAAAAGGAACAAAGTGTTTCGAGTGCCAAGGCTATGTTCATTATGCTAATGAATGTGCTAACAAGAAAAAGGGTACAAAACAAAAGATTCTCAACACAATTTGGGATGAAGAATCTTCTGAAGAAGAAAGGGAAGAAGAAAGAGATTCTGAAAACGATCCTTTATATAAAGGGAAGGGCAAGTTTATGGCGTTCCTAACTGCATCTGTGTCCGACAATGATACTGATAATGATGATGAGATGTCAGATCAAGAGAAAGATTTTGAAGAATTGTACCATGCTACATTTGCTGATTGCATCAAGATGAGTAAATTTGCTAACAAGATCATAATCAAGTTCAAGGCTGTTCAAGATGAGAATTCTGCATTGAAAATTGAATTAGAGCAAGCACTTGAAAAGGTTCATCTTTTGGAAAGTCAGAAGATCTGCCTGGCTGAAATTTTGACTACTGAAGGTCAAAAATTTAAGAAGGCTGAACAAGAAATAGTGAATATGAAGAAAGAGATAGTGATTGTGAAAGCTGAAAAAGAAGATTTGCAAGGAAGATTAAAGATCACTTTGTCCAAGCTAGATGTAACAAAAACTTCTCTACACAAGATGAACACTGGATCGAAAACTCTTACAAACATCCTGTGCAGTCAGAAGTCTCAGTTTGACAGAAGCGGTCTTGGTTATGATCATGGTGCATCCACTTCAAATGCTAAAGGTAAAATAATTTTTGTTTCAAGTATTGCACATAATACTCCACATACTGCACTTTTACATAATGTGTCAAGTAGTTTTAAGAAAAAGAATGTGTCATGCATTGCACGTATATCCACTTGTCACCATTATGGAAAGAAATGCCACATTCGTCTCCATTGCAAGAAGCTGCATAGTCTGCCGAAGACCAAGCAATGGCGGAAGAATTTTTCTCCACCCAAGACGACTCCAATTTGGGTAAGAATATCTGATTTACCTAAGGAGTTTGCTCACACTATGCTGGAAGATCAATCTACACAGGTGTGGGTAGCTACATGTAAAAAGCCCTGATGAATGAGATTAAGCTCCCACCCCCAGCACTGCTACGAAAATACTTTCATGGGGAGTTGAACTTGAGGGGGAGCTATTGATCCTAATTGATAAGAAAGCTGCTATTCTTATCTTTAACTTTGTCAATTATGGATAAAGAGGGGGGAGAAACGGTGACAGATCAAAGGGGAGAACAAGAAGTTCAGAAGAGTCAGAGAGATTGAAGGACATTGAAGATCTACTTGTGCTGATTGCAAATTTTTTTAATTCAATGTATTTTGGGTTTATTTTTGGTAGATCATTTTGTATGGTCTTAGGGAGTTTTGTCCATGAAATTGCCAAAGGGGGAGATTGTTAGGACTTTTTGGCTAATTCATGGGTTGGACAAAACTCTGGGCTTTGAGTTGTATTTTTTAATTTAGAAAAGGACTCTGAAGATAGAAGATGGGAAGGACTCTAAGAAGATATTTGAAAGGATTAAAATAAAAAGGCTGGAAGAAGACAGTGCCATGGAGTTGCAATTTACAAACACATGAGGTCTACCATATCATGATGACATCACATGATAGACTTTTCATGCCATCACACTTGGTGTATCTTACCTTCTTTCATGGTGACATTTCAAAGACAAGAATATAGTAAACAAAAGGAGGAATTCTTACTTGAAGACCTTTTGTGCTGCATGACATCATATGGAAAGTGAGTATTAGAGCCTTAGAGTATTCTTGTAAAGCCAATGAAATAGAGAAAGAATACCAACAGCCGCCTGACAAAATTGAAAGAAGACTGACACAGAACAGCATTCGCTCGACCCATGGTTTGGTCGCTCAAGCGAATAAAGACAATAAGTCATTCGCTCGAGCGCACATTTAATTCACTCGAGCGATCTAGGCGCAGAGAGTCCGAAAAACGTGGAAATTACTTTTCTAATTGTGCTAAAACTACTAGTTTTAATCCTAATCAAATTAGGGAACATTAAGCACGTACCAAGGGTTATTTAAAGGACTCAAGGGCTATTCCAAAGATATACCTCACCTCTCAAAGTGCTGAGTTAGAGATTTGATTGAGAGAATTCTTTTCTAGAGATTTATTAAGGAGTTGTGGTGACAAGTTCTTTAGAGCCAAAGTCTTCTGCATCTTTTGTAGAAGATTGTCTTTCTGCGTAGAAGATTTGAGGAGTCAAGTGCTGTATTGAGTTTGTTGCAATCAGCGGTGTGAAGTCGTTGAAGTGTGAAGCGATACAAGGTAACTTCAGTCCTCAGGTAGGGGATATCTGGGGAGGAAATCTGAGTTTCTTGTTATTGCGAGATTCATAATGCTTGATTAGATGTTCGGATCGGTGGTTTTTTACCCGGTTAGGGTTTTCCACCTAAAATTTGGTGTCCTTGTGGTGTGTGTTTGAGTTTTATTTCCGCTGCATTAGTTATTATTATTTGCACACTTTTGTTGGATTGATTGAGTAGACCAATCTGGAGATCTCGTACCCCAAAAACTTTCAATGTGCCAAAGCCCAAATCCATCCCCACCTGTCACTCTTGTGGGATAAACGGTACATTAGACGACACTGCAATTAAAGAAGAAATCAATTGAAAACTCAGCAGAGGAAGAAGCCTTCTCCTCAACAGGTCAAGGCTAAGGCAATCTAGGTTCATAAGTCTGATCTTTGTTGTACAATGGTACACACTGCATTCTCTAAACCTATTGAACCTGTTAGGTTTGAGACTCCTCTACGGAAGTCTCGAGGCATTGGCCTCCTCATCTAAGCTTTTCTCCGTGTTTTGATATGCACATGCATGCTTTTCAGGCTGACTTGATGATTATCTGGCACGTGATACACTTTTATTTGCTTCTCTTTAAAGTAAAATTTATGAGTGCACGGTATAAGGTTTTTGAACATGTCCACAAATTCACGGTGACTCAATTGGACTATCTCTTAGGGTTACATTGGATTCATGTTTTTAATGGATTTGCATTCGGAGCATTGACCTTGATTTTTTGCTCTCAGCTTAATGATGCCTATATGTGACCCCGAGTGTAGAAATTCCTGTAGACCTACGCACTGAACTGCATAATGACTAGGTCTGCTCCGTACATCTTATTGATGGTTATTTCATAGGGTTCAAGAATTTTTGCATTAAAAAAAAAGGATCATGAGAAATTGTTAATGTCTAGGTTTGTTGTGAGGACCCGTCCATAGAAATACTTAGTGAGACCCAGTTTGACCAAGTCAACCACATGTTGCCCTAATTGATAGGTGATTAACATGGATAGATGAGTAATTCCCCATTAATTTAGCGTAACTTCTAGGATTAGGACCCTTGTGAGATTAATAGCTCCATTAGGAGTTTAGTTAAATTCCTTAGAATTAATTAGATGCTAGAAGCCCTTAGTTGTAAATCCTAAACTATAGAAGGGTTTTCCTTAGAGAGTTGTGCAACTAACCTAGAATGACCCAATTACCCATGGTCTTATCCATTAGCCTATTAGCTATATGAGGCTACTCTATTCTTTCCACCCAAACAAATTCCCTCCAAATTGGAAATCCAAATCTCTTAAATGACCTTGGCCTCCTTCATTATCAACCAAGCAAATATGGAAACTCTAATCATTATAATTAGCATACCTTTAATACCCTTAGGCTCCTTCATTAGCTACCACTCAATTAAGGGTACCTTAGTCATTGAACCTTAGTACCTAAACTACCCTAATCCTTATCTCTCATTTCAATTAACTAATCAAGGACCCCTTAGTCATTTCATCTAAACTTTCCCTAAATGCCCCCATCCTTACCTTAAATCACCATTAGCAAGAGAGGGCACTTTGGACATATCCCACCCAACCAATTCCTATAAGAAACTCACTCCCCATATCTCCAACATTTCATACTACTCTCCCTCTCATTTCCCATTTCCGTCCCATCCTTTCTATCTATTCTCTCTCCCTAAGTTAGAGAATTAGGGGTTCTCTCTAGATATAGGGCATCCAATTGCAAGAAGAGAAGGCTCTCATCAAGATTAAGCAACCTCCAAGCTAAGGAACTCATCTCACTTCTTAGATCTCTCATTCCTCTCCAATTAGAGGTAATTCTCATTCCTTCCTTCCAATTCATTGAAGAGATAGCTTCTTCTCCTAGAATTCTTCTTTCTAATGCACTTCTCTCTTTGGGAATGGGTGTAGGGATTGTAGACCTTGCCATTGGAGTGATCTTAGAGCTTTTGGAGAGAAGACTAAGCTAATTGAGAAGTTTCTTCCTAATTAGGCAAGTAGACGTGCTTAGATTCCTTAATTTCATTGATTAACATGCTTAGATTGCTAATTACTATCTTTCATGGTTTTTTGGCTTGGTTTCTGTAATTGGATGATTGATTGGATGATATCATATATGGGACTGTTGTTCTAAGCCTTTTCTTATGTATTTTTGGCTATTGATGGATGAGAATCCCCCATTTGGAAGATCAATGGCTCATTTGTGACGGAATTATGATGTGGAAGGTGTATTTGATGTATGGAAATGAATGGGAGTAGATCCGGTCGGAATTGGTTGAAGATTAGAGGAGTTTTGATGAAAATTGGAAATGACAGGAAATTGGAAAATGTGGAATTCATGTGTACCCGGTCGACATCATCTCCCATGATGTCGACCGGGGACACTGCAGACTCCACCTAACTAGGAGCCTAGAAATACGCATGGTTAGTGTATCCAGTCGACTGGATGTCCATGATGTCGACCGGGTACACTGCGTATCTAAAAACCATTGAAGTCTAGCTCTCAGGTCCTCCAGTGTATCCGGTCGATCGGACCCTCTATGATGTTGACCGGACACACTATAATTCCAGTTTTTTGACTTGTCTGCCAGGTTCTTGTGTGTTGGTCTACAGTGCACCCGGTCGACCAGCCTGTCCATGATGTCGATCGGGTACACTGAAGACAGTCACTTTCTAGATTCTATTTCTTTCATGATTCCATCATATGTGGGCCCCCTTGACCTTCTATTTGGACTATTTGGGATATGCTAGACCCAAGTCAAGGGCCGAGTTTAACCTTGACCCGTGTAGCCACCTAAGTAGGGTATTGGCTTGTAAAATGAAACCCAATTCAATAGCAATGGTTGTCCTTTGATGCTATACACCTGCATGAGCACCAATGATACTTATTAAGCATCAAGGAGCCACTGATTACTGTCTTAGGTGAAGTGGAACCCTGGACCTGAAGAGAGGGGCAACGATTATGGTGGATTGAGGCATTCGGTGTCTATATTGTTATGAATGGACACTAAGTTTGGTTGGTAGGTCCGATTGAGACCTCGGAGAATATCAGAAATCAGGGTATTGCACTTAGAATTTGATCCATAATCACAGTCCGTATTGGATGAGAAGCCGGGGCATTGCACCTGAAGTCTTGTCCTACAACAATGGGGACTTAACGATAGATATTGATGGACGGACTGAATAACATGATAATATTAATTAAGCATATAGAGAAGCAGAGTATACAAGGGTATGCATTATTAACTGTTGAGAATCACGATGGTGGATTAGCTATACCTGAACTCTATGACTCATACCATTGACTATATCGTCTCATATTAAGGACAGTAAGGCGATCCGGTTCGGAGTACCACACTTGGTGATCTGTAGGATTATGGATGTATGGTTGGACAGTCGGTAGGCTCCGGTATCGGCATGTATACTTATTACTGAGATGTGGTTGAGTGCAGTAGATACATTCAGGGTACTGAGACCGCTGGCACTCGGACTTGGTACGTTGTGGATGGATACAGATGTTGAGAATGCGCGTAAGACCAATGATAGGGACTTGGCTGTGGCTATGGATGTGGATATGGATATGGTTGTGCATATCGATGGTTAAGATGGACTCATGTGTACGCTCTTATTCGATGAGACGACAGCAATGGGTGGCCATGACCACGATGGTTGATGGCCATCGACAGTTATTGGGACGACCACGATGGGCTGCCTCCGACCTCCCACGTCCCTTGTACTTCAACTGTGGACGTACCTTTATGTGCTCCTATGGATGTATATGAGATGTATGATTAGTATGTATTATGGATGCTGTTGCTTAGTGCCTTTAACTACCAACATTGATACAGTTGGATCAAGATACGATGGACATGGACATGGTGGGACTACTTCCTCAGGTTATCTCTATTGCTGGTGACACTTATGTGCTCGTATGATTTGGATGATATATTGATGATGATGGCTTCTTTTATTTACCTGATATGCTGTATCAAACATCTGTTATACTGCTATCTTTGCTATTGTTCATACACTACACTCCATGCTGTTTATGTTGTACTTTGATATCCTATCTTTATTATTGAGGTACAAATCATGTAGGTACAGCTTGGATCAGGTATGGCCTTCTTCCTTGTCTTTTTATGTAATGTAATGCCATCTAAACATGCCTATTTATCTGGCTCATCAAGCTTGACCCAATCCTTGGTGCTTTCAAGTACCATTCCCTCTTTCTTTGCTTGGCGGTTGATCCGTTGCCGCAAGGTTTAAGGAGTAATGCAGTTGGTGCATCGAGAGACCTCTATTCCTTAGAGTTTGCTATTTTCATTCTTTCTTTGTAGATGGCCATGTTGGCCTAAGATTGTACTTAGTTTAACTTTGGAAAGTACCTTGTAATCCCTTAAAGTGAAATTAAATTTTAGGGCAGTGCCCATTTACTTGCTCATATGAGATTCATACTTGCTCATCTTATTGGATTTTCCCATTCTCTTGGGTATTTTCCCATCTCGAGGCGCCTGGATTTTGGGGCGTTACAGATTCGTATCAGAGCATTATGGTTTTTGGGCAACTAAGATATTTAGAAACCTTTAGGATTCTATGTGAGGATTGGGTAGACTTAGACTGGTAATGTGATGGTTGATTTCTGATTGTTTGCGTTATTTGCGTTTTGTCCACTTTAAAATTATTTATTTGCAGATTATGTCGCAGCAGCACAGTTCAGATAGGGGTAGTCAGGGCACCATGGAGGATAGATTTGAACAATTTGTTCAGTCTCAGACTCAGATCAATGCTCAGATATTGGAGATCGCCAGTCGTATGACTCAGCAGCCGCAGACTTCGTAGTTTCCACTGGTTGTTACACCGCACGAGTTAGATCAGTATGAGATGTTCAATAAGAGGAAGCCTTCAGAGTTTAGTAGACGTGGAGACCCGATGGAGGCAGATACATGGATTATAGAGATGGAGTAGATCTTCAGGATGCTTCCATGTACTGGCGGACAGCGAGTTTAGCTAGTGACCTACATGTTACGAGACGCCGCTGAGGGATGGTGGATGACAGTGAGAGCTTCTTACACAGATATGAATGACGCAGTAGCTTGGGAGATGTTCGAGGAACAGTTTCTTTGAAAGTTCATCCCTGCACACATCAGATCTCGGAAGCTTCGGGAGTTTACACAGCTACTTCAGAGAGACATGACAATTCTAGAGTATGAAGCATAGTTCACCCGCTTGTCGCGCTTCGCAGAAAGACTTATCACTCTAGATGAAGATGAGGTAGTCCAAGGTGGTGAGCAACTGAGGTTTGGCTTGGAATTCTGACAAAGACAGCAGCGCTATCACAAAGGTCGTGAGATCAGTGAGCGCCGGAGGCGGTTAGGTGCATGCTATGAGTGCGGAAGCTTTAGACAAAAGCTCGCAACTGTTCAAGGAAGTGGAATCCTGCTTCAGGACCCCACCAGCAAACTCGTAGACTTCGAGATGCCCAGATTCTGGGGCCTAACATTTGCTCCCTTGATTTTTAACACTTCATATATTTTTCGAGCTTGAGCATTTTTATATGTGAAAAAGTTCATGAGGGGTCAATGATGGTTTGATAAAATTTATGTGGCATTAAGGGGGAGCTTCACTTTTCATTAAAAGATCATTCAAATTTTTTTATATGTTAATGAAAATCCCCTTCGTGTTTGTCTCCTTTTGAGATCATTCGTCACGCACAATTTACAAACATGTTCAATACCTAAAACTTGTGCTTCTTCATGTATTGCAAACCATCGTCTTTGCACACTTGTTGGTTATTTAGAGGGTAAAAATTATTTGAGTTAGGGAGAGAAACATGAGTATTATTTTTACTGACATTGTTTTCCTGATAAACTTCTCTAATACTACTATGCACTTTAATGACTTTATATGCTTACTCCCTTTTGTGCTGACTTTGTCGATTCTTAAACAAAAAGGGGGAGTAATAGAAGTAGGAGTGTGATTGATTTTATTCCTGCTTTACTCTTTCATTTCTATGATTTTATGCAAGATCTTTTGCCAAAGTGTTTTAGTGCAGGTTTCCTACAGGAGATTTGAAGCCTTGAAGATTTTCCAGTTGTTTTTTCATGGGTTTATTTGTACTGAGAAGTAGATTTATATTGTCTTAAGAGTTTTGTTCATGAATTGCCAAAGGGGGAGATTGTAAAGTCTTAGTTGATTAATTCATCTAGTTTGAACAAAACTCAAGTTGATATTGAGTTTTATTTTATGTTCTTTTTAGATATGGATTGTGATGGCACTTCAAGTTAAGTTCTGGAGAGTCCTGGACGCATCAAAGACTGATTATACAAGTTAAGACGGAGTCTAAGATAGTGAGCAGGTTCACTGTAGAGAACTATGGCTCGCTATAGCGAGCCTCACACAATGCAGTGGCAGAGCCATAGCTTGATATAGCGTTGTGCCCTGCGCAACGTCCTCCTTCTAATTTTTCTCCAACTTGCTATTTGAGTTTTGATCGAATTGGAAACCTCATGCATGAGACTTGGGCTATATATTCATCTTATTGCTACCATAGAACTCACCTCTCTCCCATCAAAAGATTGAGAATCCTTTGAGAGATTTTTTAGAATTCTGCAGCTGATTATTTAAGAAGAAGGTTTTTTCTTTCTCCATTGCTGATTAATGATCCTTGAGAGGCATTGAGGTGGGTTGAGTTTGCATCACTTTGAGAGGCATCAAAGTGTGGCCGGTTCAAGCACGGTGAAGGTGAACAGCGGGTAGTCGGCAAGTCCATCGTAGTCCTTAGGTTGAGTTGAAACTGGAAAAGGTTCTGTGAGTCATTGTAACTTTCTTTATATAGTGCTTGGTTTTTTCGGTAGTCTCTACCACCCGTGGTTTTTTCCGAGTAAGGTTTTCCACGTTAAAAATAGTGTGCCTCCTTTCTTTTGTGGTTGATTGATTTTCTGAATTTAGTTCTATTAGATTAATTAATTGGTATTGGAATCTGAAAAGAATTCTGATTTGGGACCTTAGCCTATTTTGTGGCTTAAACACAATTCTCTTCAGCTTCCATATAGAATAGTTTGAGCCGTTGAACCTCAATATCTCAAACATAGTCGTAGTCATCAAAAGAAGAAATGGTGGAATATAACAAACAAATCTAATGCATAGTAAACATACAACATTGCTTTGATAGCAATTGTTGCAGAAATCCATGCACCAAAAAGGCAAAACATCTAAGATAAATAACAAGAAAAGAAAATAAGTCAAGAAGAAGAGACAAAGATTTATGTGGTTCAATTAGTTGCCTAGTCTATGGGGCAAGAATTTAGGCTTTCTTCTTCACTGATAACAAAAGAACATTGCAACAGATTTTCCTCTCACGTACACGACACTAGCATTCACAAATCCTCTAGAATTTCAAGAGCATTCACTCTACAATGATACACCTGCTCTCTCTAAGTTCTCACACTAGGGTTCTTTATATATATAGGGGGCAGCTCTCCAAAGCTCAAGCTTAGGATAAGGTAAGCTCAAGTGTGGTGGAGCCTATATAGGGATGGGGATATGGGGATTTCAAGGACTCCCTGGGACCATTCTCTTTGTAAAAAATCAGCCCCAACTGTGATCTATCATCTCCATCTAGGCCCCAAAAGTTTAATCGTCAACAAGCCATTTGGATCGATACACTGTCGATCCAACGGTTTAGTAAATTCGGATCTGACCGAAAGTTGGTGGACATGTACAATTCAGGGGGGCTCGTGTGTTTGGCCCATTTGGATGGACCAAGGGTGGGCCCCCACAAGCGTAAGCTTACTGAATTTTATCCTAAGCTCGCGCTTAGGAGAGCCTTGGCCACAGTAAGTAAAAGTTTGGTGAGTGTTAGATTTAGGATTCATATCAATTCACGTGGGGCAGTATGTTTAAAACGATTGGTCTGGCTTAAGGTGGGCTCCACGTACAAAAAAAAATAGGGCAGAAAAAGGGAAGTTTTTAAACTGGAGAGTTTTTTAGAATTCTCGATATATATATATATATATGGGAAATGCTCCTGTAAGAGTAACTCTCACACTATATATATATGGAAAACGCTCTTATGAGAGTCACTCTCACACTACTATGAGAGTAAGGGGGACTCATTGGATCCATGTCAAATACCAACAGTCTAAATATGAGGGTCCTCCCCCTTACTCTCACAGTCGTGTGAGAGTCACTCTCACACTACACATGAGCTGAGAAGAGGGGCTCCCTGTATATATATATAGGGGCCAACTCTCCTAAGTTGAAGCTTACCTTATCCTAAGCTGAAACAATGCTGGTCCCACAAATAAAAGTCGATTATCGTTGTTTTTTGCATGATAATCGTCTCCAAAATCTAGATAAATCCAATCAGAACTGGATTTTCCAGTTCTATCATGCAAAAAACGGATATAATCAACTTAGATTTGTGGGACCAGCACTATTCCAACTTAGGATAAGGTAAGCTTCAGATTAGGAGGGCCTTGCTCATATATATATGATGTTGATATTTATTTCACATTTGCCTCGTTTTCAACTCGCGCACTTTTCTCACACAGTTAGGTCAAATTTGTTGAAACCTTGCTGAGTACCCCTGTTTAGGGCACTAGTTAACCCACTTCCCGAGGGATTTTTTGGCTGAAATTTGGGGTTTTCGAAGTCCTTATTATGAACTTCAAATCTGCTATTTTTCGGTAGGAAACAATCACGTTTGCCTCATTTTCAACTCGCGCACTTTTCCAATACAGTCAGGTCAAATCTGCTAAAACCTTGCTGAGTACCCTTGTTTAGGGCATTGGTTAACCCACTTCCCAAGGGAGTTTTTGGCTGAAATTTGGCATTTTCGAAGTCCTTATTATGAACTTCAAATCTGCTGTTTCTCGATAGGAAACAATGCTATTTCTCGATAGGAAACAATCACGTTTGCCTCGTTTTCAACTCGTGCACTTTTCCACACAGTCGGGTCAAATATGCTGAAATCTTGCTGAGTACCCCTATTTAGGGCACTGGTTAACTGACTTTCGGATGGAGTTTTTGGCTGAAATTTGGGGTTTTCGAAGTCCTTGTCATGAACTTCAAATATGCTATTTTTGGTAGAAAACAATCACGTTTGCCTCATTTTCAACTCGCGTACCTTTCCAATATATTTTCATGTGAGTGAATCCAATCAGATTCTCAAACTATATGAAAATGCCTGCAGTAAGTGGGCTTTATTTTGATTCATGGTTATATGGTTGTGTGGTTTTTTGAGCAAATACCATTTTCTGATAAACTTGATTGCCTTGCTCCCCACTTTTGCCTGCTCATGTATGAGAAGGATCCATTTGTGCATGAGTTTAGGAACAAGGGGAGGCTCAATCGTCACATCAACAAACTAAAAGCAGGGAGAGGAAATTTTGAGATAAATTTAAGGTGTCGTGTATATGGAGACAACATAAGAATGGCTATAATATTCCATACTCAACCAAGTTCTTTTTAAGGAGGAAAGAAACAACTTGTAACATCAACTTTTTTTGGACCTGCAACATTCGACACTTGTTATTGGATTTCAACACTGAAGCTGTTCACCTATAACATTCACCATTCTTATTCAACATCGACATTGTCGCGCCCCCGGACCGGGTCAAGGGATGCGACTAATGATGCCGTGCCACGTGCATCCGTTTAATTGACTAATACGCACATAGATTTGGAGAAGACATTTCATTCATGCACGTGATTTCCCATAGGGTTCCGCGGTGAGGATCTCACATACAAATCATATACATATTCGATCGGGATGCGGAAGCGTGTAGCAAATCAAGTTTAATAATCCATTCCATAAAACAAGACTGATTGCACGAGTATAAATTTCATAGTGTCAGAGTGAGCAATGATCATTAGCATTTTTCTAAAAGTATAAAGTTAAAGTTTATACAAAGATCAGTTAATTAATTGCCTCAAAAATAATGGCCAACAAAGGCCAGTACATCCAAAAAGAATTTCCCAAAAAGATGTTAGTCACAACTCCCAAAATGTATCGCATCTCAAAGCATGACCGAATGTCTACATGACATCGTCAGCTTGCCATTCAACTACACGATGCGGTTCACCAACCGCCTCCTCTGGTTCCTCCTCAAAGGCAACGGGGTTTGAACCTGAGTACCAAAAAATGGGTCAAACATGACGATCTGGCAGGTGGGTGAAAAGATATGATAATAAAGTAAAACAATGATACCTTGTAAAAACATTGAAACCTGTATACATAGTGAATTTCATGAAAGAGAATGCATCATTTGTTAGAAAACACATGAAAAGTTTAAAACATGTAAAGGTACCAAAGAATCAGGACCTAGCAAGATGACAATCACACAAAGCTAAATCCTCTCTCACTAAAGTGATGAGAGCATATCGGGGCGTTGACCTCAGTCACACAAGGTGAGGAGAGTCAACGAAATTCATGGATACATATATAGATGGATGGGACCGTGGTAGCGAACTGGGTATCGGGACATGATAGGATCCAGGCTGCAGCTGGCAGGACATGAGGGGGACCTCCAAGTCGGTGGATCAGACTGATAAGGTCGTCCAAGCTTAGTGGTGCGGACACATAGGTTATATGCAAGAAATCGGGACAAGTACATATATAGCGGGACAGGGTGCTCATAGGCACAATAACACATTGTATCGGGTCAGGCATAAACGGGCTAGCAAAAATGCTAAAAACATGATTTCAGTATATTTCGGGGCATATCTAGTCATATAACATAAAGTTTGAAGCGTACAAGTAAAAATTCGGGTAAAATCAAGTATCATGGATTTTCTATAAATTTTCGGGCCAAGCGTTGAGGGTCTAAGATTCAAATCATTGTGAATAGGGTCTCGTATGTCAGATTTGATATAAATTTGGTACTCCGTGAGAATTAAGGACATCTCGGGTCCCTATGCACATTGACAAACCCAAAAACCCTTAACGAATCTCTGTGATGGGATTTCTGCCTCAATCGGGCTCCATACAACATTCCTTAGGTATCTCCAATGCATTGGGGCTCCAAAC
Source organism: Litsea cubeba (assembly GCA_012931725.1). Taxonomy (NCBI): domain Eukaryota; kingdom Viridiplantae; phylum Streptophyta; class Magnoliopsida; order Laurales; family Lauraceae; genus Litsea; species Litsea cubeba. Next base: position 60,397,162 of record CM022948.1, read on the forward strand.
AAACCTCTCTAAGCCTTAAAATCATGGTTTCAGACTTCCCAACATAATTCCTGCATTATAGCACAGATGGCTCGAGCGGATCAAAGGTTCGCTCGAGCCATGGACTCTCTGGGAGGGGTTCGCTCAAGCGAACTGAAGGTTGGCTCGAGCCAACCAGCCTCTGGTTGGGGTTCGCTCAAGCGATGTGTCAAGGTCGCTCGAGCGAACTGTCCAAAACTGATTTTTGAAGTGCAGTTCGGCTCTTCTTCCTTCTTCTTCTTTCATACATTTTTTAGCACCATTTTTACACATAAATGAGGGTCTCAAATCCTCCTTTAAACCCCATGTAATCATCCATTAAAAACCTCCAACATATTCGTTCAATCATCTCTTTTCCATCCATTTCAATCATAAGAGAAAAGAACCCATCATTCATAGGAATCCACATGTAGCATAATCAAGGTTTAATACAAATCAATGCAAACACTTTCTAAGAGATTAACAAGATAGAAAGATACCTCAATGAGTATATTTCAAAATCAATAGAAATCATATCATTAAGCAAGAGTTAAGCCATTAATGAAAAAAACCAAGTTTATGCACAAAACATAATCAAAATCAAGAAATCCATTCGTCCACTTGCCTTAGGTCCAAACCTAAGCAATCAAAGCTCCTAATCACACTCTCCAAGCCACAACACCAATCTATACAAAAACCCCAAATAGAACCCAATAAGAAACCCTAGAATATCAAAACCAAATCAAGAGAAAGAGAAAGCTTGCAGGGAGAGAGATGAAGCTTCTCTAGGGCTAGGAGAACACATGTCAAAGAGATTGGAAAGATCTCGTACTTGGAAGTTCTTCAATGAACAAGTATGAGCTCAAAGAGGACTTCAATGTTGATGAATTTCTCCTCCAATAGTATCAAAGGGGAAGCTTTCATGGTGAAGAAAAAGGTGATGAAGTCCATTTGTTCATTTGTGCAAGATTGGAGTGGATTGGAGGAGATGAAGCAAGAAGAAGAAGGGGGAAACCCTAGCTTGAGCTAATCCTTCCACAACAACAATGGCAAGAAAAGGGGAAAGGTGAACAAGGAGTTCAATATATATAGAATGTGAAGGCGGGTCCCATAACTTGAAAAGATTAATGGGTTAAAAACATGACTTTCGGGACCTCGGATGAGTTCGACGAAGAAGGAAAGTTGATCGTCGAAATTTTTAGTTCCCAAAAAGTATATGTTTCGCGGGTTTTGGTGACATTGAAAATAGTGTCCAGATTTTGGTATGAAAAGACCATTTTTCCCTCAAAGTAGGAAAAGTCGGGTTTCGAGATCTTGGATGGGAACGTAGTCAACATGAAAGTTGTAGGGATTAACGAGATGAGTCAAACAACACTCGAATTTATGAAATCTCAAACAATCCCCCAAGCTCACACAAAGTCGTCAAAGGAACCCCCAAAGGGTCTCACTAAATCAAGAAGGCTCTCCAAATTCTCCAAAGCTATTTTAAAGCTATTCTAATTCCAAACTTAACCAAAATCCACTAAACACACTTAGAGCTAAAACACCACTTAATCAATGCTAATCGCAGTCTCTTGGGTCGGGGTCTTACAAACATCACCTTTAACAAAATAACCTGTTTTTGCCCATCACTTATAACATCATCATTCACTATTCTTATTCAACATCAAACCAACCATCCACCTATAACTTTCACATTCAAACTCAACTTGTTTTTCTCCATCACCTATAACATTCAACATCCACACAAATTCTTTTGTCATTGAATATCAAGGCTTTGACATCAACTAAATAAGAACATCAACATTATCATTCACATGCAACATCAACACAATCATTCAGATTCAGCACCAACATCACCATTCTTACTCAACATTAACAAACATTAACAAATATTCATCACCTTCAACATCACCATGCTCATGCTCATCCCAAGCAAGGCCAACAACACTTACGTAGCAACTATTCCACATGAAATAAATATCAACATGGGACAAAAATAAATCCAACATGATCATTCAACATTCACATTTAACATCAACTTCAACATCAACTATTTTAAATTCAACATTGAACATAAATCAACTTCATCAACAACATGATTGGAGTGACTTCAGAAATGGTTTGTCATCAAATGCATGCATATTTGAAGCGTTGCATTCAACAAGTGAGTCGGAGTTGTCTTTTGATTTACTTGGAGTAACTGAAGAAATCTTGATAGTGCCCCTGAAATGTAAACATGCAAGGCATAATTAATGAATCAATTAAAAAGAATATAATTGACCAATGTGAAAAATTATAAACATTTTGGTCCACTTCGACTCAATTCAATTAATCACAACTGCAACATTCCATTGGTTACAGTTCCACTTTCTGCTCATGGGATCATTGGGGTTCTCAGATGCCCAAATCCCAATACCAAGTTTTGGATAAAAGAAATTCCCATTCGGGGTATATAAACCTTTAAAAGGAGAGAAACATAATGGCAATCCAATTTGAAAAAGATAATGAGAAAACGGCCTCATAAAAATTAAAATTGAGAACCCAACTTTATAATGTTTGTTTCATTTTCTGTATTGTTTGACCGGAAATAGGTTAGAAACTTCTTACACCTATATTACTATGAATCGGCAAATTTATGCCAATTTAGGCTTTGTGGAATTACATTTTTTTTTTCTGGTTACTGAACTTCTTACTTCTCAGCCGCCCAAATTTATGCCCAAGTTCTAGTGGTGCAGTGGAATGAATACAGTGATCAAATATACCTCAGATTTGATGCTGTCGAGAGAGGGAGAGGAAGGCTGGGCTTGAATAAGCTTGAAATGTTGGACTTTCTCACCAGAATAGTTACCTTGCTATTGTTTGTCACGCAAATCTGCAGCGACGAGAGAGGGAGAGATGAGGAGAGACGCAGCTCGACGCTCGACGAGAGAGGGAGCGCAGCAGAGAGGGAGAGCAGCAGCGAGAGAGAGAGAGCAGCAGAGAGGGAGAGAGAGCAGCAGCGAAAGGGAGAGATCGCAGCGAAAGAGAGAGAGAGAGAGCAGCAGCGAGATGGGAGAGAGCAACAGCGAGAGAGAGATTGCAGCAGAGAGGGAGAGAGAGTAGCAGCAAGAGAGATAGATAGCAGAGAGAGAGAGAGAGAGCAGCAACAAGATGGAACCTCGATTAGGTTTGCCAAAGATGAAAGGGGGGAAATGAAAAGTGGAAATGAGAAAGAGCGGGGCCCAGCGAAATTTCAATTGCATTGCTGCATTTTATGTTCTGCCCACACGAGTATCTTGCGATTCAATTGCATTGCTGCATTTTATGTTCTGCCCACACGAGTATCTTGCACAAAATCGCGGATACAACCCTCAACTACAGCTCAGGAGAGCCACTCCCTATATATATAAAGTTACATTTATTACTTATAAGGGGAAAAAATACACAGTTGCATTAGCTGAAATTGGCACACATACAACCGGAAGAAAGTTATTAAAGCAGTATAAAAGTATCTACTACATGGTGCATCGATGACATAGATGTGTGGCCAATGGAAATGAAAGTGACGTCCACAGCCAGGGTAAAATTAATTTCAAGACAGGTATCTTACATAAGGTAAGTGAGATAAAACTGTTTCCAAGAACACAAACAAACAGGAAAGAAGATGATCGAAAGAGAGAAAAAAAATCTTAAAAATCAAGAACTGGCAGAACAGAGACATGAGACCTAAACGAGTTTTAAGCGAGCAAAGTACCCATTCCAAATTAAGTTACAATCACTGAAAGAGAACAAAAGCAATCACAATGGAAGAAAATGTTTCAAATAGAAAGTCCGAGTAACTTTATATTGGCTTCTAATAAGCACATCATAGTAATGCAAGAAGTTAATGAATACGAGAATGCATGAAGTGAGAGCCAAAAAAAAAAGAAGAAGGAAATCAAAGATAAGGAGAATAGATAGATAAGAGACTCACTGGCTCCAGAGCTTGAATTCGTTTGGAAGATTGAAGAAAATACCATTGAAGATTCCATTATCAACAAACATACCCATCTCATTGATCTCTAATAATGACAGAGGTCACATGTCGGATGGCATCAAGAAATTCTCCACCTTTTCGAAGCTTGGCATTGAATTCATCAGACATCAACTGTAAATCCAATTCCTGTAGAGTAGTCACATGCTGCAATCCTACTGGAAGCACCTCCAGTTGTCCACAAAGACGGATAACTAGGCGTCTAAGGACAGGCATCGCTCCTAAGTCCACTCTCCACACCTCTAAGCTATCCAACATATCCAACTCTAAGACTTGGAGGCGAGGAAAGCTCCCTTTGGTGCATACCATTTCCTTTCCCAGAAAGCATCCACGATGTAGTCTGAGAATACGAAGATTTGGAAGCCTCCCCAATGTTGCAAAGGGGTCTTGCTCTAGTTGGGACCATCTCAAACATAATTTTCTGAGGCTTGGTGGAAACTCGTGTGGGTCTGGAAGCTTCTCTAAGCGTCTATCAATATACAGCTTACAAAGATTTGGAAGATGCAAAAGGGATGACAAGTAAGGAATTGTGTCCCCAAATCCAAAGCCTAACCTCAACAGAGGTTATTCAGTTTTGGTATTTCTGTACTGCAAAAGCTTAAATCTCCATATATTCCTAATTTTGTAAGCTTAGTCAACTTCCCCAAGCCATACTCCATCCAACCATCGGAGCGTATCATAGATAGGGAACAGAGGTCCCTTAAAGTCGCAACATTTGGTGAATGCCCACTAATACAAGTTCCCATATCCATGTACAGATGCCGCAATCGTTGGATCCCCTGAATCCATTTATCTATACGTTCAATGAGAGTATTTCTTAAATCCAGGGTCTGCAGGTTAGAAAGGTTTCTAATGGATGATGGAAGCTGACCAATACAAGTGTCTCTTAGATCCAAAATCTGTAGATATAGAAGGTTCCCTGTGGATGATGGCAGCCTTTTCAATTGAGTCCGTCTTAGCCCTAAGTAAATCAAATGAATTAGTTTTCCTAATTCATTCGGTAAGCTATGAAGAATCACACCCTCCAGATTTAACACCCTGAGAAGTTTAAGGCTTCTACACAGAGATTCCCATGGCCTCCTTTCTATTGTCAGCTTAAAGAAAAACAATGACCGGAGATTAGGAGATCTCAATCTGAGATCCGAAGAGATGTCAGTAGGAGTTACCGAATGGATTGAGAGTCGATGAACTGCTGTTGGTGATGTAGATTCTAAGTTAGGATGAAGACTGAGAAAATTGTTTTCTTTGGCTTCTGAAATGGAGAGATTTCGTAACAGACTGTTGACATAGCAAGTCTTAGCTCTCCCATCAAACTTCCCTTTCTCCACTTGGATCATGCTCCTCTGGATAAGCTCCTCCAAGTAGTCCGATGCAACATCCTCCCTTGTTCTATACATTGTTTCTCGGATGAAACCCTCTGCAATCCACAGTCGGATTAGCTTCTGTGCTCGGATTTCTGAATTTGCAGGGAAACAACTGAGATAAAGAAAGCATGACTTCAAGTAATGGGGCAAATCATCATAGCATAAGAGTAATATTCTTGAGACTGGATCTCTGCCTCCATTCAGCACCCTGTCGTCGTCACTACTAAGAACGTCGTCGTCACTATTAACAACCTTCTCCCACTTATCCCACTCACCCAGTGACTTCTCTTTCCCCAGTAAAAGCCCTCCTAATGCTAGAATTGCAAGAGGTAAACCCTCACATCTTAACACCATCTTCTCCCCAAGCTCCTTTAGAATTGGAGGGCAACCAGCACTACCAGATTCAGGGAATATTTTCCAACAAAACAACTCCCAGCTCTCGGAGTCTGTTAAACGTCTTAGATTGTGAAGACGGATATATAAATCTCTTCTGTAAATGGTTCCGTCCGCGCTAGTAAGCATCACTCTGCTCCCGTTCATCGCATCCGGGAAAACAGACATCAATTGGTCCCAGTCATCTATAATCGAAATATCATCGATTACCACCAAAAACCTCCTGCTTTCCAAGTGCTCGAAAAGCCTTCCCCGCAGCTCTACTTCATCCATCTTCTCCGCCATCAACATCTCCTCTTTTCTGATCAGCATAAGAGATTCTAAGATGCCCCACCAAATCTCTCTTGGACTGCGTTGTCCAGCTGCCTGATACCAAGCAAAACAGTCAAAGTGCCTATTAGCAGCAGTAGAATTATATATTTTCTTGGCGAGAGTGGTCTTGCCAAGACCTCTCACGCCCATCATGGAAATGACAGAGAGACGATCTCCTCCTTCAATTAACAGGTTGAACAGCAACACGGCCTCGTCTTCAAAGCCCACCAGATCAAAGGGAGGCCTCTCGAGCACAGAAGAAATCGGAGTCTCTCGTCTCCTATCTTCATCTTCGATCTCGATTCCATCTTCTCGCTGAAGATCCTTATGTACGCGGAGCAAGAGTTCGGAAAGCTTTTGTCTGATGGTCTCGATTCTTCTATGCAAGTCGTCGGTTTCCCTAACTTCGGTGAATGACCTCAAGATCCAGAGAGCTTGACGTTGACGCCGAAGCAAGTATTCCCCGATTACGTCCTCAGCATCTATAACCAGATCCAAGTGTTGAGGCCTCACCTGAACGTATCCAACCATAGCACGTAGCCATTCTAAGTCGACACGAAGTGATCTCAGGCTCAGCTCCCTCTCCCGCCCTTTTGAACTGCTCGCGTGGAAAGGCGACGCAAATTTAAACATCTCTATACATACAACTTTTAAGAAAAGGAACACAAGAGCCGCTGCCATTCTGCCACTTCGCCAGCCAAAATTCCAGTGGAGAGAAGAATCCTGTGAGGGCGCCGGCGCTACAGGGATCTACAGCAGCTCTCCGCTTGAGGTCAAAGTGGCGACCCCTGAGTTTAGACGCAAGGCTTTAATTAAATTTTGGGATTTTTACCAAAAAAAAAGTATCCCTAAACTTGTATTATACATATTTAGTGTGAAATATATGAAAATAACCATTTTAGTGTTCGTACGATGATTTTTTACTCTTTTACCCTCCTTATTTCGAACGACATCATCATCTACTACCCTTTTTCTACGACCTTTATTCCTCATTCCCACCGGAGCTTCTCCAGCCCTTCTCCCGCGTCTTCCTCTCTCTCCATTTTCCTCTCCCTCTCTGCATGCCTTTTCCATTTCCCCTTCTTTTTTCCTATCGCCTACTCTCTCCTTCCCTGTCGCTTCCTCTCTCCTTCCCTCGGCTCCCTGCTCTCTCTTTCCCTCTTCCTCTCCGGCTTGCGGGTGAGAGATTTCAGAGATTCTCCTCCTTCGTTTTCTCCAACGCAAGGAAAAAATGGTAAGAGATTTCATTATCAGCTTCGGATCCTATCTCTATCGCATTTCAAACTCGTGATTCTATCACTTTCTTCATCCGACCTCGTGTTGATTTCGGAGATTGGAATCCCTTTATCCTTTCTTGGTGTTTTTTTTTCAGATCGTCGTAGATTGGTTGAAAGTTTGCATCTTTCTTCACTGAGAAATTAGGGTTTTGCGAAAAATTTAGGGTTCGATGAGGAGTTTTGTTTATGATGTGTTTTGTATGCAATTAGATTATTTTCTTGTTTTGTGTTTCAAAGGAATTGCATGATTTGATCTTCTCTTTTATGGAATTAGATTTTGGTGTTGTTGATTTTGCAGATAATCTGTCCGTGTTATTTGATGGGATCTGTTATTGTTTATTGTTGTTTGCGTTGATAGAACTTCTGTGCCTGTTATCTATTTTTTAAATGATCTGACTGCCGGTTCTTCCTAAACATTGGCCATATCGATGATACTTATCATCAGCATATTGGCCATATCTGTGTGATTTTAAGGAAGCATAAGAAATTCTAACAATTGTTTAAAAACTTAGAAAAAGGGAAAATCCTTGAATTTGAAATTTAACTTATCCATCCCATTTTTGTGTGTGTCAATTTTTACACTGATATAAGATACTGTTTCCTACAAGATGGATTCTGTCTAATTTTTAGCGATGCACAGTAAAGTTGTTGCCCTTTCTAAACCATAGTCCGCAATTGCGTTACTCATGCTCAAGTGTGTTGCCTTCTAAATTCAGTGTTCTTGTTATGATCAGTGTGGTTTCATAAACATGTACCATGTTTTCATGAAATAGAAACATGCGCTGTTAGTTTATTTTTAATCTTTTGAGGTTCTTAACTAGTACGTGTGTAATCCTTGGATGACATTCTTTTTTTTTTTTTTTAAATAATTGATCAACTACATCATTCCTTTAATCTTGTGAATCAATAAAGATGGACCTCAAGTGTAAACTTCAAACAATATTCTTTTTACACCTTTGTTTCTCGAGTCGCGCTGGAGAGTGCTTGAGTGTGTTTTCCCTTTAGAAACACCCACTGCTTGAGGGGATCCACTTGAAGGCTTGACCATTAAAGGGATAGGGAGATGGATAGGTTTTTACTTAAGAGTGGACAAGTATCACGGTCCGACCCAGATGGCTCAATAATATTCTGATTTGTTTAATTCAGAAAATTTAAAATTTAATTTGAACCGATCTTGATCATCCAATTTCAGACCTGGCCCTTTTTCTTGAGCTTCCTTGGTTTACATGAAATTTTGGCTGTCTTGTGATCAAGTTGATCAAGATATTCAACGGCTAGATTTGTCATATATCTACATGGATCTCGATCATAAGCTCATGCGTCAACTTGGGAGTAGCTCCAAATCCAATAGCATAAAATTATCAAGGTCACTTGGATGGTTTGAACGCGTGCGTAGAAGTCCAAAATGGAACTGTTTAATGAATCAAAATGGTAAAAATGCAAGGAACTGTGATGCAAAGTGGATGCCACCATTAGAGGAAGACCCTGGGGACTATGTTGTAGCCCAAGCATTTGCATACTTGAATGCATTTGATCGATTTTATGTCTTCGAGTAACAAATTCATCCAATAGTCCACAAATATAACCGAGCCAGCAGCTGAAAGATGATCCAATTATTGGAAGGCCATATAGAGCATAGCAGGACCATCAACAGAAGCCACACATTTGTTCTTTTACTGTGTGAAGAACTCGATTTAATTTTCTACATTATTTTTAAAATTAAAATCGAACTATATTATCGACTATGTATCGTGTTCATTTCTCCCCAATGCCTTGACAACGGGTCATTGGTTTACTAGGTCTACTTAGCAAGTTTCACAACTTTTAGTTTTGCATTAATTACCATTTTTTTCTAGCGAATTGTTCCTTGAAACCAGAACATGTTTCTTTGACTGATGCTCTTTCACTGCTATACAAAAGTTTAGTTGCAAACTAATTATTATGAATTGATGTCACAAGTTGCTCATTTGTAACACATTATCTTTTTACTTACAGACAACTTCAAGGCGCCTTGTTGACAGAAAAGTGGCGAAGTTTCAGAAAAATATCATAAAGAGGGGATATGTACCTGAAACAACAATAAAGAAAGGTCAATGACTACCCTGTTGGTCCAATTATTCTCGGCTTCTTTGTCCTTGTGGTCATTGGATCATGTGTGTTATTTCTCCTTTCCTTATGATCCTTCAACAGTAGACATTTAATCTAAAGCGTTCATATGAGTTTGTTGTCCCTGCAACAATATATATTGTAAGTGCACAAAAAATCACGGACCCGGGGGGTGGTGTTCTTGCGACTCACTGAGGAAGACGAAGGCTGAGGCTCCCCGTTTCCTCGTTGATCGTTGAAGGTGGAAGAACCGATGCCTGAGAACCTGGAAGAGGGAGAAGAAACAGGTCAGAGGACCCTGGCTGTGGGCAGCGCAGGGCTCTCCGATGCCTAAGTCAGTATAAGTACTGGACGGTAGGAGGAGATTTTGGGGGAGAAGGTGATACCAGTGGTTCCCTCGGACGGGGGAGAGACCTCCCCTTATTGTTCTGGTTTGGCCCCTTTTATAGAGGAGGAGAGGGAGATAGTTGACTTTGGAGAGAGAGGAGGCAGGAGACAATGAGGTGGTTAGCCGTCCCATCACAGCCCACTCTGGCGTCTGTGGACGCCGATCTGTCAGAGGACGTGGGCGGCATGGGAGGCTCTGTCAGAGAGCGTGGGCGTGCCCTTGTCCTGTCGCACGTGCTGTTGCGTGCGGGAGTGTCCATGGGAGGACAGCTGTCAGGCCCTGCCTTGGCTAGCCCTGGCACCCTGACCGAGGTCAGGGTGTGATGCCGAGGTGACGGGGAGCCGAGGTCGGAGAGGACCTTGACTTGTCAAGAGACCCTGCAGAGACGCCGAAGTGGGGGACCGGGGAGGAGTCCCTAGCCGAGCTGGAGACGACCTGGCCGAGGTGGGGCTCAGCCGAGCTGGGGGCGTCCTGGCCGAGGTGGAAATGTCGTGCAAGTGGCCGAGATGAGTCTCTGGCCGGAGTGGGGCACTTGGCCGAACTGGCGGACGTTGAGACGGGCCTTGCCGAGACGGCCTAGCTGGCGCCGGAGCATGAGATAGAGCATCCGGCCAGTCATCCGGCGAGTTCGGAAATATCCCCACACAATAGCCCCCCAGCTTCTGAGCTCAATAGACTGCTCTTCTGAGGTCAGAAGGTAAGTATTATGGAGGATGGCTGGCCGGCAATGGACCAGAGCTAGAGGTTGGCATTACTGCTAAGTTGTATCAGTGTGCTTCTGCCGAGCTGGAGAGTAACACGACTGCCGAGCTGGAGAATGAGTACCGAGAGGCACTTATGGAGATCCCACTGGCTCGTCACCAGGGGCCTGTGCCGGGCATATGGCGCGTGGCCGAGATGCGCCTGCCGCACGCGATGGAGATCCCACTGGCTCGTCACCAGGGGCCTGTGCCGGGCATCTGGCGCGAGGGCCGAGATGCGCCTGCCGCACGCGATGGAGATCCCACTGGCTCGTCACCAGGGGCCTGTGCCGGGCATCTGGCGCGAGGGCCGCGATGCGCCTGCCGCACGCAATGGAGATCCCACTGGCTCTTCACCAGGGGCCTGTGCCGGGCATCTGGCGCGAGGGCCGCGATGCGCCTGCCGCACGCAATGGAGATCCCACTGGCTTTTCACCAGGGGCCTGTGCCGGGCATCTGGCGCGAGGGCCGCGATGCGCCTGCCGCACGCAATGGAGATCCCACTGGTTCATCACCAGGGGCCTGTGCCGGGCATCTGGCGCGAGGGCCGCGATGCGCCTGCCGCACGCAATGGAGATCCCACTGGCTTTTCACCAGGGGCCTGTGCCGGGCATCTGGCGCGAGGGCCGCGATGCGCCTGCCGCACGCAATGGAGATCTCACTGGCTCGTCACCAGGGGCCTGTGCCGGGCATCTGGCGCGAGGGCCGCGATGCGCCTGCCGCACGCAATGGAGATCCCACTGGCTCTTCACCAGGGGCCTGTGCCGGGCATCTGGCGCGTGGCCGAGATGCGCCTGCCGCACGCAATGGAGATCCCACTGGTTCATCACCAGGGGCCTGTGCCGGGCATCTGGCGCGAGGGCCGCGATGCGCCTGCCGCACGCAATGGAGATTCCACTGGCTTGTCACCAGGGGCCTGTGCCGGGCATCTGGCGCGAGGGCCGCGATGCGCCTGCCGCACGCAATGGAGATTCCACTGGCTTGTCACCAGGGGCCTGTGCCGGGCATCTGGCGCGTGGCCGAGATGCGCCTGCCGCACGCAATGGAGATCCCACTGGGTTGTCACCAGGGGCCTGTGCCGGGCATCTGGCGCGAGGGCCGCGATGCGCCTGCCGCACGCAATGGAGATCCCACTGGCTCGTCACCAGGGGTACGAAGCGCTGGATGACTAGTGGCGGCAGAGGACCGTGCGATCAAGGCTGACAGCAGAGGACCGTGCCGTCGAAATGACAGTAGAGGGTCGTACGATCGAAGCCGACAGTAGAGGGTCGTACCGGTGTCGTCGAAGCTGACGGCGCCATCGAAGCTGACAGTAGAGGACCGTGCGATCAAGGCTGACAGCAGAGGACCGTGCCGTCGAAATGACAGTAGAGGGTCGTACGATCGAAGCCGACAGTAGAGGGTCGTGCGATCAAAGCTGACGGGCGGTCAAAGCTGAAAGGCGATAGGAGGCTTCAGCAGCCCCCCGAGCTGGAGGAGGCTTCTGTCGATGCGACGGAGGCATCTGCCGAGATGGATGCTGTTGCGGAGCTGGAGGCATCCGCCGAAGTGGAGGCGTCCGCCGAGATGGAGGTGTCCGCCGAGACGGAGGCTGCTGCGGAGCTGGAGGCATCCGCCGAGATGGATGCTGCTTGGTCATTGTCGTTGAAATGCTTATGGGCTCGGGCTTCATCTGCTTCTTGCCTGATGAACTGGTTTACCCTGGTTATCAGAGCTGCCATAGTGACCACGGGATGCATGACCAAATCCCTCCGAAGCTCGTTGCCTGGCAGGAGGGCTTGTCGGAAAGACAGGACCGCTATTGCATCTGATGTATTCTCGATCTGGCTGTAGACAGTCCAGAACCTTTTGGCGAACTGCGTGATGCTCTCGGTCTGCTTCATTCTGAGGGCCATCAGGTCGGCGGCCGACCTGGGGACGACCCTGTGAGCTTGGAACTTCGTCATGAAGGAATTTCGGAGCTGCTGCCAGCTTCTGATTGATCCTTGGGGGAGTGCGCAGAACCACTTCAGGGGGAGGTCCCCGAGGCTGGAGGAGAAGACTCTGCAGTTCAGGTGGCCTGCATCGCCCCACACCGACATCCTCTGAGTGAAGTGCCGGAGGTGTGCCGCTGGATCCGAGGTTCCGTCGTAAACGACGAACCTCGGGACTTTGAAATCTTCGGGAAGGGGGAAGCTCCTGATCTCTGGTGAGAGGGGAGATGTGCCGAGATCGTCAGAGTTCAGCCGAACTCGAGCGAAACCGGCAACCTCCATGTTCTGTCGTACTGCTTGCTCGATGTGTCGATCAAGCCACTTTCTGATGTCGTGGTTGTTGCCCGGAGCTTGGTTGCTTCTGTTGTCCTTCAGGGTGCGCCTTTTGGAAGGTGGAGTCGAGGTCGAACCCTTAGAGGATGAACCCGACTGAGTACCCTGCTGTTGGACGCTTGCTGGATTAGATCTTGCTCCTGACCTTTCCCGGTGGGGGACCGTCGGCAGCTGCGTCGACAGTGTCAGCGGTTCCTTTCCCTTTCTGGTTCTCCGAGGCATGGCGTTTGGGAAGATGGCTTCTTGTAGCGCTTCCCACAGACGGCGCCAATTGTAAGTGCACAAAAAATCTCGGACCCGGGGGGTGGTGTTCTTGCGACTCACTGAGGAAGACGAAGGCTGAGGCTCCCCGTTTCCTCGTTGATCGTTGAAGGTGGAAGAACCGATGCCTGAGAACCTGGAAGAGGGAGAAGAAACAGGTCAGAGGACCCTGGCTGTGGGCAGCGCAGGGCTCTCCGATGCCTAAGTCAGTATAAGTACTGGACGGTAGGAGGAGATTTTGGGGGAGAAGGTGATACCAGTGGTTCCCTCGGACGGGGGAGAGACCTCCCCTTATTGTTCTGGTTTGGCCCCTTTTATAGAGGAGGAGAGGGAGATAGTTGACTTTGGAGAGAGAGGAGGCAGGAGACAATGAGGTGGTTAGCCGTCCCATCACAGCCCACTCTGGCGTCTGTGGACGCCGATCTGTCAGAGGACGTGGGCGGCATGGGAGGCTCTGTCAGAGAGCGTGGGCGTGCCCTTGTCCTGTCGCACGTGCTGTTGCGTGCGGGAGTGTCCATGGGAGGACAGCTGTCAGGCCCTGCCTTGGCTAGCCCTGGCACCCTGACCGAGGTCAGGGTGTGATGCCGAGGTGACGGGGAGCCGAGGTCGGAGAGGACCTTGACTTGTCAAGAGACCCTGCAGAGACGCCGAAGTGGGGGACCGGGGAGGAGTCCCTAGCCGAGCTGGAGACGACCTGGCCGAGGTGGGGCTCAGCCGAGCTGGGGGCGTCCTGGCCGAGGTGGAAATGTCGTGCAAGTGGCCGAGATGAGTCTCTGGCCGGAGTGGGGCACTTGGCCGAACTGGCGGACGTTGAGACGGGCCTTGCCGAGACGGCCTAGCTGGCGCCGGAGCATGAGATAGAGCATCCGGCCAGTCATCCGGCGAGTTCGGAAATATCCCCACACATATATCTTGGAGGAGAATAGAAATTGGTTGATGTAACAACTGGTATCCTTTCTAGTAGATTATTAGTGGCATCTGTATGATTCATTGAATTAGAAAATGTCTATGGTGCTTTTTGGTTATTTTGAAAATTATATGAGGAAAACTAACAAGGGTTAAAAAAAAAAGAAGAGAAAAAAGAGTCTTGATGCTGTGTGGCCGGGTTTTATCCAAGAACAATTCTTTTAGAAAAGTCATTGCCACATGCAATGCGGAAACTAGCACCATTGGGTACCTTTTCTTTTCTTTTCCCCCCCTTTTCTTTTTCTTTTTTTCCTTTGATGATAAAATCTAGACAAGCAATTCAATCAACAACTTGTTATTGGGAATGGATATGTTGTTATTGGTTTTTATGATATGCTGTCATAGTTTAACTGATTATGTGTCACGACCCGAACCCGAAATTTAATTACCCCGAGTTAACCAGCGTCGTAACCATATTTACTCCCGTGAATTTTAACACATAAAACTCACAAGGGATACAAACTTGCGGAATATAAACCAATATTTACACTAAGTTCAAAATTTATTTACATCATGTTCATGATAATCACTTGCATACTAAAACAATGCAAGGATCTCATTCTATACACATACAAAAGTTTTCAAAACCAATTACAGGATTTACATCAAAAGACTACACAAATACTTTGTCATTTCCATTCTACTAATCCTCCTGGAGGAACCGCAGGGGTCTCCTCCGCTGCCGGTGCGGTCGCACCATCGGTAGGGGCAGCTGGGCCTGCAATGTCATCATAACACTGTGAATTCGACAATTCAGCAAAGTATAAACAGTGTTCATGATCATACATGCTACTTGTAAAACAGTAAACAATATTCAGTTAACAGTCAGTTCATAATCTTATAACAAGTCATTAAGGATATTCATCCTTGACATTGGCACTTTGGCAACTAACATAATATTTCCAGATAATCAAATCAAGTGCCATCTTCCTTAAAGGAAGGAGTACCATCTCCGTACACGGAGACTTGACCATCTTCTCAATAGAAGAATAATATGTGGGATTTATCAGCGTCCGGGCCAGGAACTACTGACATCACCACGGAGTTCCAGAACACTCCACAAATCACTGCTGCAGACAGTATCAAGATCAGCTCAATGAGCTTGTAGGAATCAATATGTAGTGCCGTGCCAATTCACATGTAATTCAAGTACAATGTTAATCTTTACAGTTATTTACAATGAGTGGTTACGAGTTCATTAGTTTCAGTTAATTCCAGTCAAATGAATACCAACCAATTAGGTATATGGCTAGATCACTTAATGTGCAAGTGTTACGTTTGATAGACATTACAGTTCTTATGGAAAGTTGCACATTAAAGAACCGCACTTAACCCTTACTGGCGGTATAAGGGTACGATTAGCCTTGAATAAATCCATAGGCTTTACATCTTGAATTGCAGACCTGAAGTCTGAAAAATACATCACTTTGATGTACTGTCGGCTCACTCATCGGTTGACCGTCGGTCGACCGAGGTGTGTTTATCGGCTGACCGATAGGTATCGGTCCACATGTCGGTTCGAAAACCAGAGGCAATTTCCTCTGTTACAAGTGCTGTTGTCGGTTTAGTTCGTCGGTTGAGCGATGGCATCGGTCAGGTCTCGGTTCAAAAACCAGAGACGTGTTTTTCTACCCATTTAACACTATCGGTCAACTCGTCGGTTAGCCGACGGCTAACCGACAGCGTCGGTTGACCGATGGTGCCCAGATCTGCAGAATTCAGGCACGAATTCTGTTCTGTCCCACTTCGTAAAAACCTGTACAAAAACCATTTGGAACCTCCTGTTCCTATCTTTATATATATCATTTAAACATATATACACTTCACATTCATTCAAAATGATTCTACACCCTATTCAATGTTTCAAAGAGGAAATCCCCATGCCATTAATCAATCCAACCTAACAAATCAGATTATCACATGGAGATTGAACTTAATTTCACAAAGAACTCAATTAACTAACATGCAATAGCATATAATCATCTATACTGATTTATACTTGCCTCTCTTTGAGTTCAATGTAAAAACCCCTTTCTTCTTGAGCTTGATGGTTATAAATCATTCCAATCTCACTTCTTTCTCCAAGCCTTAACTTCAAGAAACCCAAGCACAGGTAGAAAGGAGATGACAACACTCTTTCTTCTTGACACTTTCACCCAACACTTACTCCATGATTCAGGAGAAGAACAAAGAAGAAGAAAAGAAGAAGAAAAGAAGAAGAACCCACTGCTCAATCCAGTCCAAACTATGACCAGAGATCAAAGAAACAAAGAGGATGATGTGTTACATCCATTGTGCCATGACCATTCCACATGATATGGAAGCAAGGAAGAAAAAAGAAAACTTGAAGAATCATCTCCAACGAAGACCCACATGCAATTTGGCTGAGATTCATGTAAGACATGTGGAAGCCATATAATTGCATGTGCTGAGTACAGAACACATGTACTTCTCTCTTGCAATTTAAACCCATACATAAAGTAATTTACATTTCAAGTCAATATAAAACTTCTTTGATTTACCATAAGTCAAATGCAAGTATGTGTATTATGAAAATTGATGTACTCGTCGAGATACACACGTTGGTATCACATTCGACCCAATTCGACTATTTTCACATAAATCGATATTTACGAAAAAGTCCTTACATTCACTAATTGGGGTTAAAAAAATCAAAATTCATGTCTTCCAAATCAGTTCATTAAGCTTAATTTAGTCATCTAAGACTAATTTAGCTCATAGTGATTACTAATCTCATGTAATTTAAGTAATCACATCTTAATTAACGATAATCACGATTAATTAAGGTTAATCGCGCTTAACTCGGGATGGGGTGTAACATTCCCCTAAACTTTTAGAATCAATCGGTCCTCCGAATGCAAAATAATTCAGAATCAAGGTATATAAAAGAAAATGTAAACAAATCACCTGAACAAAGAGCTCTGGATATTGCCGAGCCATTTGCTCTTCTAGCTCCCATGTGGCTTCGTCGGTTCCATGATGTGCCCAATGAACCTTGACCCATTTAATTATTCTTGTACGAAGCACTTGCTCTTTGGTATCTATAATCTCTATTGGCTTCTCAACATATGTGGTGTCCGGACGAACTTGGATATCATCATACTTTATGATGTGTGAAGGATCAGCCACATATTTTCGAAGCATCGACACATGAAATACATTATGGATACCGGAAAGTGCTGCTGGAAGGTCTAGGCGGTAAGCCACATTGCCAATTCTGCTCTTAATCTGAAAGGGTCCGATAAATCTTGGTGAAAGTTTTCCCTTCTGACCAAATCTGATTGTCCCCTTCATAGGTGAAGCTTTCAAAAACACTTGATCACCAATAGCAAATTCAAGATCACGCCGACGATTGTCAGCGTAGCTTTTCTGCCTTGATCGGGCTATCCTCAATCTTTCTTGTACTTTCTGTATCTTCTCTGCTGTTTCTGCAATCAATGTAGGACCATGGAAACTTCGAGTACAAACTTCTTCCCAGCTAACTGGGGTCCTACATCTTCTGCCATATAAAGCTTCAAATGGTGCCATATCAATACTGGAATGATAACTGTTGTTGTACGCAAATTCGCACAATGCCAAATGTTCATCCCAATCACTTCCAAAGTCCATAACACTGGCACGAAGTAAATCCTCTAACGTCTGAATTGTTCGTTCAGATTGTCCATCAGTTTGAGGATGATATGCTGTACTAAACCGCAGTTTAGTGCCCATAGAGTTCTGAAATGCTTGCCAAAATGTAGAAACAAACCGACTGTCTCGATCTGATACAATCGATACTGGCGTTCCATGCAGTCTGGTTATCTCTTTGACAAACAATTTCGACATTTCATTAAATCCCATATCCTTTCTAAATGGAAGGAAATGTGCAGACTTTGTAAGACGATCCACAATCACCCAAACGGTGTCATGATGTCTTCTAGTCATCGGTAAACCAGATACAAAGTCCATAGTTAAGTGTTCCCACTTCCATCTAGGAATATGTAAAGGATGAAGTAATCCAGGAGGCTTCTTGTGCTCAAATTTCACACGCTGACAGGTTAAACACGAAGACACATATCCAGCTATTTCTCGCTTCATGTTGTGCCACCAAAACCTGTCCTTGAGATTCCTGTACATTTTAGTGCTTCCTGGATGCATCGAATACCTAGTGTGATGT
Source organism: Litsea cubeba (assembly GCA_012931725.1). Taxonomy (NCBI): domain Eukaryota; kingdom Viridiplantae; phylum Streptophyta; class Magnoliopsida; order Laurales; family Lauraceae; genus Litsea; species Litsea cubeba. The sequence continues at coordinate 60,415,464 of CM022948.1, forward strand.
GCTTCAAACATCAATGCTTGTTTCAAATCTTCTTGTGCTGGCACACACAATCTGTTTCGAAAATAAAGAGTACCATCAACCATCACAAAGTCTGGTCTAGCTGCAATAGTATCTCTTATTTTAATGAATTCAGGATCAGCAAACTGTCTGTTCTTTATTTCTGTAATCAGCATAGGTTCAAAAACAGACATCTGTGCAATTAACCTTCGGTTATCTACTATCTCCATTTCTACATCCAGATCTCTGAATTCTTCAAGCAATTTCCATTCACCCACCATAGCTGCTAAGGTAGCTGATTTCCGACTCAAAGCGTCAGCTACTACATTGCCTTTCCCCGGCACATATGTGAATGGAAAATCATAATCCTTAATCAATTCCAGCCAACGGCGTTGCCTCAAATTAATGTCCTTTTGTGTGAACAAATACTGGAGGCTCCTATGATCACAATGAACTTCAAATGTCTCTCCATAGAGATAATGCCTCCATTGCTTCAAAGCAAAGACAACCGCGGCGAGTTCCAAATCGTGAGTGGCATAATTCTTTTCATGTTCTTTCAATTGGCGTGATCCATAAGCAATCACTTTGCCATTCTGCATCAGCACACAACCCAATCCTACACCAGAGGCATCCGAATAAACCACAAATCCTCCGCTTCCTGCGGGCAATGATAAGATTGGGGCTGATATCAATCTCTGCTTCAAATTCTGAAAACTTAACTCACATGCATCATTCCATATAAATGGAACATCCTTTCGAGTCAGTTTAGTTAAAGGGGCCGCGATCTTGGAGAAGTCTTTGACAAATCTTCTATAATAACCAGCCAATCCCAAGAAACTCCGAACTTCTGGTACAGTCCTCGGACTTTGCCAATTAGTAATAGCTTCAATCTTAGCAGGATCGACAGCTAATCCATCTCTTGTAATGATGTGACCCAGAAATGCCACCTGCTGTAACCAGAAATCACACTTCTCTAATTTTGCAAACAGCTGATTATCTCTCAACAGTTGCAATGCTGTTCTCAAATGACAAACGTGGTCTTGCTCTGACTTGGAATATACCAGGATGTCATCAATGAAGATAACAACAAACTGGTCTAGATAAGCAGCAAATATTCTATTCATCAGAGCCATAAACACTGCAGGCGCATTCGTCAAGCCAAATGGCATGACAAGAAATTCATAATGCCCATATCGGGTCCTGAACGCAGTCTTCTGTACATCTTGATCTCGAACACGGATCTGATGATAACCGGATCGGAGATCAATCTTTGAAAAATAAGCTGCACCTTGGAGTTGATCAAACAACTCATCGATTTGAGGCAATGGGTATTTATTCTTAATCGTCACTTGATTCAATTGCCTATAATCGATACACATACGCATAGAGCCATCCTTCTTCTTAACAAATAATACAGGTGCTCCCCAAGGCGAGACACTCGGTCTAATGAAGCCCTTGTCAAGCAAATCCTGTATCTGTTTCTTCAGTTCATGTAGTTCGGATGGTGCCATTCTATACGGTGCTCGAGAAATCGGTGCAGTACCCGGTACAAGTTCAATTGTAAAGTCTACTTCTCTCGCTGGAGGCAGACCTGGCACTTCTTTCGGAAAGACGTCTGGAAATTCACAGACGACAGGAATATCCTTCAATTCCTTCTCCGGCTTCTTTTCAGTAATGAAAGCAATATAGCCTTCACAACCACTTTGCATTAACCGTTCAGCCTTTAATGCAGATATAAGTCTGGTATCAAACTTCTTCTGTGTTCCTTCAAATTGAACACTGGTATTGGCTTCATCTACTTTAAAAGTAATGATTTTGCGGAAACAGTCCAAACAGGCTCTGTACTTCGTAAGCCAATCCATGCCAAATATGACATCAAAGTCATTCATAGTCAATATGACTAAGTCTACTGGCATTAACACGTCACCAATTACCACACTACACTGAGGTACATATAACTCACACACTACCTTTTTCCCTAGTGGTGTAGTTACAGTGAAGTCATAGGACAACTGTTTAATTTTGTTTTGCATATTACAAACAAAGGAAGGTGCAACAAATGAATGCGTAGAACCAGGGTCAAATAATGCACATGCTGGTCTACTATCAACATAAATAATACCTTCCACAACATTGGTTGCAGCTTCAACTTGTTCTCTATTTGCAGCATAAACTTGTCCGGTAGCACGAGGCCTATTCTGCTGCTGCTGCTGCTGACGAGGCTGTTGCTGCCTCTGTTGTTGTTGTCCTTGACGCTGTTGCTGTGGAGCTCGATTGTTTCTCCTACCATTAGGACATTGAGCCATTTTATGCTCCATCGATCCACAAACCAAACACGCTCCGGTGTTTCTCCAACAAGCTTCAGTCTTATGAGTTTTCCCACATGTCTCACAGACTGGTTTCTGTTCAGAAGTCTTAGCAACATACTTCTGCTTCTTACCCTTGGATTTATCTCCCTTTTTAAACCAGGGACTAGCATTTCTCTTGGAACCCTCATTGGATTCCATTTCTTCTCTATGTACTTCTTCTGCGACATATGCCTTATCGACAGCATCATCGAATAATTCAGGCATAGTACCTGCCAAGACCATCTTCTTGTAAGCGGGATTCAACCCATTCAGAAATCTCTTAACCTTTTTCTCCTCGGTATCAATCAGGTCCTTGGCATATTTGGACAGCTTAGTAAACATATGTACATAGGCTGTCACAGTCATCTGTCCTTGCTTCAAGTGCAGAAACTCCGATTCTTTTCTTTGTCTAACATGGTCAGGAACAAAATTCCTCTCAAATTGTTTCCGGAAAGTCTCCCAAAGTGTGGCTGCAGGTGCTTGAATAATTGCACCCTTGACACACTTCCACCATTCTTGTGCTACATCCCGTAGCATGGAAGAAGCAAGTAATACTTTCTGTTTTGGGGTACAGACAATCGTTTCGAACACAACTTCAATGTGTTCAATCCATTCATCAGCTACTAAGGCATCTTCCTTGCCTTGGAATTCTGTAGCCCCTCTCTTCCTAAACTGCTCATAAAGAACATTAGGATCTTTCTCTTTCGCCTGTACGACTACTTGAGTAGCCACTTGAGGCTGTGGGTTAACTGGCGGTACAGGTGGAGCTTGAATCTGAGCTTGCAGTTGTGCTTGCACTTGTAATAAAGCCGTAATCTGGGCTTGCATAGTCAACTGCGCTTCATGGCTTTTAGCCATCTGCTCACTATTTCTAGCTAGCAGCTCCATAAGTGCAGTGAATCTAGTATCACTATCACTAGGGGTAGGAGGCGTAGGCATAGGTCCTCCATCTCCACCGACACTCTGATCGGGATTGTCACCCATGTTACCACCGCTTCCAGAACCAGATGCCATTCTGAAAAGCAGATACAGGAAGATAAGATATTTATATCTATAACTTCCATGACACAATTTACGTGTGAACAGCATTCACATTGATAGTGAAGCAATATCACATACAATGAATCAGTACATATCTTAAATCCAATATAGGATTTAATTCTTTATCTGTGTTCTCGCTTTACGATTATTACGATTCAGCTTTATTTAGATCGCTTATGCTCTGATACCATATAATAAATATGTCACGACCCGAACCCAAAATTTAATTACCCCGAGTTAACCAGCGTCGTAACCATATTTACTCCCGTGAATTTTAACACGTAAAACTCACAAGGGATACAAACTTGCGGAATATAAACCAATATTTACACTGAGTTCAAAATTTATTTACATCATGTTCATGATAATCACTTGCATACTAAAACAATGCAAGGATCTCATTCTATACACATACAAAAGTTTTCAAAACCAATTACAGGATTTACATCAAAAGACTACCCAAATACTTTGTCATTTCCATTCTACTAATCCGCCTGGCGGAACCGGAGTGGTCTCCTCCGCTGCCGGTGCGGTCGCACCATCGGTAGGGGCAGCTGGGCCTGCAATGTCATCATAACACTGTGAATTCGACAATTCAGCAAAGTATAAACAGTGTTCATGATCATACATGCTACTTGTAAAACAGTAAACAATATTCAGTTAACAGTCAGTTCATAATCTTATAACAAGTCATTAAGGATATTCATCCTTGACATTGGCACTTTGGCAACTAACATAATATTTCCAGATAATCAAATCAAATGCCGTCTTCCTTAAAGGAAGGAGTACCATCTCCGTACACGGAGACTTGACCATCTTCTCAATAGAAGAATAATATGTGGGATTTATCAGCGTCCGGGCCAGGAACTACTGACATCACCACGGAGTTCCGGAACACTCCACAAATCACTGCTGCAGACAGTATCAAGATCAGCTCAATGAGCTTGCAGGAATTAATATGTAGTGCCATGCCAATTCACATGCAATTCAAGTACAATGTTAATTTTTACAGTTGTTTACAATGAGCGGTTACGAGTTCATTAGTTTCAGTTAATTCCAGTCAAATGAATACCAACCAATTAGGTATATGGCTAGATCACTTAATGTGCAAGTGTTACGTTTGATAGACATTACAGTTCTTATGGAAAGTTGCACATTAAAGAACCGCACTTAACCCTTACTGGCGGTATAAGGGTACGATTAGCCTTGAATAAATCCATAGGCTTTACATCTTGAATTGCAGACCTGAAGTCTGAAAAATACATCACTTTGATGTACTGTCGGCTCACTCATCGGTTGACAGTCGGTCGACCGAGGTGTGTTTTTTGGCTGACCGATAGGTATCGGTCCACATGTCGGTTCGAAAAACCAGAGGCAATTTCCTCTGTTACAAGTGCTGTTGTCGGTTCAGTTCGTCGGTTGACCGATGGCATCGGTCAGGTCTCGGTTCAAAAACCAGAGACGTGTTTTTCTACCCATTTAACACTATCGGTCAACTCGTCGGTTAGCCGACGGCTAACCGACAGCGTCGGTTGACCGATGGTGCCCAGATCTGCAGAATTCAGGGACAAATTCTGTTCTGTCCCACTTCGTAAAAACAACCTGTACAAAAACCATTTGGAACCTCCTGTTCCCATCTTTATATATATCATTTAAACATATATACACTTCACATTCATTCAAAATGATTCTACACCCTATTCAATGTTTCAAAGAGGAAATCCCCATGCCATTAATCAATCCAACCTAACAAATCAGATTATCACATGGAGATTGAACTTAATTTCACAAAGAACTCAATTAACTAACATGCAATAGCATATAATCATCTATACTGATTTATACTTGCCTCTCTTTGAGTTCAATGTAAAAACCCCTTTCTTCTTAAGCTTGATGATTATAAATCATTCCAATCTCACTTCTTTCTCCAAGCCTTAACTTCCAGAAACCCAAGCACAGGTAGAAAGGAGATGACAACACTCTTTCTTCTTGACACTTTCACCCAACACTTACTCCATGATTCAGGAGAAGAACAAAGAAGAAGAAAAGAAGAAGAACCCACTGCTCAATCCAGTCCAAACTATGACCAGAGATCAAAGAAACAAAGAGGATGATGTGTTACATCCATTGTGCCATGACCATTCCACATGATATGGAAGCAAGGAAGAAAAAAGAAAACTTGAAGAATCATCTCCAACGAAGACCCACATGCAATTTGGCTGAGATTCATGTAAGACATGTGGAAGCCATATAATTGCATGTGCTGAGTACAGAACACATGTACTTCTCTCTTGCAATTTAAACCCATTTATAAAGTAATTTACATTTCAAGTCAATATAAAACTTCTTTGATTTACCATAAGTCAAATGCAAGTATGTGTATTATGAAAATTGATGTACTCGTCGAGATACACACGTTGGTATCACATTCGACCCAATTCGACTATTTTCACATAAATCGATATTTACGAAAAAGTCCTTACATTCACTAATTGGGGTTAAAAAAAATCAAAATTCATGTCTTCCAAATCAGTTCATTAAGCTTAATTTAGTCATCTAAGACTAATTTAGCTCATAGTGATTACTAATCTCATGTAATTTAAGTAATCACATCTTAATTAACGATAATCACGATTAATTAAGGTTAATCGCGCTTAACTCGGGATGGGGTGTAACATTATGACAACAGATGGTTTTGACACACTCCTAACCCATCAATCTCCGTTTTTATCTGTAGTTCCATCTCCATTAATCTCCATTAATCTAATTGCTTGACTGATAGTTTTAGTTTTTCTGAATTTGTAATGGTTTAGGGTTATGTCTCATGTTAATTTTTGCTTTGCCAAAAAAAAGAAAAAAAGAATTATGATATGAACACACCCAAAGCCCAAAGGTCAGTGGGACAATGATATTTTCATGAGGTCTTGAAATCAACATTCTTTTTTTTTTGTGAGATTCTGAATTTTGAGAACATGGGTTTACTACTATCTTTAGTTCAAAAACTATTTAATAACCTAATTGCTGCAGTTCTTTTGCACCATCCACCCACCTAGCAGCAACCTGAACTTTTGTTTGGTGTCATGCAGGTGTTTACCATTGATGGGGGTATGGTTATGTGAGCCCTGACACTCTTTTCAGCAAAATGAATCTGGTATGGTTATGTGAGCATTGATACTCTCTTCAGCAAAATGAATTCTAACTGAAACCTTACTAAAAGAGCTTTTAGATTTACTTCCCACTTTGAAAATAGGGAGTGTGTGCGTCTCTAATCAGACCATAGAGTCTATGATGAACTTGCATGTGTACACTCTTCTTTTAAAAATTAAAATCTGACTGGAATACAGGTCTAGATTGATCATTAGGTGGACATAGGCAAGTTCATTTTCCAGTAGTATTAAAAGAGGAAGGAACTTTCAGCAGTATTTCTTGATCTTGAAGAATGTGTTTCAGCCACAGAAAAAACAGAGAAAATAGTTGCAGCTGTAAAAGCTTGAGTTATGATATATATTGTAGAAGCGAGGATCTCCAGCTCATCACTGGACTTCCTAACCACACTAGCAATTTAAGTGTGGGTAACAATTTAAAAAGTATACCTGTCATGATTTCCAGATGCTCAACACCCATGCGGTTTGGCTATTTGACTCGCAGCTCATATATCAGACTTTGGGCTTGAATCTTTGAAGCTTGAAGATATCAAATACTAGGACTTAAAACCCAAGTGTAGAATCTGCGAGTGGCAAACTATACCTATTAGGAAAATACATTTTTGAGCCAAATCAGTGAGCCTTTTCTCGTTGTTTATGCACCCAATTATAAAGACATTGTCATTATGTTGTTGGAGACAAAAAATGAGCGAAGAACCTATAAATAATTGTAACGATATCGTTATCAGAAAATTTTAAAAACTAGATTTTGAGTGAAATCGTGAGTCTTTCTTATTGTTTTTTCATCTTAATATAAAGTCACCGTCATTTTCTTGTTGGACACAAAAAATGGATGAAGAAACTATAAATGATGGTAACGATATCGTTATAAAAAAACAATGTCGGGCACAAAATTCAAGTTTGTATGAGTAGAAATTCAAGTTCTTAAAGATTTACTCCCCTAAAAACCATCTTTAGATCATCCCATCTACAATTATAAAATGTTTTTTTCTTATTGTTGCTATTCTTAACCCTATTATAAAATGTCTGTAGTTGGTGCACCTGATAGAGTATATGCATGTTCTGAGAGAATATTCTTCAATTGATCTCGTGCCACATATCCTAAACAAGGCTGTTAATGGTTAAAAGTGCATCCTTAAATTGAAGTGATCTCCACTTATTCATCGGATAACAAAGATTTAGTTCTCTTACACGGTGTAGTGGAAGAAGCTTGTGGATGTCTATAGAAGTGTTCATTTCTGTTTTTTTCTCTCTACCTGAATGGTTCTATGGTTGACATAAGGTATGTCATAACAAAACAATAGTTTCAATTTCTTTGGCATCCATATCGTGGAATGTGAATGAATTCTTGTGACTGATATCTTTGTAAGTAGTATCATACATGAGCAGAAGTAAGGTAAATATATTGAGATTGATTTGTTGTATTTTGGGCTTATTACCTTCTCTTTTTCCTCGGAAGGAGAAAATTGAGCTGAACTCTTTTCTTCTTGTCTTTTGATTTCTACTAAAATCAAAGTCTAATTATCCATAACGTTATTTTATACTTCTATTCCTCGATTGCTGATTCGTATGGTCTCTTGCTCAGACACAGAGGCTGCCCTAGAAACGAAACGTAAAATACTTTGCTCTCTTGCTCCGATACCGAACCCATTTTGTGCAAGCAGGTCTGCAGGCGTACTCTCAGATGGTCAGATGCTTAGCTTGTAAAACAGTAAGTGCCACTATATAAAAAATTTATGTAGCCGATGTTTGTTAGATATCACATCTATAGCTTTGCGGATATTTTCTGCAGGTCCCTTATCTGCTGGTGAATGTTGATGGAAACACTAGAGCTACTGTGGAGCTTGTTATTAAATATGATATATACCCACTTTTGCTTAATTGCCTCATTGAAGGGTACAGGAGAAAGTTAAGCTGTTTTGCACATTCTTTTCCAAGTACCAATTATGATGATCGGTTTTTTTTTTTTGGTGGTAGAAGTTCAAAGATTCTATGGCTTAAGTGCTTGTTTAATGAGCCAAACCTCATATATATTATTCTGATTGCACATGCATGTCAGGTTGAGATTTGATAATGGCCTTGAGATCTGAAATTTGTGGAATTCTGGGCTCCATGATTGAGATTCAGGGCTAGTTTCTATAATAGTCCTTATGAATCTTGATAATGACAAAACAGGGCCAGAATCTGATGAGATCAGTCCCTCATGCAAACACATAGGAAGGGGAAAAAACATCAGTAAACACCACCAATCCACCTTACATCATTTTATTCTCCATTTTAAAAGCATTGATACGATACCTCCTTGACTGGAATTAAGTAACATATCCATATTTAGATTTGTTGTAAAAGTATCTGATCACTTCCTTATAGAATAGAGCTTGCATAACTTATCCTTTAGCCGTTACCTTTCTCTATTGTAATGTTGATATAACTCTTAAGGTAGGACTAATCCATTTGGCATGTTTCCTCTCTGTTGAAAACTAACTTAGCCTCCTGCGGCACTACACTAAGAAATCAATAATGAAACTCTTGTAATAGCTGATCTTTAGGATTTCTTATCCTTCTTGCTAGTGTGGCTATGCTGTGTGGTTGGCTAAGTGATGCCTCTAATTGTATTTGTCTCGCTGTGTGATATTAATTCATGTTACATAAGATTGAGACAATTATTAAGAAGTGTCAGTTAAAAAAAAAAAGATGATGAAGAAGGTTAGTTTAAGAGTTTTATTCTTAAAATCATATAAACACAGAATTCAATTATCACAATCTAATTGAAATCAAATTATGCATGTGCAGGGTACGACAGTGGTCGATCATGGAGATCTTATAAAACAAACAATGGGATTAGACCAGATCATCACACAAAAGACTGTGAATTTAACTGTAAGAATATTTGCCCCCAATTTATGAAGTGTCGTGCTTAACTTTATTGCATATGGCCTCATATACTTTATGCATGTGCAGGTTTCAGCCAAAGATCGATCTTGAATTGAACCTTTAAGAAGATCTATTAGAATGAAATATGCGAAGATCACTTGGAGTCTTTGTAGGGTGTTATCTTTTAAGATTCAATGGGATCTCTTGGAGTGCTACCCAATTCATGTTGTTGTCACTTTAGATACATTTGTATTTGTTGGATTTTGTTGGATATGTTGTCTAGCCTAAATTAAGTCGTATGATTGCTGATTGTTGTAGGTTACTGTCCTAACATGTAGACAACACTCTATTTGGTGACTCTTTGTTGTTGCTTTGTATTTAAGTGGGAGTTTGGAAGACACAGTTGCAATTTAGTTGTTGTTTAATTCAAGTTTCTCTTTGGAGGATGTATATTTTCTCTTTGTAGCATGAATAACATTGTGAATTCTTAATTGATAAGGCCATGGGGATTTTTTTGTTGTCTGGCCAATAGCAATTTTAACTATTAGTGGGGTCAGTACAAAGGGTGCCATAAAAATAACCATGGACTGTTTGGGGAAGCAATGTGTTGTCTTACTCTAAACCGTGCGTAATCAATCTAAGTGCTTCCTTTTTCCAGCTATCCATTATGGTTGTAGCCAAAACAATGAAGGTGTGGTTCATCTATGGGACGTCACTATCAGATTTCAGTGTATTTGGAGGATTAGAAGTCACATTGCCACTAACAGAATCTACCACACATGACGCTCCAGGAGAGTGGTAACATCCTGCGAGTAATATTTCTTTTCAGGAAATAGTCTCACCAACCAACCTTCCACAACTGAGGTTAAAGATTGTGGTACCCTTCAATAGAGTAGTTAAACTAGCAGTTAGTGAGGTGATAAGAATGACGAAAAAGAGAAAAAAGACTTATGTAGATTGGTTGATTGTGCAGAGTGATTCTTCACTAATGTGTTGGGTGTCAAATAAGTAGGTGGCCCATGGAGAATAACTCAAGATACAAGAGTGCTTAAGGGAGGTGGGGTTTTCTACTTATTAAATGGTGCCAATCAAGTGGCTTCATTAGCTAAACAGGCACAAACAAAAGTTGGATTATACATAAGCCATTAGTTGTAATTCTTCATGTTCGTTTTTTCTTTCGGTCTTTTTCTCTGTCTTTTTGTTTTGATTTTAGAAGTTACTGTATTGTTTTCTGAGTATTGACTAATATAGTTCAAACCCTCGTTGTGAGGGTTCGAACCTTCACCTAACTGCATTCCTGGGCCAAATCCCAGAAGCCCAAAGGTTCGAACCCTCGTTGTGAGGGTTCGAACCTTCACCTGACTGCATTCCTGCGCCAAATCCCAGAGAGCCTGAAGGTTCGAACCCTCGTTGTGAGGGTTCGAACCTTCACCTGACTACATCCCTGGGCCAAATCCCAGAGACCCCGAAGGTTTGAGCCCTCGTTCTGAGGGTTCGAACCTTCACCTGACTGCCTTCTTGAGCCAAATCTCAGAGAGCCAGAAGGTTCGAACCCTCATTTTGAGGGTTCGAACCTTCATCTGACTGCCTTCCTGGCCAAGTTTCTGAGAACCCGAAGGTTCAAACCCTCGTTGTGAGGGTTCGAACCTTCACCTGACCGCCTTCTAGGGCCAAATTCCAGAGAACCCGAAGGTTCGAACCCTCGTTGTGAGGGTTCGAACCTTCACCTGAGTGCCTTCCTGTGCTAAATCCCAGATAGCACGAAGGTTCAAAGGTGATATTGTGACAGAAAAGGAAAAAAATAAAAATAAAAAGTCAAACTTTATTGTATAATGCACTTAGATTATGAATCTTCCTACCTGAAATTTCTTTAAACATCACTAATAGGGACATCGAAGCCATCAGGTTTATATCCTCATCATGGAATCTTCATGAATATACTACATATCAATCTGAGCAGCATCCATGAGTCTTTCCCATTGTTTAAATATCACATTTTAAAATCGAGGCCACCAACTTGCTGGATAATAACTTTCTAATAGTTCTATTTTTAATTTTCTCTTCAAATGTTATCGACGAGAATACTTACCTCTTGGGCCTCTTTAGACAAAATCTTACAAGATTCAATATGCCATTAATCAAAGTAAAAAAAAAAAAAACATTTGGAGTATGTTATTTCAACTATCAACCAACCCCTTACATAATAGTAGCACCCCATTATAAAGTCATTGTCATTTGGAGCCTTTCTCATTATTTATGCACCCCATTATAAAGTCATTGTCATTTTGTTGATCATCACACAAAAAATGGGGGAAGAACCTGTTTTGGATGTGAATGTATGCATAGCTTCCAGATAATATATAGATAACAGACAAGAAGATGAGCATTCTTCTGAATAATAGAGTTAAAATGCTATACTTTCAGATTAGTAAAAATAGGTGGAGCATTACAGTACAAAATTGCAAAGACATGATGGGTGCAACAAACATAAAAACATTTTAGCAGTGCAGCATTAATTATGAACCCAACCGAATCAATTCATAGAACTCATAAGGTTAAGAATAGCAACAAACATAAGAAAAAACATTTTGGCATTGCAGATGGGATGATCTATAGATGGCTTTTTAGGGTGAGAAATATTTAAGAACTTGAATTCCTACTCATACAAACTTGAATTTTGTGCCCGACACTATTTTTTGACAACGATATCGTTACCATTTTTTATCATTTCTTCATCTATTTTTTTGTGTCAAACAAGAAAATAATAGTGACTTTATATTGAGATGCATAAACGATTAGAAAGACTCACGATTTCACTCAAAATCTAGTTTTAAAAAAAAAATTGATTGCGATATCGTTACAATTATTTATTGGTTTTTCGCCCATTTTTTGTCTCTAATTACAAAATGACTCAGACTTTATAATGTGGTGCATAAACAATGAGAAATGCTTACGGATTTGGCTCAGAAATGCATTCTCCTAATAAGTGAATTGAAGGTTTGAACCCTCAAAACGAGGGTTCGAACCTTCGAACTCTCTGGAATTTGGCCCAGGAAGGCAATGAAGTGAAGGTTCGAACCCTCAAAGCGAGGGTTCGAACCTTCATACCCTCTGGAATTTGGCCCAGGAATGAAGGTTCGAACCCTCATCTTGAAGGTTCGAACCTTCATTTCACTGCCTTCCTGGGCCAAATTCCAGAGAGCCCGAAGGTTCGAACCCTCTTTTGAGGGTTCGAACCTTCACTTCACTTATTAGGAAAATGCATTTCTGAGCCAAATTCATGAGCCTTTCTCATTGTTTATGTACCCGATTATAAAGTCTGAGTCATTTTGTTATTAGAGACAAAAAAATGGGCGAAGAACCAATAAATAATTGCAACGATATCGCTATAAAAAAATTTTGAAAATTAGATTTTGAGTGAAATCGTGAGTCTTTCTTATTGTTTATGCATCTCAATATAAAGTCACTATTATTTTCTTGTTGGATAGAAAAAATGGATGAAGAAACTATAAAAGATAGCAACGATATCGTTATCAAAAAACAGTGTCGGGCACAAAATTCAAGTTTGTATGAATAGGAATTCAAGTTCTTAAAGATTTCTCACCCTAAAAACCATCTATAGATCATCCCGTCTGCAATGCCAAAATATTTTTTCTTATGTTTGTTGCTATTCTTAACCTTACTTATGGGATCTATGAATTGATTCGGTTCATTGTTAAATTTAAAAAAAAAAGTATTATAATAAAATGGGAGGTGTTACGTGAGAGATACTCACCAACTGTATGAGAGAGCTCAATCTTGGCCCTCTGTTTTTATTTCAATTTCAGTGGCTGGATGCAAAAGTCAAAAAGCACCCTTTTTTGTTAAAACTCAAATACAAAAGGGTAACGTATTTACATGCCTTTCCAATACAATTCGATGGACACATCTAAAACTCTAATGCAGTGTGGACATTCATTCAAATAGGAACATCATTTACAACAGGTCATAATTATTATAAGAATTCATAATCATTTGAATTCCAGAAAAATAAATAAGATCACAAATTCAGATTTCACATTCAAATTACTCATTTAGATTGACACCTATCAGGAACATTTAGAATTCATTAGGAAAAAAACCACCATTCCACCATCCAATATTCAGGAAAAAAAACTGTCATTCCACCACCCACCATTTCAACATTCAACTGCTTTCATCTAGGAAAACTTTTTTTAGTGCAAGTTTCAATTACAGATGTAGCATTCCAACATCCCAACATCATTATAACATCATTACATTCCAACACTAACATCCCAACATGTATTTACAATGCATTCAATCCCATTACATCCAAACACAAACCACCCTTTTTACATGACAACATTCCATGTGCAGCAGCAACCATTCTCATACAAATCACCCATGTATATGGCAACATCTAGTCTCAACCCATCACACAAAATCCTTTTTCTCCATGGGATACTCTTTCCCATACACCATCACTCCATGTCTATAATGTAAATATCTGCAAAATACATGGCAAGAGAAGTACACATTAGAAGATGGATTATAATGATTCATTAAAATTATTGATTAACTATTACAAATGTATACCTGAAATGACAGAGTGGGTTTTTTTCGATTTATAGATTCAGGAGTTTATGCTAACCCAAAAGGTGTAAATCAAGAGAGAGATTGTTTATTGGGAAGAGAGATACTAACCAAAAAAAGTACAAATCGATAGAAACTATGTATTGGAAATTATAAGTGCTACATATATCAGTGTTACATAAGACACAGGATGATAGTCAAAATTAAATTTCAAAGAGGTCTGAATGAACATCAACAAAAAAAAGTCACATTTCAATTATCTATCAAGGAACCATGGGAAAACCCCACTTCCCAACTAGCCTCAAAATCCCAAACCAACAACATCATAGGGCATATACCAGATAGAAAGTAATAAAAACCCAACAATTTTTTTGGATGCAACTTTCACCTCCACAGCTTCACGACAACCACCATCATTTATGCTAATCTTATCAAACCAATATAAAATCCTCCATCCTTCTAACATAGTCCAACAAAGCTACAACCATGACTCACATTCAAGTTTGAAGTAAATGGTAGTCTCCAAAAACATTCACGAAAATAGCTTCAGATTTGGTCCCAATTCCCAATAAATCAAACACTAAATCAGCCCAGAACAACATTCCCACCACCATTCAGGGGCCTCATCGCCCCCGTTTCAGCCATTTTAAACACAAAACAACATAAGTAACAAGCACATCAAGCCTGAAATTAAAATCTAAAGGGAGGCCTCATATGAGTTTAAGAAGGTTATGTGCCAAGTGAGGTACAATAGATAGGCTTCTGGGGCAAATAATTTGGAACCGGCCAAAGTAGGCTAAAAAGCGAAAAGTCCCAAAATGACATCCAAATGACTTGAAATTAATGATACCTTTCTAATATGTTGAAATAGGAATTTATGGGCTAAATGAGTCATTTTCATAGGATTAAGACAAAAAAAATAGCCAACATTAGTTTTTGTGTCCGAAAAGATTGAAGATCATAAAATGTCACCAAAATGACTGGAGAGTTCAAATCCCAAGGATAGTGAGACTGAAAACTCTAAAGCACGGTAACGAGAATTTGAACACTGGGCAGTCAGGTGAGAACTGACGCCTCTTACCACTGAGGAGAAGATGTAAACAGTCGAGCTGGTTATACCATATGAAGATGTAAAATGAAAAGAAAAAACATAAAAGAAAATGAACATTAAAAGATACCTCTCTGAGATGCTGCCTTTTTGAAGAGAATTAAGCTCTAAGAATTTCCTACCATCACTAGGTAAAAACCCAACATAACCCAAGGAAACATTACACGAGTGGATTGAAACTCCATTTATTTAGGAGTCTTTCTTTATTAGGAATCAAACTTCAACACCCAACTACACCAATCTCCAATCCAACCTTCAAAACTCATCCAGACTGAACCCAACTTCCAAGTCAAACAACCCATTCAACATTCCACCACACTCGGCCTGCAATCCGATCAAGGAAAAAATTGGGATATTTTCCCATTTCTATCATATTGTGGTTCAGGTTCCTGGGCGCATTTTTATCATATAGTTTTCAAATTTGCTATAATCAGTTATCTCATAAAGTGACAACACAAATACTAAACAACACGGACGAGACTTGATATGTTGTAAGACTTGTAACTGGAGCTACACATGGACAATGCTTGTAACTGGAGCTACACTTGTAACTGGAGCTATCACACTGTAGAAGGTTGATGCACAATGCTTAAAAGTGTATTAGGCATTGGCGAATGTAATCCATGAGAAGTACAAGTGTTTTCTACATGACATAGGGAATCAGATCTTGGTAGTTGGCAACATGTAAAACCACCACAAAATTTTCAAAATCGCCAATTAATTGGGTCTATCAATGTAGACTCATCAGATGGTTCAAACCCATCTACACCAGTTGATCTTCTAACATTTAAAAAAAAAGCCACCATTGAAACCTTAAAAAAAAACCCTCCATCTATCCATTGCCACAATCACACCACCACCATCACAGCATGCACAACACACACAAAAAATAAATTAAAGAAATCTGCAGTCATACAAACAAATTTACAACCTACAGTTACATAAATAAAAAGCAGTCATACCTGAGGTGGTTTAAAAATTCGTGAGCAGAGATAGGGTTGCAAAGACTGCTGAGAGAGGATTGCAGACCTAAGGAAGAAGGAAAAAAAACAATGAAAAGAAAATAAAGAATAGAGATGAGGACTCACTGCGATTTGCTGCCTTAGCGAGATTGGGCAAATTTCTCCCCTAATCAGAGAAGAGATTGGGGAAAATCTTATTTTTCATTTTTTCCCAAAATAAGAAAATTGATAGATGGGAAAGAAAACTACTGCAGGTGCTATGGAAAACCTTAGAAAGGCCTTCACTTTTCTAACTGAATTCTCAGATGGAACCCCTTTTTTTTCTATCTCAAGATTCCAACAACATATGCATATAAACCCACCAAGGATCTCTCTAAAAAAAAGAAAAAAAAAGGAAAGTTTAACCCAATTTTTCAAACCCCAAAAGTATTCTTTCTGTAATTGTTTTCTCACAAACGAAATTTGGGTTATCAGTCTATTTGTGTTTTGGATTGCTCAAATATAACTAGAAAAGATGGTGAGAAATGCCAAGTGAAACCTGCTTCTAAAAACCGGAAAAGATGGTGAGAAATGCCTTCACTTTTTTATCTGAAACCCAATGCTTAGGAAGGAATCTCTTCATATCCCAAGGTTTCAATCATATAAAAAGGAAACCCAACAAGGATATCTCTCTCAAGTTTGAACAAAAAATTAACAATAGATTAGGTAGAATCCAATCTAAAAAAAAAGTGAAGGCATTTCTCACCCACCTGGAAGCATGACAATCATTGTGGGTAGGGGATTGGAAAGGTGACTAGTGTTGCGCAAGAAAATCAGCCCCCATCAAATATCCCTATATTTATTGGTTTTTGAAGGCCTCCAACTTGGAAGGTTTTATGACTGTACAATTTTTTGCGGTTCAATCCAATGGTTAGTGTAGGTTGTATAATTCATAGATGGTATTGAGTATGAGGGGGAGACTGATTAAAGGTAAACCAAGATGGGGCTGGACAGCATAATAACAGTAAGTAATCCAGACTTAGTTGACTCTTTTTTTATTAATTCATTACTCAATTAAAACTCTCCAAGAGATAGTACAAGTTTGAAACTACCATCTATGTCGCTAATCTTAGAAAATGAGGTTATTGGTTAAATAAACTTCTTTTATTGATTATTTTAACTTGATTATCTTATTGTTACTGCTGTGGGCTTGTGCCCAAATCAACTCCAACACGAACAGGAGGCAAATATGGGAATGCTCCCTTTTATAGAAACCAACTGATCCTTGCTTACCACATACTCCATCTCACAGATGACAAATCAATCACTTCTTTTCACTTCATATAGTTTACAAAGAGTCACTATCAAAAAGTTTGTGGGTAGATCACAGCTTTAAAGATATGGGTTCTTTCTTGTGATGGCAGCTGTAGAAGACATGTGGGTTGTATTGCAGGATTCTCTCTCATGTTGTTGTAAGTGAGAGTCTCTCTTCCTCTTTCTTCTTGTCTCCCTCTCTTTCATAGATCGAAGGCCATGGATTCTGGCAACAGTGGAAGTATGCAATCATCAAGTGGTGGAGATGAAGAGCATGATTCAAGAGCAGAAGTATCCATCTCTGCCTTGTTGGAAATTTTAAATTATCATATCCACACTTCTGCTATTGGTTTCTGTTGCGCGTGGCATGGATGACATCAGTATAAGTAGCTCGATAGCAGTCACTCAAAATCTAGTGTTCAAAATTTTCTGATAACAATATCATTACAATTACTTATAGGTTCTTCGCCCATTTTTTATCTCCAACAATAAATATGACAATGACTTTATAATGGGGTGCATAAACAATGAGAAAGGCTCATGGATTTCATTCAGAAATGCATTTTCCTAATAGGTATGGTCTGTCGCTCGCATATTCTACACTTGGGTCACGAGTTCCCTAGTATTGGTTCCAGTTTAAGCACTACTGAAAGAAGCCAATTTACATCTAATCAGGGTTCAACTTCAACCATATTTTCAGACCCTCCATTCTAATTTTTAGGATTTCATGTTTTACATCTAACCAAGTTTGAAATGCAGAGAAACATATCGAAGTTTCCCCAGAATCTATCGAAGTATCGGCCAAAATCATCCACTTACAAAATTGGCACACTAAATAACCTAAAACATCCAAAAGATTCAAAGCATGAAAGTCTACTGTAGCCTATTAGAAAATGGGCAACAACTTCCTCTAAACTTGTCATAGTTGCAATACATTGCTCGTAAAAAAGGTTTGAATAATCCTAGCATTTGATCTTCAAAAACCATTTGACACGTGAATACAGCCTTCAGCCACAAATAAGCTCTCAAGATTTATAGAATGCTTTCTTTACAGCCAACATGCCTCGAATGTGTGACCTTCTCATTGCAACAATGAGAACCTTCCTACTTTGCTACATGCTTTCATCAAGATTCCTCAATGGTTTCTAGTGAAACTTTGGGTTGGTCTATAAACATTCCATAAAGTGGATGTGCTTAGATTGCACTACCAAATGACTCATCCTTTGCCTCGCATAAGGTGCGGAGTTTAAAAAGCTGTGTTCCCAACTCTTTAACTGACCATCCTGGCTCTCCAATAAAATAAAATAAAATAAAAAAACCAGGTTTGAAAGCTCCAACCATCCATAAATCTGCACTCTGAGGGTCACTCTCATCATGTTTGACTTTCAGATCAGAAACACCTCTCATGAATCACAATTGGCCTATGTACCGCTCAGATCATATGATATTCTCATGTTTTTTGAGTTATCTTTTTCACCCAAAGATTGAAAACAAATATGTGAAATCAGATCCAGCTGCAATTCACATATGAGGTTTCGATTCAACATTCTATATTTCATCTACCCCACATTTACAGAGCCATAGAACTAAAAAAAAGAGCTAAGATGAAGCTATAACCAAACAAGATCCTCGTCTATAAAACTGATCCAATTATTCGAAAGAAAAGTGGCACAAAATAAAGGAAAATGTCATTAGTATTTTCAGTTGAAGAGGAAAAATTGCAGAGCTGATGAGATTCTTGGAAGCGATACGAGGGGCTTTGATTGCAGCACCAATCAGACTGCTTCCCGTTATAAAAACACCCCTGATGATGTTACAAAGAGAAAATAAAAAAATAAAAACCAATTCTCAGAACCCAAAATCCAAAAGAAAAGATTGGATAGAAATGAATTCATACCAAGCGGCTCCCAAGACCGATACGCCAATTGAGATGACGATTCCAATGGCAGAGAATGTGTAGGGTGAGATCCGCACGATCGCTCGCGCCCACAAGCCAGAGTCTCCCATGCCCATCGATTCTTCCATATTGGATTTTTGCTATTCAGATGCCGATATCTACAGTGAGAATTAGGGCTAGCTAGGGCTTGGATTTAGATGGATGCGCAGAGATTTTTTAGAGCTTCTCTCTCTCCGACTACTTGTAATACCGACCCCAGAGAGAAAAGATGATGGGAGATGAATGTGGACTGGCCTGAGTTCGAGATGGAACCCATATTGCTAAGCTCGAGCCTAAGCCCAAATTTTAAAGTCTAAGTTTGATCCAGGCGTCGAGCGGAGAGGGAGAGGGAACGAGAGAGCATCGAGCGAAGACCGAGAGGGAACGAGAGAGCTAGAGCCGTAATGCAGGGAGAGGGAAGGGGGAAGAAAGGAGAAGAAAATCTTTCGATGGTTTTAGGGTAAAAGGGTGGGATTGAAAACGATATCGTTCGATAAAGGGAGGGTAAAAGAGTAAAAAAAAATCATAGTACAAACACCAAAATGAGCATTTTCGTATATTTTTTATTAAATCCGCCGTATTTGTGTATAGGGACACTTTTTTGGTAAAAATCCCTTAAATTTTAGAGATTTATTTGTAAAAGTGTTGTCTTTGCGCTTATCCATATAACTAGAGCTTGTTTTTACCTAAATTGCAAAGCATAGTGGGGGCACGGGGAACATAATTTAAGGAAGAGTGCTTTTTTTTTTTTTTCCATATACCTCCCGAGGCTTGTAGGATTTGTAAATAGCCCCATATAATTTTAATATTTGTAGATAGGCCTCTACCTTTTCATTTTAATACATTTCGTGTCTCCAAAATCAATAGTCAACCAACTATCAAAATTTTTAGCGTGAAATGACACATTTGCCCATCTATTTATCCTTATATGCTTAAATTCAAAGGCAATAATTACATTTAGTAGGAGAGAATAACCGTATGGAAATTTTTTTTTTATCAATAGAGGGCCTATTTCATTAAATCCAAATCTACTATAATGACGATCAATGCATGTGCTTATAATTAGTTGCAATTGATCCAATCCATGCATGACCCACCATTAAATGATGAAAGTTTCAAAATACATAATTAGGCTTCATGTGCATTAAAAGGTTATTAAGAGAGCCCGTCGCGAATTGGGTTACAATAATAGAATTTTGGTAAATAATAATATACTCATATTTGCAAAGTTGTCATTTTTATAAAAAGCTCAATACAAATCACATGGTCATTACCCATTTTCATTAGAAATACTGATTTTGGGGACATGAAAGGTATTGAAATGAAAGGTAGGGGCCTATATGCAAATACTAAAACCACAAGAGCCTATTTACAAATCATATAAACCTTAGGGGGGTATATATATACAAAAAACTCTTTAAAGAAAGAAATTTTTTAGGTACTTCATGAAAAAATTCATGCTAAATATGGTTTAGACGAATTGATTAAGATTTATATGAAAAAAAAAATTGAATTTTGGGTTCGTACACATTAAAAAGACAAATTTTCCCTCGTTACCTTTTTTTTTTGCACGTGCTATATTGTTAGGGCAAAACATCTCCTCCTACCTTCGGTGCCCTTCCACATCCAACCTCATCTCGCCGTGTGACATCGTTAGGGCAAGGGATGGCGACAAATAGCTTCCTCGGACAACGGATTTCACTCTTCTTCCGAGACAATCTTCCACTGAACGATTGGGCTTTTCCCTTTTCTTCGCTGATCGACATCATCGACGAAGACCTTCCACCGAACGACATAGTTAGGGTTTTTTCCACTGACGAGTCCCCAAAACCATGAAATATTACACAAGTAAGTAAGAATTGTTACCCTGAAAATTTCCTTTAATCTCCTACAATGGTTATGTGAATGGGGGGAAAACATATATAAATAGTTTTGACCGTTTGATGGTTTTGTCGCTTTTGACGGATGGTCCAGACAGAAGATGGACCCTACCGCATGATCACATCTACCAAATGAGAATTCTAATGAGGTTTTTATTTTTAATTGGTGTTTGCTTTGATGGTAATTTTTCTACAACTATTTTGATGGTTTCATGTTAGTCACCAATTGTTTGTAGAAATGCCTCAGTGGATATCTTTGTGGATTCTACCTCAAATGGGTTGAGGATTTGATGTGAAATGAGTTTTTTGTTTTTTGTTTTTTTCCTACAATGAGAAGAAACTAAAAGCCATTGAAGATATGAAGATTATTGTGACTTGTTTCATTCCAATGAAGAAGAAGAAGGGGATTTGTTATGGATTGAGGACCTTTTGTTTTTTTTTTTTTTTTGTTTAATTTTGTTATTGTAGAGAGCTATTTACATTCTACTGATTAGATGGATTGCACATAATGGCCGTGTCATTGAAAACATTGCTCTTGGTTTGTTATAAATGAATTATAATGAGCTATTTTTACAAATGGAGGGTTCTAGATACTTGCACTTCCCAACTAGAAGCCGATGCATGTTCCTATGTTTCTTCTGTTATGTGTTTATGTATAGTTCTTTTGGTTATTAAACTTATATTCCTTGTATATAAAAAAATGAAATTAGCCTCTCGTGTGAGCAATGTACTTGACCCTCAAGCTCTTATGGAGCCCCTAAATTGCCTTAAACAAATCAACCTTAAAGAGATTGAAAGAAAATACAACACTCTGTATAACTTGAAAACCTCCAAATCAGATTACATGGACAATGGAATTATCAATGTTCTTCTGTAGTAATGATGGATTCGCTATGATTGTAGCAATCGTTGGCACTGAATAATTGCTCTTTCCCTCCAGTAAGGTTCACAATATGCATAAGTCAAGCAATGCAGAGAATTTGCGCGTTGCCACCAACTAGAAAACTAGATCCCTCTGCTATTGTAGCGGCTTTATAGGGAGCCAAAGGCTATCATTTATGCGCCAAAATGAACTCTCATAATTTTTGTTCAAAGAACAAGATTGGAATCCTTCATTATAGCTGACCGACTGACTGGTTTTAAAATCTCCTATTCAACTTTTGATTTGAACAATAGACCCCATTTTAATTTGACTCAAACTTTTAACATGATAAACCCTCTATTCCTAATTACACAGAAACTAAAGAAACTTTTTTTTGAATGGTCAGGAACTAAAGAAACTTAAAAATAAATTTCAAGAACCAGAACTCTTTCCTAGGCTGAAATTACAATTAGTTAGAAATCACATCATATGTTAATAATGCGGACCCTATTGTGGGTCTAGAAGGACCCCACTCGAGTCGACTAAGCCCACAGTGACCTACTGTGTTCATCATCCTTGCAGAGGGCCAGACAGACGAAGCCACTTTAAGGGCCCCACTTTAAACTCCTACAACAGTTATGTAAATGAGGGGAAGAAACTACAGAAATAGTTATGGCTCTTGATGGATGGTCCCAGACAGACAATGGGCTCTACCACATGATCACATCTACCAAATGAGAGTTCTAATGATTTCTCTTTAATGAGTGTTTGCCTTGATCAAGGGATTGATACTGATGTAAGTCACAGGATTCAAGCCGGGTGGACCAAATGGAAGAGTGCTTCGGGGGTCTTGTGTGATCGGAAAGTCCCCCTCAAGGTTAAAGGAAAGTATTATCAGGTGGCGGTACGACCAGCGTTGTTATATGCATCAGAGTGTTGGGCAGTAAAGCATAATCATGTCAAAAAGATGGAAGTTACGGAGATGAGGATGCTAAGATGGATGTGCGGGATCATAAGGAAAGATAGGATTATGTATGAAGAGATTAGGGGCAAAGCAAGAATAGCACCGATTGGAGATAAAATGAGAGAAAATCGACTGAAATGGTTCGGCTATGTTAGAAGGCATCCAACGGAGGCACCTGTTAAAATGTGTGAAAGCATGGAGATCGTCAGGAGTAGGAGAGGGAGAAGGAGACCCAAGAAAAGTTGGAAAGAAACTATTAAACATGACCTTGCCTACATGGATTTGACGAAGGACATAGCCCTAAACAGATTTGATTGGCGTCGTCAAATCCATATAGCCGACCTCACCTAGTGGGAAAAGGCTTGGTTTGGTTTGGTTTGGTTTAGTGTTTGCCTTGATGGTAGTTTTGCTACAACTACTTTGATGGCTTCATGTTAGTCACCAATTATTTGTAAAATGCCTCAGTGGGTATCTTTATGGATTCTCTCTCATGGGTTGAGGATTTGATGTGAACTGAGTTTCAATTTTATTTTGGGATATTAGCAGAATACCTACCTAGACTTTGGTCATTTTGTATACTTCCCCCTATACTTTGGTATTTTGTATTAAACCCACCTGAAGTTCTAATTGACATGCACAATGAACGGATTTTGTTAGTATTAACGGCGTAGGTCATATAAATGGTGTCTAATGCATATTAGCTGCAAACTACTCGCCCAAAAAGACCTATTTGCCCCTGAATCTAGCCTATAAAAATGGTAATGATCACTGAGCAACTCAATCATTTTTTTCAGCCATATGATCAAATGCCTTCCTTTCAAAACTCCTATACCCATTGTTCTCGTGGTCGAAACTCTCAATTTGATGGTGAAATTCGTTACTGTTACTGTGGCCATATGGCTGCTTTGAGAACTTCCCGAACACAGCGAAAAATGGGGAGGAGGTTTCTTGGTTGTGCACTATATGGGGTTATTGTCATGCCCCCGGACCAAGGACCCGATAAACAAAACCTTAATCCGGGGTCGTGGCGCGACGGGCCGAAAAATTCTGCCCGCACACGCTAGTTTCCCACAGGTTTCCGCGGTAAGGATCCTTGAAATTCGATCCAACAATGATTATTAAGAATCACATTCACACGAATAGATTACGCGGAAGCATTGTAGTAAACATAAAAGTTATGGGTAAGATGAGAACGCTCAAGACTAGTATCAAAAAGCGAAACATTCTACAGATAGGCCCCAAAGTTAGTTTCAAGTTTAATACAAAAGTCAAGTTAGCCATTAATTACAAATTCCCCAAAAAGAATAAGCCAACAATGGCTACAACAAAATCCCAAAAAGAATATCTATCCAAAATATGATCGAAGCTCCAAAAACAACCCGACGTCTAAACGACATCATCGGGCTGCCACTCGCCTTCCACAAGGACTATGGGTTCCGCCTCGAAGTGCGCCTCAACGGCAAGGGGCTCAACATCTGGCACTAAGCAAAAAGGGTTAGACACGACGGTCTGGCAAGCAGATATAACAAATAACAGGATGATAGAAAAAACAAAACATTAAATAAATGAGAACCACGATTAAATCCTTAATAATAGAAATGACGAGATAAAGATCAGTTTCTCAAATATTAAAGAACCAAGACTATAATAAGTGAAATAAATAAGAATCATAAGATAGAACATTCAACGTATAAAACAATGGCAAACCACGTATAGCTAAATTCTCCTATTACCGAAGTAACGGGAGCAGACAGAACCGTAGTCACAAATGTGGACCGGAACGACAAAGTCGTTATCAAACAGAACCGTAGCCACTACAC
The DNA here is from genome assembly GCA_012931725.1 of Litsea cubeba. Taxonomy (NCBI): domain Eukaryota; kingdom Viridiplantae; phylum Streptophyta; class Magnoliopsida; order Laurales; family Lauraceae; genus Litsea; species Litsea cubeba. Next base: position 60,440,306 of record CM022948.1, read on the forward strand.
GTGGGACCGAAAATAAAACCATTGCCATGGTCGGTACAGACAGAGTCCAAACTGCAGTTGGCGAACAAATTAAAGATTCCAAGCCAGATGATCAGTCCGACAAGGTAACCTAAGCTTAGTGGTGCCATTAGAGTAAAAGTTCGAAACCTCGAAGTAATATAAATCCGTTCATAAAGTACATTTCCAAAATCGATAAGAAAACTACCCCGAACAAAATACATATCTCACATATCGACGAATCCGAGCAAAATAGACGAGTAGTCTTATCAATGTCCATAAATGTGGTAAAGCACTCAAAACATTTAAATTGATTTATAAATGGACTCGGCAAAGCTTTCTAACAAAAAATGAATTTAGTGTGTAATGGTTCAAAGGCTTACCATGGTTTGTCTCAACACACACTTAGTCTCCTAATGTCGCTATTAATTGAGGAATTTGGTGCCACTAAAGATCATTAACAATTTAGGAGATAAAGTGTATGTAAAGACTTGAATAACTTCCCAGGTAATTTAAACATCAAGAAGTTTCATCACCTTCTCAATGAATTTTTCACTATACATAGTAGTTCAAACCAAAGTATCCTTTCCGGGCTTTTATTTGTCAAATGAGGGTTGAATTAGGCTCCAAACTATGGGGAGACAAGGGCCAAAGAGAAGACTGTTAATGAGCCTCAGATGGGTAGGGAACATGGGCCCTAAATCAGCTGTAACCAGGCCTCGAACGGGGCCTTTAAACAGGCTGAAACAGACTTGGAACAGGGCCTTTAAACCAGCTGAAACAGGCCTTAAGACAAGCCTTGAATCAGGCTAAACAAGGCCTCAAAACAAGTCTTAAAACTGGTCTCAACAGGCCCATGTAACAGGCCCCCAATAGGGTTTAAAATAGTCCCCCCAACAGGGCCTTAAAACAGGGCCTTTAATAGGCCTCAAACAGCCCAGAAAACGGGCTAAACAGACCCCATTCCAGAAGCCTGGCTTGCTATAGCGGGACTAGGCTCGCTATAGCGAGCTGGGCTTTTGCCTGACTTGCCAGACAGAGGACTGGCTCGCTATAGCGAGCTGGTCTTCTGTGCAGCTCGTCAGGGGGTGTTTTCCAGCCCCTTTTTCTGATTTTTTTCACTTCTTTCTTCTTCCTTCTCTTACATATGTATCTTCCATACCACTTTGGGTCCCTCATGTCTTCATTCACCTCCATTGAACCATCACAATAATTCATTCAAACTCTCAAACAAATCAAATTTTAACAAAGCATTAAACACCATTTAGCTAAACATATTTGATCCAAATCTTTACATTGTTGAAAAAAACATCTCAAGGTAAATAAATGAGACTATTTCATGAGCATAGCAAAGTAATCCATCCAATGATCAAAGAGGGGAAATAGAAATGAAGAGGCATAGAAAAATCCAACATTCACAATGTAGAAGATCAATCAATCTCAATATATGAAAATTTACTTGCCTCAAGCCAAAAGGAGAGAAATCACTCCTCAAACAACTCTATAGGGCCTCAAGCTCCAAATCTACAAAAACCCCAATAGTTTCCCAAGAAAACCCAAAAATCAATCTTTTGTAAATCTCCAAGGAAAACTGTTGCATGTGTGATGAAACACTCTAAATGAAGAGGAAAACAAAGATTTCAAGTTTGGAAAGCCATTGCTAACCTTGAAGAGCCCAAACAATGAAGAGAAGCTTGAAAGAGAACCTTGCCCTAGCTCAAATCCTTAGAAAAACACATCTTTGGAAAGCTTGAATGATGAGGAAAAAACCTAGGAGATCAATCCTCCATGAAATCTCCAAGAGATAGGTGTTGCAGATGAGAGAGAAAGTTGTTGGAAGAGAGGGAAAGCCCTCGGCTCCAAAACGTGCAGAAAAAGAAGAATGAAGGAGAAGAAGAGAGCTCATCTCTTATAAGATGGGTTTGTGGGTCCTAATCTTCACAAGACTAAAAATGGCATTTGCGGGCCCCGAATGGAAACGACGAAGAAGACAAAAACGATCAGCGAAATATCTATTATCCAAAAAGTATATTTTTGTCAATTTCTGAAATTTTTGAAATTTGGGTAAAGATTTTGTGTGAAAGGTCAGATTTGCCCTTTTTCTCGAAAAACGCGATTTCTGATCATTAAATCAAGACGGTCAAAACATAAAAGTTGATAATCTAAATGAAATGAGTCAAAATGCATAAAATTGGGATTTTAAAAAAAATCAAAGTTAAACCCCAAAGATTCACACATAACACACGAGCGCCCCGACCCGTGTCAAACCTAAGTCAACGACTCTCGAAAGTTCCCAAAGCTATTCAAACATTCTAATCTAGCTTAAGAAAATAAGCTAATCGTCCACTAACCCCACTTATCAACTAATCATGACTAAAATATAATTAAATATTCCAAACCTGGGTCGGGGTCTGACAGTTATGCTTTGATCCATCTGATTGTTTTCTTGATGTCTAGTCAACCATGCTAGTATTAATATATTTTTTCAATTTTTTCTCAGATCTAGCCAGCGTGTGGATTTTTTGAATGGGTTGATGGAGAAATCGAGCTTGTGCCGAAGCTATTGGATATGATTGATGTGTTGGAGAGGGAACTAAAGACAACTTCTCGAAGGGAAAATGTTACCTATGTGTGTTGCTCTGGACTTGGGCTGGAATTGCTTTTTTGTTGTTCATGTGTTACCTACTGATAGCTTGGACTCCTGTAGATGGGTTGGAATTGCCGTGATCATATGTATCAGTTGGAATATAATATTATGAAAATGGGTTGGTGTTGTTTGCTTGTCAATGTATGCTTTGGTTCACTCTTTATTTTGGATGAACTTTAATTAACCCGCAATAAGTAAACCATCACCATCCAAACAGTCACCTTCATCCAAACAGTCAATCCAAACAGTAAAAAAGAAACTGGATCAAGTTTTTTTTTTAAAACACCATCATCATCCAAACAGTCATCTATGTTGCTCCATAATCAAATTTACAACATCATCCAGAAAAAGTTTTTTAAAACAGAATCAACATAACATCAAGCCGTTGAGCTGCCTTTTCCTGCTCCAATCCTCCCTCTACCTCTGGGTGTTGATGTAGACCTCAATGCTTGTAACTTCCCTCTACCACTGGTATTTCTTGCTGATGGATTTGGCTGTGAAGCTGGCATGGGCTAAGAAGAAGCTTGTCTGACTCTCCCCTGTCCAATCAAAATTCCAAGACCTTAGTGAGTAGCATATAATCTAGTTAGAAGTATAAAAAATGGGTCAACAGATTTCTCTAATATGATTGGATAGACTGTCCCATTATATTTGGTCATGCCTTTCAACTTCACTTGAGTTCTGTTCATAAGCTTCCTCCTCACACACTCAAGCAAACAAACTATTGGTTTCTCCCTAGCTTCAAGTATGTAACTGTTGAAAGACTCACGGAGGCTGTTTGTTAATGCATCACATTTGGCCCTTATAGAAAAATGAGATCCGGCCCACCTATTTGGATTAGCAGCTATCAGCCAATTATATACAGCCTGGTGTATCTCTTTGATCCTCTGCATATGACTATCAGATTCTCTTGGTGATCCACATGATGCTGCAGCACACATAGCATCTTTCAACAATTTGCCTCTAAAAGGTTTTTTGAAGTTATCGTACATATGCCTGAAGTTATCATACATATGCCTCAGGCAATGTCTGATTTCAACAGTAAGAACTACTATCTCAAATGCTGCTTCAAGCCCTTTTTATCTATCAGACATAAAAATCCAGCCCATGTCACCCCCATCTCCAATGTCATCAATTAATGATTTCAAAAACCAAGTCCATGAGTCCAAATTTTCAGCCTCTACAACAACCATTGCAATTGGGAACATATTCTCATTCCCATCTCTACTTATTGCAGACAGCGCTTATCCACCATAAATACCTTTGAGGAAGCACCCATCTAGACCAATTATGGGTCTTCATCCACTCACGACCCTACCTTTTGTGCTTTATAACAGACGTACAATCTCTGAAAATATGGAATTCTATCCATGTGAGGTCACCACAAATATCTTTGTGTTGGGATTGTACTTCTGGACAGTGACACAAGAGTCCCCCAATCTAGTGTACTGGACTCTAACATCTCCAACGATGTTATCTGATGCCTTCTTCTTGGCTCTATACAACTTATGCTTCAACAAATCCACCTTCAGTTCTCTTCTCAGCACGTTTTGCATTGCAGGAATTGACCATTTTGGATCGTCACTCATCCTCTGCTGCTATTTAGTAGCTATATAGCTGGAAGTTACCAAGTGGCTTTTAAACTTCATACCACATGCATGTTTGGGCTTGAATGTCTTAATTTGAAATGTCTTCTCACCCTGCATGGGTGATGCATGAATCCTAAATCCACAATCAAATTTACAGACAGCCGTGATTCTCTTGTTCTCAATTTTCAAATATTTAATTTCATAGCTCTGCCTTACAGTCCATTCAACAAGTGCTTGTCTGAATACCTGTGGACTAAAAAATATCATACCCAACTTGAGTTGAGGATTCTCCATATCCGTCAACTCATTAAAGTCAGACCATTTAGCCCTGTTGTTCTCATCAAATGAGTTGCACAAAGAGTGAAGATCATCCCCTTCCTCAACATCTGTAATCCAATTCTCATCAACCGGTACTTGTTGGTTTGCTTTCTACACTTCTTCTACACTCTCAGCTTCATGAGGTTGTGATTCCTTCTCACAAGATCCTCTAAAGATATCCTCATCTTCAGGCTCCTCAATATCCTCATATAACTTCGGAGGCTCATCAGGATCTAATCTTTTCTCTTCACTTTTAACCTCACTGTCATCATCTAACCAATGCTGCTGGTTATGGTCATCCTCAACATCAGGATGGTGATGAACATTAGAGTTATCATGATGACCATGTTGTTGATATTGGTCATCAGCAATACCTTCATCAATAGGTTCATCCTCAACATCAGCAGCATAGTCCAAATCACAGTGAGGTTTCCTGCTAGCTGATGTAACTTCTGTTGCAGGTAATTGCTTCAAGGCACCTTTGGTGTGAATATTTTTCATCAAGATCTTCCCCTTAGGTGACACTACCATCAATGGTTCATGTCCCCTCTCAACATAAATAGTCAACACCTCATTGTCCTTATAGTATTCTAATAGAATAACTACATCCTTGTCTGATTCAATCCACCTCAGACCACCATCAAAATCCAAGCCCGACACCTTAAAATACAATGAACTGTTCGCAGGGTACCGTAATTCTATCACATAATCCCTAAACTGAAAAAAATGATGCTTTATCAATATCAAAATCAGTGATTTCATCCACCACACCCCCAATGTATACACTACTTGGTGGGTCTGTAAAATAACCACCATGGTGGAATTGAATTGTAACTTCATCAAATAACATCTGCATGCAAACGAAAACTATTTGAGGCAAATTCATGTACAATAACAAAGAAAAATCCATGTGTGACAAAACCATGGATATAAGAAACATTTAAATGTGTGACTATGGTCCCCTCCATGTGTGACTGCCACCATGGATATCCTACAAAAGTAGCCGATACAGTGCAGACAAGTGGGGATTCTATTCCACCAACATTCAAAAAAAAAAAAACACAAGAAACAGATAGCTCAAGAGGGGACAATTTTCAATAAGCATCACTATATCAAACAACGAAAGGTCCTACAGTTTTCAAGACTTTTGAAAAAAAAAAAAAAAACTCATCCCCATTCACTATATGAGACAAAGGGACACTTTTCTAATTCAAATTTCACATAAATCATGGACGTTGGACAAACCCAACAACAACTTTAAAATATATGCACATAGAGATGTGAAATTAAGATGACTATTCAAAACCCTAAACCCTCGGCAATTTCTAGAACACATGCATCAAAATATACATGACAGAGTTAAGGGTATGAGATTATATGTCTGAAAGCGCTGATGGTCTTTATGACTATGATCAGCAGAGCTTCTTGATGGATATGAAGATCGTCGGGAAGGAGAGGCGGTTTATCCCAAAGTCGCCAACGGAGAAGAACCCTAGCCACAAGCGAAAGAGGGGAAAATGAAAAAAAAACGCCGAGACATCTTATATATGGAGGGGTAACTTCGTCATTCCCTATTTTGTCGTCACGGCTGTCTCTATTTGCATTGTGATTTAAAAAACAAGTAGGTTTAGTATAAAATACCAAAGTACAGGGGATACTCTGCAAAATGACCAAAGTACAGGTAGGTATTCTACTAGAATGAAAATAAACCAAAAGCCATCGAAGATATGAAGATTATTGTGACTTTAGATCATATTATTAGAGACAACATCCATTGAATATGACTTTTGTAATTAACATCATTCTTATAAAAAGGGCCCAGTGGGTAGCATAGACTAATTGCATGTCTATTTTCAATCATTGTATGTTTTTACAGTTTCTTCCTTAAATGAAAATATTTCATGGAAATCGAACATATTAGCCAGGGTGAGATATGATGGAATTATAATGATAGCTTTGAAATATTTTTTCGCAGAAATAGACTATTTAATTTTACTAACTTTTTTCAATAATGTCCGGAGGATAACCTTTAAATTTGATTATTTATCATTTTTCATTCTCTTTATTTGTTTGTTGTTAGTTTTTTCCAATTTTCCTTAACCTGTATGGCCAAGATCATTAGATGCATTCCTATCAATGCTTGAAAGTCTGAAAGTTTACAATTGTTATGAAAACATGAACTATGGACCCCACTTGTACTGTGTGGTTGCATATGGTTTGGCATTAAGTATGACACTTAAATCCCAGTCGTACGTCAGAAGGTCTTTTCGACTGCTTTTGTGAATCCATTACAAAGATTTTATTTTCCATTAAGTTCAGGTATTGCTGGAAGTAGTTACAATTGTCAGCTGGATCTTAATATTTCTATCTTTGATAATTGCAGTTCTCATACTTGTTGCCCATATGTATGAGGGGATTGATTTCTTTACTCTTTATATTATTTGAGGTATCTTTTGGAAACATGATTGCATGTGACAATGTTAATGTGAGTCATCACTCTTCAAAATTCCCTAGTATCATCTTTTCCCACCATTTCATATTAAATTAGTACACTTCGACTGAATATGATGGGATAATAAGTGAGGTAGTGAAAAATGTGGGTTTTTGATGTGGTCTTTTCTTAGGTTCAATACTTTGAAAATGCTAGAGTTGACTAGAGGTATTGTTAGGATTTTTATATGTTGTTAATTTGATGGATGCACAATCACTTTTATCGTCAACTGATCACACACTCATGCATCTTAGTTTGGATTTTAAAATCTGAGTTCCTAGCTTGCATATGGAATTGATTTTCAAAGACATCATCCTACATGTTTTAGAACTTAAAATGTACTTTCAAAAATCTAGTTATTCATGCATGTTTTTGGAAAATCGAGTTAGGCATCTAGGTTTATGATTTGCATACATTCCTCATCTTTAGAAAATTGATGTTATGCACAAATTCTGATGGCCCAGAGTTCTTAGTTTCATTTAACAGAAAATTGAAAAATCTGAAAGAACTCTTCCAGGCCAGTGTACTTGGTCGACCGAGCCCTGTACCCGGTCGACCGAGCCAACTAGCCGTTGGGCAATATGACCGTTGGACCCGGTCGACCGAGGGTGCATGGGGTCAACTGAGACAACTAGCTGTTGGACTGTTTTTCCTATTTAAGTCCAAATCATTCCTCACTTTTGAGTGGTTGGTTGGGTGAATCTTTTGAACCATTTTGAAACCTAAAAGAAAGGGGAATGAGCTAAGTAAGACAAAAGGGCCATTTGGAAAGCTAAAGCTTGGTTCCATTGAGTTAAATCACCAAGTAAGTTTACTTTTCCTAATCATATGTTACATGCTTTGTTTTAAATATTGGTAAATGAATTTTAGCATGATAACCATGATGTGTTGAATCCATTACTCACATTTAATCTTTGATCTTAGTTGTATTTGATTCTTCACCTTGATTCAAACCAAGTTTGTTTTAAAATGTCATAAATCATGCTTTGCCAAAATCTTTGATTTTTTTTATGACATGATTCTTTTACTTGGTTGAATCCTCATTTGTTGTTTTCAATTACTTTAGAACCTTAGTTAAACTAGTTTGTTTTTTAAAACAACATTGCACATGCGTGACATGTTTAGACTTAAATAGTTTCATACAACTTGTGAGCTTTTGATTTTCATATCATCAACAAGTTAGTATTTGTACATGTGGTTTGCATTTCACTTCAATCGAATCTTTTCATGGGCCATAAACTTTTAAATGCTTTAAGCATATATTGATTGAGCGTACTTTTTAAACTTGATTGAAGTTGTGACACACACACCATGAGCATTCATCTTTGCATTATATAGAGCTAGTGTTGTGTGAGTTTGTTTATCAATTTTATATCCGCCTAAATTAGAGGCATTGTAATTGAGCTATAATTGTATCTCTTCTAGTGTTTGTGTAAACACTACTTTGAGAGAAAAACTTCTTCTTGAAAAGGTTATTGCTTAGCCTAAGAAAAGTATAGTGTAAAAGTTATTGCTTAGCCTAAGAAAGCATTGTGTAAAAGTTATTGCTTAGCCAAGAAAAACACATTGATAGGTTGTTGTTAATTAAGCCTTAAAAAATATCTTTGTAAAGGTTATTGCTTAACTTATTGAAAAGTATAGATAGTGGAAATCCTGTGGGGTGTAGGAGCACAAGCCGGTAGTGGATGTCGGTATTGAGGCTGAACCACTATAAATCATTATGTCATGGTGCATGCTTTGTGGTGATTGTCTTTATAAGCTTCCGCATTTAGTTACTTAATCACCACTTATGACTAGTTAATTTAAATAAGTTAAAATTTTTCATAATTGGTCACTATTTTATAGCTCACCCTATTCACCCCTCCTCTAGGGTTCGGATCCCAGACTTTCAATTGGTATCAGTACCTCGTGCTCTATATTAGGATCAAGTGTTTTGGAACTCTTGAATAGGTGTAAAAACCTAGAGTTAGAACCCTAGTGTTGTGTTTTCATGAAAATCATTAGAATGGATTCTACTATTTTAGAATATGTAGATTTGTAGATTCTTCTAGACCCCTCCTTCCCACAATTGGAGATTCAAACTTTGAATTTAATGAATCTCAATTTGAATTAAAAGAGGAAAAAATTGATGAAAATGAAGATGACCTTCAACAAGCTTATAATGAATTGTATACTTTGTCCATAGAGCTTGTTAAGAAAAATGAAAGATTAAAAGAAGAATCTAAAAGGCAAACCAAAGAATTAGCCTCCTCAAAGGATAAACTTAAAGAAAAAGAAGAATTTATACAATGTTTAGACTCTAAGTTTGTTATATCTTTGAATAACCTATCTAATGTTCAGGATGAAATAAATGAATTAAAGATAGGAAGTGATGAACTTAATAAGGAAAATTTAAAACTAAGAGATCAAATTAAAAAGGCAAGATAAAAAAATTAATAACCTAGAATCCAAGTTGTCTATTTCTAAAGAAAATTCTTCAAATGCTCAAAGTAAGAAAAAAGATTTAGAACTTGGGTCCAATGTTATTAATGAAATTAAATTTGAATTAAAACTTGCCCATGAAGAACTAAACAACTTTAAGGGAATTGAAAATGAACTACTAAAAGTTAAAAATGAAAATTCAACCCTTAAATAACAAGTCACTCAACTTGAAAGCTACAAACAAAAGTATGAGTGCAAATTTACCCAAGGTGAAGAGAAATTTGAAAAATTATTTAGATTGGGTAAATATCAAAGAGATAGGACGGGTTTAGATTTGATAGGTATACTTCACATGACCCTAATGTCACCAACACATTTGTGAAAGGTGAGTCCTCATTCTCTAGCACTCATTCCACTTTGCTCAAAATAAAATGTCATTATTGTGGTAATGAAGGGCATTTCAAGTTTGAGTGCAAATTAAGAAACAGTCATATGTCTAAACCCATCTATGAAACTAAGAAAGCAAAAGGGTATGACATTAAAATCAAAGGAAGACTCTAGAAAGTTTAAACAAGTTAAAACATTTCAACAAGAGTCTCCTAACATAGATTTTAAAAAGACTAAACAAATAAAAAATAATCAAAATAAATCTATCAAAAAGAAACTTCTCACTTTACCTCCTCTAACTTTGGAAATGAAAGAACTTTTGAAAAAAGGTTGAAACAAAACGAGGGAGGAAAAGCTAAAAGATATGAGAAGAATAAAAAGAAAATGAAACACCAACTTCCAAAGACTAATCATCAATCTAAATACAAAATGGTCAAACTTCAAAGATATGATGACAAGTCTAAAAGAACTCAATTTTTATCTTCTCTAGTTGGTGAGATTTCAAACATGGACTCCAAAGCTCGAGACCTTAGATGGATACCTAAGGTTAGACTTTTAGACAAATACTAAGGCCTTGTAATTAGATAAGAGCAGGGGCGGACCCATGTTACGATGATCTGGGGTGGTCCCCCCAGATCAAATCTGGTAATCTTCATAAAGTTGAACAATGCTCTGCACCATGCACGACATGTGCCCTATGTCTGTGGGAAGATCGCCCCACATGTCCCTCCAACCAATGCAAAGTAACTCCCAGAAAGAAAAATGACGTGTAATGGTTTCTTTCACCTACACGCATGAAATTTTGAAACTATAGATTAGGAATGTAAACAAGTGTGCGTCACTGGGAAGAATCTCTATCTTAGATGAATGATGAATTAGGTGGGGAGAGAGAAAAGAAAGGTAGATCTGTTTCTTAAGAAAGTTGTCAGCAACAAATGGGTGGAATCTGCTGCAACCAAGAAATGTAATGGATGATCCAACCGTTACTATTGCTAATCACCCCTTGTTTTCTCATCTTAAAATTTGATTGTGGATAAATACATCACCTGATCGATCACCAGTGGAAATGTCTTGTAAGCTGTGAATAGATGGCCTTCTCATGGAACACAGGCAACCCACACTATACCACATCTCCATTCCCTCGACCTCTCTCCCAATCCATCTCTCTCAATGCCCACCCCCATAACCCCATCATCACCATCAAACCTGTCCACCGAACCCACCAAAATCACATTTCAAACCCTCCCACTCCCATATCAAAATCTCCCCCTCCAATTCAATTCATGGAGAAGATCCCCTGCCTTGAGATCATGGGTGTGGTAACATAAACTTTTAGTGTCATGTGAGTGTGGCATAGAGAGAGTATCTAAAAGTGTAATGATAATATATGAGTGTCTGGTGGTGTGGCTTGTTTGGTCATGCCACTTTGTAATGCAACGTATATGTAAGGTTCCCTTTGTATAAATAGTGTTAATAAAAATTAAGGGGTTTACTTTATAAAAGTTATTGTGAGTTGTGTTGTGTAGAGTCTTGGTCCATCTTAATCTTCCAATACTTTGATATATGTCATCTGAAAAGATTCTCTTCACCGATTGAGCTTCCGCAGACTAATGCATATTTTCATCGCCTGTCCTTGTTCGGCCCCACCTAAATAAAAATCCTGGGTCCGCCACTGGATAAGAGCAACCTTTTCTCATTGTTATATGTATAGTTGGTCATGAGTCTAGTTCTTTCTACTTTTCTTAGTATCTTCTATAGGTTTTAGTTTCATTTGTTTGAGATTTACTTGGTGGAAATGTATTTTGAATTTAAAAGGTATTTTATGATAAAATGCATATTTATGATCAATTTGATTTGAAAAAAAAATTTCTTATAGTTACACTTTCATAATCAATTGATTTGTTTTTTCAAATTGATTTAGATTTGAATGGATTCATAGTCAACCCATGTTTGTCAAATTAAATGTTTTTGAAAAATGACTTTTCTTGGTCTTACAAGTCTTCAGTATTTCAAATGGAAATATTTAGAATTGATTTCGTAAAATCTCTTTTCTCAATTAGATTGAGCTTGTAGGATAGCTAGGTTAGGGCTAGATTGTGTGTAGATTGTCCCCGAAAAATTCTAGACTTTTTACTCTGAACCTGATCAGAAAATAATGTTTCCCTTGTTTTCTCGGTCGACATCATGATGCGGTCGACCGGACGTGGGCACCCAGCAACTTAAAAAGTTGCGCTGGGCTGTATTTGTTTCAAAACAGAACGTCTCTTCTTTTGAGCAGGTTGACACCCTTGGGCTCGGTTTCCTCTTCCAATCTCCTTCCTGAGTTGGTTATTTTCCTCTTAACCTGGTTCAGCTGCCGTGGTTTCTTCATCAAAATTCCTAGTTGAGGACAGTTCGCATTCTTGTAGCTTTGCAGCCGTTTATCTTTTCCCATCATCTTCTCTAGGCTCTAACCCATCTCCAAGTCTGCAGGTTTCTCCTCCCTCTAAGAATGAAGACAATCTTCCACTTTGTGTGAATCCAGAGAACATTTATGAAGACTTCATTCCGTCCAAGCCGTCTTAGCTCTGTGTTGCTCTTCCTAGCGGACTAAGTTCTGACCTTTAGGTTTAGGACCCATCGTTGGTTGCTGGTTCTGTTGAGTGTGGTTGTTTATTCATATTGTTTGGAGATGTGGATTTTGCAGTGACTATTTGTAGACTTTTTTGGTCTAGGTTTGAGCAATTATGATCAGTTTTCTTCCCAGCTTCAGTTTCTGTCCTCCAACTGTTTGTCAAATTGCCTGAACCACTATTTTAACCAATTCAGCATATGTCTTTCCTCATTTCAAGTAAGACCAATGTGCATTTGAAACCATTCTCTTCCTCAGCTGGTTTGTGTACACAATAATCATCCACCCTTGCTAATAATCTAGCACTTGTGTGAGCAACATCTTCCTTAGATACCATCTAGTATGGCTCGCACCAAGAAAACGTATAGGAGGCCAAACAAAAAGTCTAAAACAAGCCAAGGCTCATCTTCTCATAGATATCCTTCAACCTCTCCCGAAGCTGCTCCTCCCCAAGTGATTCAATTCAATCCCATCCCTTCTTCGTCTTCTGTTTTCAAATCTTTTCGAAACAAAGGGATTATTGTGGAGAAGAAGTGCACAGTTGAAGATCTAGTGGACTACAATGTCCTTGCTATCCTAGAAGCCATTGGTTTGGGTAGTATTTTGACCTGGAGTGGCAACGCATATGCATCTTTTGTCCATGGCCTATATGAGTCTATATGTGCCTCCACCACAGAATCATTCACAATCAGATTTGCGCATGGCAAAGAGGTGGTCACTCAAAGAAGATTTCCTCCATTTTGGGCATTCCTAGGTCTAATGGACCAAAGATTATTTCCGAAGTTCTTCCCCTTGATGAGAGAGATTAAGTGACTAGAACTCTCTGTGGAAAATCTGAGAACTGGTCAGCTAAGAAAAGTCTGCAAGCTTTTTCCATGATTCATTCCCTTCGTATCATTCATATTTAATTCACTCTTTCCATCTATCCGAGGAAAGGGAATAGGACGGAAGTGACTCCTTACATGGCAAGTCTCCTGCACAAGGTGATTTCGGGTGTTCCAATGTGCTTACCTTCAGTCATCATGCACCACATCATCCGAGTTATCACGGGCTCTCAGCCATGTGCAGCTTTTGGGTTTCCGATTACCCAGCTTGCCAGATCGTATGGTGTGATTCCTCGAGCTTCAAAGAGACCTGAGACTACCACTGTATTCAACAAAACAAACATTCTCTTGATGAAGCTTCCTCCACAACAGTAAGTGAACCCAGTAGCAGAAGGAGATGCAAAGATAGAGGCTGCAAAGACAGAGACTGCAGATCAAGTAGCTGATTAGCCTCATCAGCAAGAGCCCCCTCAGCCTCCCCAGCAGCGTAGTTTGGAGAACCATATGACCTCTGTGGAACAAGTTGTTTCTACTATGCGTTCAGAGTTTCAGGAGTTTCGAGAAGAGGTATCAGGAAAGAAAAAGCTTCTGAAGAAATTCTTGAAGTACCTCTCAAACGTCTCCAGTAGCTGCAGGCGTCATGATGATGTGATGCCCCCTTCTCCTACATATTCATCTTAGATTTTAGGTGGGCATTCATTTTTGTGGGGGGTAGTGATAGACTGTCATTCTTTGATGTATTTTTTGTCTATCAACTGTTTGATATTTTGATTATTGACCATGATATTTTCATTTTTGTATTGGTCAAGTAATTAGTAAAAACTGTACTAATCTTATTTTTTAAATCAATGTATCTACAGTTTCAAATGTTCATCTCTGATCCTCTTGTTATATTCCTCAATTGATGAATGTTTATAATGCTTTGAACTACATATTCTCTAAATTAATATCTTTTGTCTTAGCTTCATTTGATTTTGGGCCGCCCATTCCTTGCCACTTCCGATGCAGTTATCAGATGTAGGAATGGAGTAATGACATTGGCCTTCGGTAACATGAAGTTGGAATTGAATGTCTTTAATAATGGATTCCAGTCCCTTGAGATGGATGATGATGAAGAGGTGAACATGATTGATGTCCTGATAGGTCAGACAATACAACAGTCCTGTTATCAGGACCCTTTGGAACAATGTTTGGCCCAATTCAACTTTAATATTGACATTGATGAATCCATTCGCGAGGTCAATGCAATGTTGGACTCAGCCCCTCAAATGGATATTGGCCGTTGGAGAGAGAGAATAGAGCCCTTACCGGTTTCCACTTCGGTATCCGTGCCTTCCATTGTCGAGCCTCCTAAGCTAGAGCTCAAACCATTGCCTGAGTCATTAAAGCCTTGGTAATGCCGAGACATTACCTGTCATCATTGCCTCAGATTTAGAGAAAGATCAAGAGGGGAAGTTACTTGGTGTGCTTCGCGCTCATCAAGAAGCTATTGGGTGGACCATTGCTGACATAAAAGGGATTAGCCCCTCTGTGGTAATGCACCAAATTTATCTTGAAGAAAATGCAAAACCCTCAAGAGAACCACAGAGGCGGCTAAACCCTGTTCTGAAGGAAGTAGTTCGGGGTGAAGTGATGAAACTACTAGATGCAGGTATTATATACCCCATCTCTGATAGTAAGTGGGTTAGCCCCGTCCAAGTTGTACCCAAGAAGTCTGGTGTCACTGTAGTTGCCAACCAACACAATGAATTGGTCCCCACTCGTGTCCAAACTGGTTGGAGAGTGTGCATTGATTATCGAAAGTTGAATGCAATGACTAGGAAGGATCATTTTCCCTTACCTTTCATTGATCAGATGTTGGAGCGTCTAGCTGGTCATGCATACTACTGCTTCTTAGATGGTTATTCTGGATATAACCAAATTCCAATTGCCCCTGAGGACCAAGAGAAAACAACATTCACCTGTCCCTTTGGCACATTTGCCTATAGACGCATGCCTTTTGGGCTATGTAATGCACCCGCGACATTTCAACGGTGCATGTTAAGTATTTTCTCTAACATGGTGGAGAGGTTTTTGGAAGTCATCATGGATGATTTCTCTGTCTTTGGGTCTAGCTTTGAAGAATGTTTATCTCATTTGACACTTGTGCTAAAGAGATGTGAAGAAAAGAACTTAGTACTCAATTAGGAGAAGTGTCATTTCATGGTACAATCGGGAATTGTCTTGGGACACATAGTGTCAAAGAAAGGAATAGAAGTTGATAAGGCAAAGGTCGATTTAATTGCAAACCTACCACCTCCTAAGACAGTGAGGGAGGTGAGATCCTTCTTGGGCCATGCTGGCTTTTACCGTCGTTTTATCAAGGACTTCAGTAAGATCTCGAAACCTCTGTGTGATTTGTTGTCCAAAGATGCTTCATTTGAATTTACTCCTGATTGCTTAGCTGCCTTTGAAAAGCTAAGGACGGAATTGACCTCAACACCTATCATTCGGCCTCCTGATTGGACTCTGCCGTTTGAGGTCATGTGTGATGCCTCCAATTATACAATTGGTGCCATCTTAGGGCAAAGAGTTAATAAGCTACCTCATGTGATTCATTACGCTAGTAAGACTCTGAACGACGCTCAACTCAACTATTGCACCACGGAAAAGGAGTTATTGGCAGTCGTATTTGCTCTGAAAAAGTTTAGACCCTACCTGATAGGCTCAAAAGTCATTGTATTTACTGATCATGTTGCCCTTAAGTACCTTCTCACAAAGAAGGATGCGAAAGCTAGGCTGATTCGGTGGATTCTCTTATTGCAAGAATTTGATCTCGAGATTCAAGATAAGAAGGGGTCAGAAAATGTGGTGGCTAATCATGTGTCCCGATTACTTGTAGAGCCTACTGTTGAGTCCTTGCCTATCTTAGAAACATTTCCTAATGAGCAACTTATGTCAGTCTCATATGCTGAAATCCCATGGTATGCAGACATTGTGAATTACCTTGTTACGGAGCAAATGCCAAGTTCTTGGACTAAGCAAGAAAAGTGTCGTTTTCTATCTATGGCAAAATGGTATTTTTGGGATGACCCGTATTTGTTCAAGTATTGTCCCGACCAGATCATTCGACGGTGCATCCCCAACTGTGACCAAAGAAAAATTCTTGCATTTTGCCATGACCACGCTTGTGGAGGAGATTTTGGGGCAAAGAAAACCGCTGCAAAAGTTTTGCAGTGTGGATTTTATTGGCCATCCTTATTCCGTGATTCACATGATTATTGCAAAACCTGTGATCGTTGTCAACAATTAGGGAGAATCATAAAACGGAATGAGATGCCCTAACACCCAATCCTGATAATCGAAAATTTTTATGCTTGGGGCATTGACTTCATGGGCCCTTTCCCAGTGTCATATGGCTATCAGTACATTCTAGTTGCTGTGGATTACGTGTCAAAATGGGTGGAGGCAATAGCTTGCAAAACAAATGACCACAAGGTGGTAGTTCAGTTTCTCAAGGAAACCGTGTTTGCTCGTTTTGGTAATCCCCGTGCAATCATCAATGATGGGGGAAAGCATTTCTGTAATCGGGTCTTTGCGGCCTTGATGGGAAATACTTTATTACTCATAAAGTAGCCACCTCATATCACCCACAGACGAGCGGTCAGGTTGAAATCTCCAACAGAGAGATTAAGACCATCCTTGAGAAGACAGTCAATCCCACTAGAAAGGACTGGTCATTGCGCTTGAGTGATGCTCTGTGGGCATATAGGACCGCATATAAGACTCCAATCGGAATGTCCCCTTACAGATTGGTCTTTGGGAAGTCTTGTCACCTCCCTGTCGAGTTGGAACATAGGGCATATTGGGCGATCAAACGCCTCAACGTTTCTCTCGATAGGGCAGGGGAGACAAGGAAACTTCAGCTTGATGAGCTGGAAGAGCTCCGAAATGATGCATATGATTGTGCCAAAATGTACAAGGACCGAATGAAAGCCATGCATGATAGGCATATTCTCGGGAAAGAATTTCACCCTGGCCAGAAAATCCTATTGTACAATTCCAAGTTGCACTTGTTCCCTGGAAAGTTGAAGTCTCGTTGGACTGGACCTTACATTGTTCATATTGTTCATCCCCATGGTGCGGTTGAGGTCCAAAGTCCCAAGGATGGTAATATTTTCAAAGTCAATGGTCAAAGGTTGAAACCATTCTTGGAGAATGTTGTTCCGGAGGCTGAATCTACACCTCTGGAAGATCCTGCCTACCAGGATTGATTGAGCACTAGATCTAACAGTGTATTTTCTGTGTATATTATATATAGTGATTACTTGTTTTTGTTGTCTTTTATTTTGTCTAACTTTGGCATGATGTTGCAATTCCAAGTTTTTCTCAGGTGCCCTCTTGTACTTTTATCCCCCATGTTTCATTGATCATTGCATTTCATTTATTTAAACATCGAGGACGATGTTCATGCTAGGTTGGGGGGTGAGAACAAACACACTTGTCCATCTTTAGACAAGAATTTCACACTCTTTTTGTTTGATTTTCTAGGATTTTTAGGAAAATTTAAAAAAAAAAAAGTTATTTGTGTTTGAGAAAGGAAACTTCAAAGAGATTTTTATGAAACGAAGATACCTTGAATTTTGGAATTCTCGATGCTTTGGGCAAAAGAAAATAATGGTTTACTATTTTGTTTAAGGAAAGGATTTTTGGAAAAGTGCTGAATCTTGATCCTTCACTTTTACACAGGTGGTATATATTTTCATGGTTTTGAATGTGAAGCTATGATTTCCGTTGACGATTGGATTGAAAATATGATGAAAAAAACCGACCCTTAGTCTTACAGTTTACAAACCTGTGACTTAATTCGGGCACATGGAAAGGGCTGCCTATTGTTGGAATGAAAAAAAAATTAGTTAGAATTCTTGAAAAGAATAAAAAGTTTTGTGACTAGTTTGGGTTCGTAGCCTTTTTAACCCGAGCCAGTAAGCCCGTAGGGGTATTTACCTACCTAGTGCCCTAAAGCCATCTAGTTTGGGAGTCATTGGCCTAATGCTCGTTACATGGGTTAATTAGAAAGCTTAAGGGACCTAGACGTCAAACTCACATATCTCAAAAAAAAAAAAAAAAAACACAATAGTGCGAAAGCCGTCATGGTCGCCTTGAGAGGAAAACTGTTTTTCTTTGCTAAGGTTCGGTTGCCCAAAATTTTGGATTGAAAATCGTTTTCATGGAAGTTTCTAGCTGATCATTTGAGACTTATGTCTTTTTACGTATACACATTTTTCACCGTGCACGATCAACTTAGTATGATTTTGAGAATTTCTGACCAAAAGATAGGATTTGTGAACCAAATTTCAGTTTTAACTTTGAAAATTCTGAGAATCGAGAATATCGGGTGTTTATAAATCTTCTTTTGGAAAAGTTTCCTTCGGTTTTAACTTAAAAAAAAAAGAATTTTGTGGGTAAATTCACTGCAAACTCTCACGAGACAACACTCGTCCACTAGAGGTAATCTAGTGGTTTAACGGCTTGTTGCATATGCTAAATGCAACCGCGATTCCTGCGAAAGTGAGTTAGGATTCCTATTTTCAACATTTAATTTTACTTTTTACTTTTTTTTTTGCTCGAGGACTAGCAAACTTTTGGTTTAGGGGTATTTGATATGCATGGCATAATACTAATAACTACCCTTTTATTTGAATTTACTAGTTGTTTATTTTGTCTTAAATGTTCTAATTATAGCAATTTTCTTATTATGCAGGAATTAGAAGGAGCTGAGCATATTTGAGCTTAATTCGGAGAGGTTTAAAACTAAAGTCCCATTTGAGAAAAGATATACACAAAGAGTATATAGGTTTGTTGGAGGAGAGCTGGAATTTCAAGTCAGAGGTCATGAGTTCAAGACTTGGCACAATTTGCTTTTATTTTTATTTTTGGAGATCGAATTTGGTGGCCCCCACCATATCTAATGCTTGCTAATGGTTGCTAAAAATTAGAAATCAACTTTAAAAGAAAGGGAATGAATCTCATGGATATCAATAAGAATGTTATTCTTTAGCAAGTGATCAAATCATGAAGGAAAGAAGATTTTCGGAATTGTAGCCATCCTGCGCAAGCTTTACTATTTTGATCATAACTTGTGACTCAAGACTCCGATTAAGATCAGATGCGTTGGAAAGAGGACTCAACGTAGAAGAATATCATGTCTCACAAGGATTCTCAATTCTGACGTTTTGGGGGTCAAAACAGGCTGTCAATTGGAGGGATATGGGGGATGACGAATTTGAAAGATTTGTCTTTCTTTTTCTTCTTGTATTTTTTTCTTTTTAAGGGGAGGCTCTCTCTTGCTCCTAGAGTAATTTAATTTTTCTTTAATCTTTGTTAGAAAGTGAAGGTGGAGATTGAGTGGTGTAATAAACAACTTTGAAGGCTTTCAATAATGGAGATTTGCTTCTTTATTGTTGTTTGTTCTACAATGCTTGGCTAATCCGTGGATTAGGGTGGAGGAGGAAACCAAAATTGGTGAGATCGTTCATTATTATTCTTCTATGTCTTTTCCTCATTATGCTTAATGATTTAATAGATTCTCCTTCATGAATGTTATTCAACTTCTGATTTTGTAAAGATTATTTGGAATGTCTTTTACTTTTTATGCTTGACCTTGACATATCATGTTTTGGTTAAATTCATTTAATGGTTTGTGCTTGATCTTGATAAATAGTGATTAGAGTTTCAACATAGTGAAGTGAAGGGAGTCTTAGGTACTAATTAGATAATTGAATTTGTATGAAAAAAAAGGTTTTCAAAGCCAAATCTTCCGATCCAAGGCAGTTGCTTGCACATTGGATTGAGTTTTGTTGGGATAAGACTATGAAGCAATTTTGGAATGATTAAATCTATTTTGGTGAAATCCAATACCCTGATCTCTCTTTCTCTGATTAGTTTGTATTTAGATTTCTTTTGATATCATTTTAGTTATTAATTTCTTGATTAATTATGGTTTTAAAATCCCTAGTGTGAAAATTGATCGAGGATTTTTGGATCTTGTTTCTACAAATCTCTGTGGATCGACCCGTATTTGCCATTATCTACTTAGTAGAAAGTTGTGTGATTGCGGTTAATAATTTGATCACATCAGCTTTCATTCCAAATCTTTAATTTTTATAAAGCTTTCCTCACTTTCTCTCTACAATTGCTCTCAATTACATAAATAACTTAAGTAAAGAGGAGGAGGCTCTCTTTGCTTGTGTCTTTAATACCTATAGCTCCTTCCTTATATAGAAACATTTGCCTTGCTCTCTTTTGGTTTCTTTCCAATGTAGGACTTCACAAGAATGAAAATATGAACATATGAATGTGATTCCCGAGTTAGAAAATAGTTTTCAGATTGATGTGTGATTTTGAGCCCTGAACATCCGAATTTGGAAAAATGTTGTGAAATATGATTTGTAAGTCTTAGAACAAGCTTTCCAATGCTTCTGAGATCACTTCAATCGGACACCCGAGTAAAAATATATGGTCAAAATACCAACCCAGGTCTTTCATTTTTCTTCTTATTGTTGGCCTACCACTACACCAAAAATGGAAATCTGAAACGGGGGTTTGAAACGGCCTTTAGCCATTTCTATTTTGACGCGGTCTCCAGCCGCTCAAAGACGCAAAAACCGTTTCAATTGAAAAAAAAAACCCCTTCGACATCGTTCCCTCTCTCCTTTATTCCCTTCGCGCCATTCTTCTAAAGCGTGCCCTTTTTACCTCATTCCCTTCGCGCCAATCTTCTTCAAAACAGAGTTTCCGGACTGCTGCGTCTTCCTTGAATCGAGAGGATCCAGAGGATTCCGGACTGCTGCTCCCTCGTTCTCACCTCTCCTTTCTTCCCTCAGTAACGAAACAACCACTCTCTCTCCTCCTCTCCCATCTTCCTTCACCCATTTCTCCACCTCCTCCCAAAACCACAAATCCCCAAACCCTAACCCTAACCCTAGAACCAGAACCCCTCTCAAGAAGCAGTTCGACTCCTGGGTCTCCCACCTCCGCCCCGGCTTCACCCCATCCGACGTCGTCGCCACCCTCCGCTCCCAATTCGACCCCGACCTAGCCCTCGATCTCTTCCGCTGGACTGCCCAGCAGCGCAACTACTGCCACGACCCCTCCACCTATGTCGCCATCATCGACATCACCACCTTCGGCAAGCGTTTCTCCGCCGCCGAATCCCTCATCGATGAGGTCCTCGCCGACGCCTACTCCACCTCACTCCCCCTTCCTCCCTCTATTTCGTTTTCTCTCTTTCTCCTTCTTCCCCACCTGCACTCCATCTCCCTACTTCACCACACCTCTCTTTCCTCTCTCTTCCCCACTCCCTCATCTTCTCAATGCTCGAGCGTCGTCTCTGCATCATCTTCTCCATATGCAGTGTCACAAGTTTGAATAAGGGATTTAGGGTTGAAGATGTCACCCCTAAATCCCTAGGTCTCTGCGTCATCTTCTCCATATTGCAGTGGTCAGTTGAAGAACCTCATTATCTTGGACCTCTCAATCATGAGTCTAACTGGAAAAATTTCAGACTCTATGGCACAGATGAAGAGGTTAAGGTTCATGGCATTGGAAAACATCCGGCTCAAAGGTAATCTTACTCCAAAGCTTGCAGCACTGCCTTGTTTGAATGCTCTGTATCTTAACAACAATAATCTGACTGGGGAGCTTGAATTCTCTGAAGCTTTCTATAGTAAGATGGGGAGGAGATTCTCTGTTTGGAATAACCCAAATCTCTGTTTCCCAGTTGGATCCAGTCATGTTCCTTTTGGAGTGAAGCAGTGTGATGAGAAGGCCTCTCTTTCTTCAATTGTCTGGAAAGTAGAGGTTGGACGTGGGAATTCAAACCAAGGCACTATCATGGCATTTGATAAAGTTTCAAGTTCCTTTTGTGGTGAGCTCTGTAAAAGCTTATGGTGGAGAAGACTTTTGTTTCTGACCATTCTATATTTGCTTTTATAGAACAATACTATGAACTTCAGAAGAGGCCTCTGTTTTCAAAACAGGGGGGAAGGGTATGGGGTTTGTATTCTTATCAAGGTTAGAAATCCGTGTTTCTGATTTGTGTTTTGGATGCAGAGGAGAAGCTTGACAGAAACGCTTTGGTTGTTACTGTTATAGAGCACTGACATTTGATAGACAAAACCAGCTAGATGTAACTACTCTTTTTTCTTTCTTTTGTTAAATCTCATTTTGGATTTGGAAGGATTAATTAATGGTTATTCTTATTCTCTTTTTAATCTGAAGAGTCCAAGATAGGGATGTTGACACAAGCACCCATTGAACCTAGTGATACATGATTTTTCCATGGCAATCGATGTTGGTTACAGCCTTGTTCCAGCAAAATTATAAGCATTAAGTGATTAGAAGAGGTGCCAAATTGGTTGGACTTTCTGAAAATATGAAAGGTGTAGTTTCTATTTACACACTGCATTTGTTAGCCTCTACTATGGATGAGTTCTGTTTATTAGATAGTAGCATCTTACCTTGCCAAGAAAACAAAAAAGCTCTGTTTAATAGGTAAGAGCATTCTTATAAGTGAAAAGAATATTAGAACAAGAGCCATAGGACTTAAAATCCAGGGTCTGAAATTCTATCCCATTGGGCCAATCCTAATCTCCTTCAAGTAACAACTACGTTTGTTTCCTGTATTCACAATGCTGGTTTAATTCAAGTATATGGGCATTTCTTGTGCATGCAAACTAATCCAATGCATATCCATGATATACGTCTCACACTCTTCTTGGAGTTAATCCAATGGATAGCTTTCAGCTTGCTCTTCAATTTGGCATCCCTGTCATGGTGATAGCTTGCCCATGTGCACTTGAACTTGCGACTCCCACAACGGTCATGGTTGGTACTGGAGTGGGTGCAACTCGGGGCGTGCTAATCAAAGATGGGCAAGCATTGGAGAGTGGACATAAGGTCAGTATGACAGATTTGTCTTGCTTTTCTTGGTTTTTACATTACATTTCAAGAGGTGTATGCATGTGTTTCTTAAAAACTGATTTTATTAATTATTGTTTGGATTTGTAGCATGTATCTAATTCTGTGTTTGCTTGCAATGTGCATTTTTCCCTCTCTTTTTATTAAGATCTATAAACTAAATTCACTGCAGTGAAGAGATTGAAATACAACCCAATTTTATTGGATTGAAGTAAAAAAAAAAAAGAAATGAGTTAGCAATGAGGGAGGTTTTGGCCTTATGTGGTTGGGATTTCTCAAAAGTTGATCATGTGGGAAAAATTTAAGAGTAATGAAACTTGGTGATTTGCATTCATATATGGAAATCTCACATTCCAACAACTCCCAACAGGCTAATGATTGATGTAGTGGAAGCAATGGCAACTGAAGAGGTTGGGAAGGGAACCATGTAGGGGAATTTTAGCTGAGGGTTTGTAGTACATTATTTTTAATTTTGCTGTTGTAGCTAAATTTGATGTTAGGATCATAGCAGCTACATTGGATATCACTTTTCTTTATGTTGTCATGAGTGAGAAAGAATAAAAGTTGGTTGCTGGCTGGTACATGTACTGTGAGAAATTTTTTATTTTTTCAATTACTGAGAAAGAATAAAAGTTGGCTGCTGGCTTGTACATGTAATGTGAGAAATATATCAGAAGTTTAAACAGGAGAATTTTCCAGGAGGACTTTATTTTTTGTGCTCATGAAGTAACTTTTCAGTGTCACCTGATTTGATATTCTACCCATGGAATGTTATAGGTACAAGCTTGTTGTGTCCACGCCAGAACCTAAGAAGCTTGCATCTCCCACCATCACAAACATTCAGGTCTACTTCTCTTCTCTATATGAGGAATAACAGAGCAAAAAAAATTAAATTAACTTGGATAGGGCTGAGGTCTATCTGGGCACAGCTGATGCTAATAACTTGGTCCATATCAATCCCTGGCCTATCTCTTCTTGAAAAACTGGGTGATCCCAGTTTAGTTAATGATAGGCCTGAAAACCAGGCTGGCCACATTTCACAGCCTTAATGATGTAGAATAAATCTGTGCACGATTTCCAGTAACAAATGTATGGATTTGGCAGTTAGGGATGCTTTCCCTCGAATCTTATTTTGCTTGCGCTGTTTGAATCCTTGAAATCAGTTGCAGTTCACTCGGTCAAACTTGAAAAAAAAAAAACCTTTAACTCTGTTTACAAGTAATTAGTTGCAGCAAAGAAAAAAGCAATTGGGGCATATATGACTCAGGAAATTCAAACGAAAGAAACCTGATTTTGCATAAACCGAGTTATCTTCATTTGGTTTATGAAGATCCAAGCGCGCCTAATGCATCAATGTTTATCATGAAACATGGATTGTATACTGTGTTGCAATGAAAATGGCATAGGAAGCTGATCTTTTAATTATCAATTCTGCTGATGTTGTTCAACATGTATGTGGTACATCCAAAATGCACCTCTACTATCATGATGAACTTTGATGTTTGTGTGTGTGGGTTCACCTTTATCCACATAATGAACTTTTATGGATGTTTTCAAGATTTAAGTTATTTTTTTTATCATTTTAAAATAAACTAGATTACAACGGTAGCTGTAGCTTTAAGTAAAATGCTTATCTAATAGAATCTTTACACAAGGATATTGTGGTCCCTTTTTGCTAAAATAAAGGAGCCAACCGGATTTTTTTTCTTAACTATTGATGCCCCTGAATTTGTTTCTTACATGTAAGTGCCAATGTTTTGCAACTGATTAATGAGAAGCCACAAGTAATTCAAGAGTATAAATCTGAGAAAGCTATTCCAAATCAACAGATAATAACCAAGCCTGAGAGGGTTCTTGGTGTGAAGCTTAGAGGTAAAAAGTAACAGGCAATGGAGATGACGACATGATTTCAAGTGCCAATGTTCTGCATGAAAAAGACTCATGTAAGTGCCAATGTTCTGCATGAAAAATACTCATCATCATTGTGCACTTGTGAATAACTACTTCATGTATGCATGTTTCCTCCTAATCTCTGAAATCCATGTACGCTTCTCGGGTTCTTGTTTGTTGTGGATGTTTTCCAGCGTGGTAAATGGCTGTTTTGAGTAGTTTGTGATGAATAATTCAGGTTTTCTTAGAAATAGGCTTCTATTGAAAAGGCTAAGTGTCTCTTCGGATGAAGACAAAAGGTGAAGAAAATGGTGGTGGAAAATGGAGTTTGCAATTAAAATTTATGGTGTTTATAGTTTTCTACACATCTGATTGAAGGACATCAACCATAAAATAAACTCCGCCATTCAAATTCCAGACTACCATCCATCTCTACATTGGGAGGCTTTTGTCATCAGATTTATGAAATGGTAAATGTTGTTTGTCCATGGCCTTTTGTCTATGACAAACCAAATGGTGGGTGGGGGAGTTGGGTAGAGTATTAAAGATCAACTCCAAGCTATAATAATATGGTATGACTCTTGTGTGGGGAACTTTCTTTTATTTTATCATGTTACCTAGTTGTGTGAATTGGTGGGTTTCTGACTTGAACCCTTGAACCCTTGATATAATGTTACCTAGTTGTGTGAATTGGTAGTTTGGTGCTGTTTTCTGTGGTGCATTGCAGTGTGCAGTGATTTGAGTAAAGTAGTTCTGAAGCCTCCCATTTCTGGTCCTGCTGTTCTTTGCTGCGATGTGCTTTGCAAGGTGGTGGTTTTCTGTGTTGTGTAGTGCTGTGTAGTGGAAGTGCAGGGAAGTGTGGTGAAGTGCTTTGAAGTGCTGGCTGCTGCTTCTTTGTATTGCTGTGTTTTGTTCACCCTTTTGTGATGTGCATGGTGTTTTACTGTCATGTTCTAAAATGAGAAGGTCTCTGCTGGTGCTGTGCAGTGGTCTGGAGGGGAGAGGGTCCTGTGTTTTGCCTTCTCTGTCTTTGGTGGTGTGCGTCAGAGAGAGAGAGAGAGAGGTTCCTGTTTTTGAAGAGTTCTCTTGACTGATCTTTGGTGGTGTTCTGCATGCAAATTTTCTATTTTTTATTTTCTTAGTGTCATTGGACAAGTTGCTATTAGTGGGAAGCATCGGTGGATTTTTTCAGACACCTATTGTGGAGAATCAAGTCCAATTGGTCCCTATGAGAACCAATCTGTGTTCCAGGTACAGCTGAATGCTTGATTTAGAGTTTATATCTCCCTTTACCCCATAATATAGAGTGCTAGAATGTTCTATATACATGTGATAAATGCATAATACATATGATCTGTATATTTAAATTATCAAAAGAGATTTCTTAGTTGCATCTGCATGAAACTGGAAAACTGAAAATAGAATGATGTGTAATTTGTTCATAGTAGTTTGTGCTGAGTGTAGGAAATTGCCTTTTTAGTAGATCACTATTCTCTGAATTGGCTATCCAAGTTGACATCTTTTTAACTTGGCTGGCATGCACTTTTTCCTTCTCTAGGCAGTCATCTTGCAACCCCTTGGAGATAATGGGATTGCAATAATTGGTGGTGACACAGTTAGGGGTTTCACTGCACTTGATCAGGTGTGTCATTGTTTAGCACATAACTAATGTTGTGATTTTGAACTACCCTTTTCTATTTTTGACAATATAATATATAAATATGTACACTATGTAGACTCATTTTATTTTCAGTTGAATGAATATTTATAGGCAAAACGTGTGCAATGATATGCTGTTGAATCTGATGAGGAACATTTTTGTGGCTTATGTTTTACATGATAGCTATGTTTCCTTTCTGTATCAGAGTTATCATGTGTAATCAGTTTTCTACAGATGAATATTTGTGAGTAAATGTACTTGACCAAAAAGTTAGGCTTCGAGTTTATATAATGTCAATGCCAATATTGTTTCTGGCATGTGCAGTTTCTACTTGGGCAAAAAATTTTTTTTTGATCAATATTGTCAGTTTCTGATTTCTGATTTTTCTGTTATGCATTTTAATTTATAGGAAACATACTTATACAATGCAGTGCATCTAGTTAGTTAATTTATGGCCCAAGATTAGGGTCTCTAGTTCAAGTTGTACTATCAGTGGGTTGTTATGTTATTTATTTAATTCTAAAAAGTCACTACACCTTACTTTGGCCTATCCAGGCCCTTTAATATTCGTGTCCAGGTTGAGGTTGGGTCTTTAATTTGAATCTGTGTCAATGCCCCTCCTTGCGATATATATTGTTAACTATATTTCTATTCATATTATATCTTTCTGTTATGCGCCTTAGTCCTTTTCATTTATAAATCCAGTGCTTATTTGATATGACAGGCATGGATTACACTAATTGATGAGAAGTTGGAAGCTAGATTATCAAAGTTCAGAAGCACTAGTACATCTGTGCAAAACAAAATTTGAAGCAAACCCTCGGGAGGACAGCTAAGGTTTTGTGCTCGATGAAACTGATTTATTCAGGTTATCACAATTTTGCATTATTAATATACAGAATGCTTGATTTCGCTAATCATGCGCATTCCCTGGAAGCTGTTTGGTTTTCCACCCTGCTGCAGCAACTTAAGATTCAAGCCAACCTCAATGTCGACCAACTGTGTAGATTCTCAATCATGAAAAATAGTGGACCATTCATTTGGTGGGCCACTTTGTACAGAATTGATAGATGGTTGGAAGAAACATGGCCAATGGTCTGCATTCTAAGTGCAGGTGGGTGGCCAGCTGATGAATAGATTGCCTGGCTATCAGGTTTCAGGTAATCTACATTGAGGGTCTCATATGATTGCATGGATCTGATATGCAGTGGTATTGTCTCACAACTTTAATTTCTGAGTTCAATGCCATTTTATTCAATGCCAGCGTGGTGTCTACTTCTACACCTTGATGATCATGTTTATGTGGCATGCTGATGGGGTTTATTGCTCCCATCTGGTGGGGCCAGGGGACCTCACCAACATACCACATATCCCTATAACAAGGTTGTCAAGTTCTTCTATCTTTTTTTCATTTATTCAACTCGATACTATACATCTTTATGCTACTTTTTCTGTTCTTTTTGTAGGTTTCGTTCAGATTTATATTGAAGAAATTGACCTTTTTAACTCATTTATTATCATAGGCTGGTACAGGTCTCATTTTCTGATCTCTCTTAAATGTATTTTTCATGTAGGAGGAAAAAATGTAAAATTCTGAATAGATTCGACTATGGGTCGGTTCAGGCTAGCTTGTGCAAACAGGAGTGGAATGCACCATTACAAAAAAAAAAAAAAAAAAGGAGGGGTGGAATGCCAGAAGCAACCAAACCCATCCTCAACCCAATTCGGTAATTTTAGTGCCTTGGCTGACACCAATGAGACCATTTCACTTCATTGGATTCCAAGTCATTTGAATATTTATGCCTTTACTACTCAATGTGTTTGCTACCTAGTTTGAAATGGGTGGTAACACTGCAATACTCAAGTTATAAAAAAATAAAGACTGTAATATTTAAGTGATTAGCTTTCTGTTTTGTTGGTTGGTCAGGTGTGTGGCCAGAATCTGAGAGCTTCAATGATACAGGACTTGGACCCGCTCCACCAAGGTGGAAGGGAACATGTGAGACCAATACCTCAGCTCCAGTCAAATGCAACAGGTCTCTTTCTATCCCTTTCAAAATCATCAATCTCTACAAAAATGAGAAAAGAAAAATCAATCCTGTCAACTTGATGATTGTCCTTTTTGACCAAGTTTTTGAGCTGCTCATTTTCCATTATTGCTATTGTTTAGCCTGGCTTCTATTTTGTTTTTCAGGAGGATGCTCAAAAGAATATACTTATATAAGAAAAGAAGTTCGTTGAAAAGAATGCTACAAGTTAATTGGAGGGCTTTTTCCACCATAACAATTGGACTCAGCTAGCAGTAAACAACATTGGAAAAAGTTAAAGCCACAACAAATGTGATGGGATGGACTCTTTGGTTGTCATTTTTTTTTTAGAAATGGAGTGGATGAAAGTAGTTAGAAGGTTATATGAGGTGGATGTGTGATGTATGGATATTCAAATATTATAAATTTAATATTTGAGTTCAAGATAGTCTATTGATTTCAATTTTAGATTTTGTGAACCATTTGGTGAATGTTTTCTATGAATGTGTATGGGTGTCTTTTTTTAATATGCATTTGTTTTGGTGGCATATTAGAAATTTGCAATTACAGTGTTTTTTTTTAAATGTAATCATTAGAAATGGTTATAAACCATTCTCACTAAATTTGGAACGCTTCTAAATGGTTCTGGAATAGGAACGGTTTGACAACGCTTTTGGAACGGTTTTTAGAACCGTTCCAAAATAGATACTAATTCTAACGGACACTTAAATTTGGAACGGGTTTAGAACATTTGGGAAGTGTTAAGAACCATTCCAAAATGGACTACAAACGGTTCCAAATATTTGAATTTGGAACGGTAAAGTGAAATCTGGCAGTGTCTAGAACCGTTCCAAAATTCATAATTTGGAACGGTTGAAAGAATTTTGAAACCGTTTCAATGGTTTAGGAACATGGGTTTTGGTAGCGGTTTTCAACACTTCCTAATAGCCATTTTTGGTGTAGTGTACCTTTGTCATTTCTTCATCCAATTGTCTTCCAAACTTATCCTTACTCTCTTTAACTCTTGGATCTCAACTTTATTCTTCAATTAATCTTCAATGAACACCTATAAAGAGAAATTAACATAATTGAGAGTATTTTCGAATATATTTTGTATGGAAGCCATTGAAACTCATATAAATGCATACAAATGGCCATCTATAATGGAAAGATATGAGCAAAGCATGATGGGGAGGAAATTATGATTTTTATGCTAAAAATAGTATTTTGAGTTCTTTTATCTTTGAAAACTCATAAAATAATCCTATGAAAGTGTGTCTTTTGTGAACTCATTAGTATTCAGGTTCAATCTCGTCTCTCGGCAAAAAAAAAAAATATGGAGGAAAAGGCTCTTAAGTCTACGGTCAAGTACAATCTCGTTGCGGGATAAGAAAAATGGAAGGCCGGAACAAGGTTTTGCGGTTCATGCAAAATGAAACTCTATAGATAAATATGCTGAAGGAAACTCTAACCTGCTTTTTAAGATGAGTTATTGAAACTGCTAGACCTATAATCAAAAGCTATCATAATACAAGGACCCTATTTTAGCCAAATCACATCCATAATGATGCATACAACACTCAGCATTGTTGTGTGATGGGTCCAATTAGACCACTCTAGGAATGCACCACATAGCAAGTGCAGTCAGGTCATTCTACATGAGGCCTTACATTATGCATTTTGAAATAGGTCACAACTAGATTGCATTTAACTAAGTAAATTAGCTAAAATCCATTGGTGAGGGGGGCTATTGGGTGACTTGGAAGAGCCATATTCACTTCACTTATGCCATTGATATCATTCAAGTTAAGGCTCCTTTGGTTTGGACAGAGACAATCAATTCAAGGGGCAACCAAAGGCAGAGATTTCCCATTAGGAGAGTTTGAACCTTACTGTAAGTTCACTACCAGCGCCAATTTTACAGACAGCAACAAAGATTCGAACTCTCGCATTAAGAGTTCGAACCTTCTATTTTTGCACATTATGGGCCAATTTCCAGACAGCCTAATTGTTCGAACCCTTGTGTTTAGAGTTCAAACCTACAAGTTTTTCTCTTCTTGAGCCATTTTCCAGAAAGGCCAACCTTCCAGCTTTGCACGCCCTGAGCCATTTTCTAGACAAGCCAAAGGTTCGAACCCTCGCATTTAGAGTTCAAACCTTCAAGTTTTGCACTTCCTGAGCCAATTTCCAGATAGGCCAAAGGTTCGAACCCTCGCATTTAGAGTCCAAACCTTCAAGTTTTGCACTTGCTGAGCCATTTTTCCAGACATCTCAAAGGTTTGAACGCTTGCATTAAGGGTTCGGACCTTCAAGTTATGTAAGCCTTGAGCCATTTTCCGGCCAGGCCAAAGGTTCGAACTATCAGATTGATGGTTTGAACCTTCATATGTTGCACTTTCTGGGCCATTTTCCAGACAGCTCAAAGGTTCGAGTCCTCGATCTGATAGTTCGAACCTTCAGCTCTACACATTCTGGGCCAATTTCAAGACAGCCCAAAGGTTTGTACTCGCCCGAGGTGAGTTCGAACGTCTAGCCTTATAACCCAAGAAACTCATTGAAAAGAAAACACTTAGACGCTCGATAAAATGCCCCTCTTCCTTAGGACATACCTTCAAACTTTGCCATAAAACCCTAGTTCATTTATGTAACAGTCAAGTTATAAGATGGAAGGCCACCAATGTTGTTGCTTTCTTGCTTTACATGAATATACTGACATATCAATCTGAGCAGCATCCATGAGTCTTTCCCATTGTTTAAAGATCACATTTTAAAATCGAGGCCATCAACTTGCTGGATAACAAATTTGAGATTAAAAACTCTAAAGGATGGTAACTATTTCGTTGTTGGAATATTTGCAATTTTGAATTCTTGGTAACCTCCGTGAGCCATTTTCATTGTTTATGTATCTCAATATATAGTCAAGGCCAATCTCGTTGAAAGCAACAAAAAACTCTAAAGGATCGTAACGATAACTAATCTTGGTGAAATTCGTGAGCCTTTTTCATTGTTTATGTATCTCAATATATAGTCAGGACCAATCTCATTGAAAACTCTAAAGGATCGTAACGGTATCGTTATTAAAAAATTTAGAAATCACAAATTTGGGTGAAATTCATGAGCCTTTTTCATTGTTTATGTATCCCAATTTATAGTCAAGGTCAGTCTCGTTGCTGGACGACAAAAATGAAAGAAAAAGCTCTAAAATCGTAATTGTTGATCGTGTTGGTTGGATGTCATATTGTTGATCTGATTTGGGACCTTTAAACAACACATTGGGGTTTTCAAACCTTCAAGTACTAATCAGAAACGTTAAGGCCTTGAAAGAGAATCTGCTGTAAAGGAAGCTCCTGTACATTAAAGTAAAATAACCCATACCATATGTAAAATAAGTTATTCTTTAGTTATTAAGGATGCATCAAAATATACAAATTATTTTCTCCTCTAGTTATTGAGGATACATCCAAAATATAAATCAAAATATGTCCCCCCCCCACCCGGTAAGTGTTTTCAACATTTTAAATCTAAACAACGATATGAATAAGTTGAAGTTATACCTCATCCAAAAAAAGAGGAAAATGATAATTTATCCTCTTGGAGGTGGATCTTTACATGTCTGTCTATTATGACCATGCTTCTTGCAATCAGAGCATGTTACTTGTTACCTCATTCTGTCCTCTCTTCATATCTTATTTTTATTTGGTCTTCCAGGCTATCTGCGAGCTACTGGGGGCAAGACACGATTGACACTTCTAGGTCCCCATTGTTTTATGTCGTGTGTGGCACTGATTGTAGGGATTGGTGTATGCCTTAAAGCCCACTAGCTGCACTCTCATCTTTTTATCACTGGATATTTACTGGTTATTTAATGGAATGACTATTTTCTCTATAAACATGTATATACGTATGGTTTTGTAAGGCCCATTGTTTCTAGTAAATGAATTAGGTGTGTAGTGCTTACACACAGATAGGTCTGATTCATGGACACTGGAAATAATAAATTTGTTCATAACTGAGAGATGGAGTTGGGCACTTCATCTTGGTGTAAGTTATAGTGAGATACTCTCCTGTATTCAGGGTGACTTACCTAAGTCACGGGAGGTCTTTTTTGGATTTATCTCATTAGTGCATATGTCATGCATTGAACAGGACCATTGTAGGTGTGATCACTAAAATAGTACTATCACTGAGAGAGATCAAGTCACCTCATGCTACTGAGTGATCAGTGCTCTTAATCTTGAGCATTTGTGGATGAACTGACGAAGTCGAGTTCTTGTGCTTTAATTCACTATGGGTGAGATCCTTCACATGGGTCAACAGCTCTGTGTTTTGGGTGCTCGGGCTTGATCAGTTGGGACGTGCAGATGCAATAAAGAATCTATGCCATCTAATGATGGAATGATCGTCCCCTTAGAGTTCCGATTAATCATCAAAATCTAAGATCTTAGTATATGGATGTTCCATATGGATATTGAACTTGTGGGTCGCTCCCTGGACCAAGAAAATGATATCCGGATGATGATTAAGTTAAGGATATGAAGTTCTAAGGTTTAGATGTAATCGAGAAGGTTGATAGTACATCGGATAACCTGACTTGATTATGGATATTACATAGAGGGGCATAAGATAGGTTTTCAAAATCTCCATCATGGGTGTATATGATATGTTTAAATGTATCCTTAAGTTTTCTATATAAGGAGGAAGACACCATGGAAGTCTAACACATCTCATATGCTATGACAATCCTATGTGAGAAAATCCCACATGTCTAGCCTTCTTCTCTTCTTCATTGATGAGAGTTTCAGGTCTGAGACTTTTCCATAGATTGAAAGTTCTCAAAACTCATCTAGAAATCTAGATTAAGATCCCACCATCTTAGCCAATCAGATTTGGAAGTGAAATAGAGAAGAAGATCAAAAACTATTTTACTGCAGAAAAATTCCAGCAAGGTGCTAGCTGATTGCAAGTCTAAGTTCAGCCCATTGGATCATTTATTTCAGAGATTTGAAGTCTACATATCATCAAGGTAATAGTCTTCTTGTATCTCCTTTAATTATACACTTGTTGGTCATGATTCAGTGGAGTTATAATGCGATTTATATGCTGATTTGTGCTGAGTATATCCTGAAATCAGATTTGTTTTAAAATCTGTCATGTTCTAAATCAGCCATGGGCATCTTCTGGTAGTGTTTTCCAGATCTGAATCACGGTTTCTTTCAGTGGTATCAGAGCCACTCCATGTGAAATCATGATCCCATGTTGTGTTTAATTGATCCTAGATTGATTACGGGCATGGTGGCACCCTACTGAAGTAATATTCAGATTTCTTTTATGATGCGTGTTGTGTGCAAGTTTCATAAACAAATCTGAAATTTATGATGCATGTTGTGTGCAAGTTTCATTAACATTGCTGGAATTTATTTTTCAGATTTGTTTAATGATGTACATAGTGTTTAGCATGCACTAACCTATTTGTTTGCAGCCATATATTGCATCCTTGATGGTTCGCATGATTGTTATGTGGATTTGGATGTTTTTTCATTAGTTAAAAAGTGTACGATTGCGCGTTTAGCAATCATAGGAAGTTGTAATTCTTTCCTTACTTTTATTACAACTAGTAGGTTGCTAGTAACCGGGTTCCTTAGTGGTGGAGGAGACAAGGATTCTTGGTGCAAGATGAGATCTATTTTTTATGTCCTAGTTCGATAAGGATTTGAAGTCCGAAGAGCAGGGAGCCATCAAGGATTGCATACTTTTATTTGCTTTTATATATGGAATGCATGGTTGAATGCTTTATATAATTGCTATAATTGTCACCTAGAAACATGGCCACTATTAGGTTCTAAAATTGGCATCTTTCTATATTAAATGATTTTTAGTTTGGCTAATTATTTTTAAACGGAACTTAGACCAGCACCTTCTATTTTGTCTAAGGTTTAAAATTGGATAGGGTTTAGTTTATCTTGGTACCCTTGGTTTCCAAAAGAGGCTAAACTAAAATCTATTTAGATGCTACCTATGGGTTCCCATAACCCAAGTTAGGTTTTTGATTCTTTAAAGGGATTTTCTCAAATGTTTTAAAGCAAAGGTTATTTATTTTTAAGATGACTTAAGTCATTGAGTCATAAATCTAATTAACTAAGTTTGCTAGATTTAAAAGAGCTTTTGAGTAAACAATGTAAAGGTCAAAAGTTTTAAACCCTAGTGATAAATAATCAAGTGGGAGAGGGGTTTTTGGAAATACCCCACGGCCTTCCATTTTCGCTTCATGTTATCTCATTAAGGTGTTGGTAGGAGCGGCCATCCCTTCGGTGGAGTTCTTTACTAAAGATCGCTTCGATGGGTTAGTGGGTGAACTAATGTGAATATTCGTAATGAGGTGTTAGTAGGAGCGGCCATCTCTTCGGTGGAGTTCTTTACTAAAGATCACTTCTATAGAATGTCAATGAAGTGTTGGTGGGAGCGGCCATCCCTTCGGTGGAGCTCTTAACTAAAGTTCACTTTAAGAATGGATTAAAGTCACTTCCCTTCGGAGGACTCAAGTCATAGACATTCTGGGAAATTTCATAAGAGATGGTAATACACTTGACATAAGACGGTAATAACCTCTCCATAGGAGTTAGAGTTATTTGTCATATGAGGCCAAATAAATCAGTGATTGGACTGCCACTGGATATGTGTATCCAGATAGTGATAATCCAAATAAGCATACCTTAATTCAACGTGACTGTAGGCTCGGCCATCCCTTCGATGGAGGGTCTATGAGGAGGTTGAAACACTGATACATTATGATTAGGGTTAAATAATGTAAAAAGTTTTGTGCATGTTTTTTCCTTTTATAACAAGCACCATATGCATATTACATATATACAGCCTGTCTAATTATAAGCCGTTTCATATCCAGAAAGAGATGACTAAGGATTCTTTTAGCCTGTTGATGAGTATTCTTCGTGAGAACAAACTGACTGGCCCTAATTACGTAGATTGGAAGAGAAATCTTGACATAGAACTCACTGTTGAGGAGTACAAGTATGTCTTGTCGGAACCCTGTCCTGAGATTTATGCTGATTTTACTGATGACCAGTTTGAGGCTGAAAGGAAATGGAAGAAAGCGAATAGCATGGCTAAATGCTACATGCTCGCATCCATGTCCAACGTGTTGCAAACACAGCATGAGCAAATGGACAAAGCTTCTGACATCATGATGTCCTTGTTTGAGATGTTCGCAGACAAAAGCAGGCCAGCTAGGCAAGCTGCTATAAGGACGATCATGAATACTAGGATGGCTGAGGGAACACCTGTCAGAGAGCATATGCTCAAGATGATGGATTGTTTCAATGTTGCTAAGATTCTAGGGGCTGAGATTGATGTAGAGAGTCAAACTGACATGATTCTCGAAACTCTGCCGGACTCTTTCACTCAGTTCAAGCTCAATTTCAATATGAGCAAGACAGACATGATTCTATCTGAGTTAATGAAATAACTTCAGGCGGCAGAGGCTATCATGAAGCCCAAAGTCCAAGCTCACTTTTTTCAGTCTTCCTCTAAACTGAACCCGAAAGGGAAGAAGTTCAAGAAGAAGCAGTATAAGGGAAAGGGACAGAAAAAGGGCAATACTGGTAAAAAGAAGGACAAGGGTATAGGTGAGAAGCCCAAAGGGAAATGCTTCAAATGTGGCCTTAAAGGTCATTGTAAGAAAGATTGTCCCAAGTTCCTAGCCTCAGTTAAGAAAGGTTTATCTCTTTCCTACTACATTGAAACTTGTCTTGTGGTTGATTCTACTGATTCGTGGATAGTAGACTCTGGAGCCACTAATCATATCTGTAATTCATTGCAAGGGTTTCAGATAATGCAGAAGTTTGAGAAAGGAGAGTTGCCTTTAGAGTTGGAACTGGAACCAAAGTTTGGGCAGTTGCAGTAGGAGTTGTCTCCTTACATTTTTCATGTGATAGGATATTAGTTTTAAATAATGTTTTCTCTGTTCCGGACATGAGGAAGAATTTAATTTCAGTTTCCAGACTCATTGAATTTAATTATTTAGTTTCCTTCCATTCTGGTGTTGATATCAATAGAGATGGAAATGTTATATGTTCCGGTAGAATGCATGATAACTTATTTCATATATATCCTATGGCTCCCACACTGTATAATGTACAACTAGAAAGCTCAACTTCCCTTAAAAGGAAGGTATCTTCAACCAATGACACTTATCCTTGGCACTTACGTTTGGGTCACATTAACCTAAAATGGATTCAGAGGTTGGTAGAAGATGGGCCTTTGAGCTCATTAGATTTCGAACCTTTTCCTCAGTGGGAATCTTGTCTCAAGGGAAAGATGACCAAAAGGTCATTCTCTGGAAAGGGACTAAGGTCAAAAGAGTTGTTAGAATTGGTTCACACTGATGTGTGTGGTCCTATGAACAAACCGGCTCGAGGAGGTTATGAGTATTTTATCACCTTCACTGATGATTACTCTAGGTATGGATATGTGTACTTAATGCGACGCAAGTCTGAGGCGTTTGATAAATTCAAGTAATTCAAGGCTGAGGCGGAGTTACAAATAGGGAAACATATCAAAACCCTTCGATCTGATCGAGGGTGGCGAGTACCTCCTGGGTGAGTTCAAAGAGTACCTCACACAACATGGGATTGTGTCTCAGTTGTCTGCACCGGGTACACCCTAGCAAAATGGTGTAGCGGAGAGAAGAAATCGTACCCTTCTTGATATGGTAAGGTCCATGATGAGTTATGCAACCCTACCTATATCTTTTTGGGGATATGCCCTAGAAGCAGCAGCATACATTTTAAATCTAGTACCTTCTAAATCAGTGCCTAGGACACCGCAAGAAATGTGGACAGGTCGAAAACCCAGTTTAAGACATATCCACATTTGGGGTTGTCCAGCCTATGTGCTAAATGATAAAGCTACCAAGCTGGAACCCAGATCGGAAATGTGCTACTTCATTGGGTATTCTAAGGGAACGAGAGTTGGCATCTTTTATCATCCATAGGAGCAAAAAGTGCTTATCAGCACTCATGCTAGGTACTTGGAGGATGATTGTATGATGTACCAAGAGCTTAGTTGTAAAGAAACCCTTGAGGAGATTCTTCCAGGATCTTCTATAACATCTGTACCAGGTCCTGAGGCGGTAGATGAACAAGATATTCCTTTTAACACTCCGGAGCCTCGTCGTAGTGGGAGAGTTTCTAGACAGCCAGAAAGATATCTAGGAATGTCTTTTAAGACAGACTCCGAAGATCTGGTTGAGGATCCTGCTAGTTACGATGAAGCAGTAACGGATATAGATGCTGACATGTGGCAGCAAGCGATGAAATCTAAATTGGATTCTTTGTATTCCAATCAAGTCTGGGAACTTGTGAATGCACCTGAAGGGATTAAACCCATAAGGTGTAAGTGGATCTACAAGAGAAAGAGAGGAGTGGATGGGAAGGTGGAAACCTTCAAAGCAAGACTAGTGGCGAAAGAATATACTCAGAAAGAGGGTATCGATTATGAGGAAACCTTTTCACCAGTGGCTATGCTTAAGTCCATAAGGATTCTCTTGGCCATCGCATGTCATTATGACTACGAGATATGGCAGATCGATGTCAAGTCAGCTTTTCTTAATGGAAGTCTTGACGAATGCATCTATATGATGCAACCAGAGGGTTTCGTTGCTAGTGGCCAAGATAACATGGTTTTTTAACTTAAGAAGTCCATTTATGGACTTAAGCAAGCATCTAGAGTGTGGAACATCAAGTTTAATCAGGCAGTCAAGTCTTTTGGCTTTGATCAAAACATTGATGAACCATGTGTGTATAAGAAAGGGAGTGGAAAAGCAGTTGCATTTTTGGTTCTGTATGTAGATGACATATTGCTCATTGGAAATGATGTAGGTTTATTGTCATCCACAAAGGTTTGGTTATCCTCTCAATTTCAGATGAAGGATTTGGGTGAGGCCAGCTATATCTTAGGGATCAAGCTTTTGCGAGATCGCAAGAATAAGATATTAGCCTTGTCCCAATCTTCGTATATTGAGAAGATATTGGTCAAGTTTAATATGCATGACTCCAAGAAGGGCTTGCTACCTTCTAGACATGGAGTACCACTGTCTCGAGATCAATGTCCAAAGACACCTGAAGAGATAGAGAACATGAGGAGAGTTCCATATGCGTCTGCTGTTGGAAGCCTCATGTATGCAATGTTATGTACTAGATCCGATATTTGCTTTGCCGTTGGCATGGTTAGCAGATATCAGTCAAACCCTGGACTTATGCATTGGACAGCTGTTAAGCATATATTCAAGTATCTACAGAGAACGAAAGATTATATGCTAACCTATCGAGCAGATGATCTAACGCCTTGGCATATACAGATTCTGATTTCCAATCTGATAGAGATGCCAGAAAGTCTACTTCAGGATACATCTTTACTCTGTCAGGAGGGGCTATATCATGGAGGAGTGTCAAGCAATCCTGTACTACTGACTCTACCATGGAAGCAGAGTATGTGGCGGCATTGGAAGCTGCAAAGGAAGCAGTATGGCTCAGAAAATCCCTATTGGAATTAGGAGTTGTTCCTGCAGTGCAAAAAACCGATTGTCATGTACTGCGATA
Source organism: Litsea cubeba (assembly GCA_012931725.1). Lineage (NCBI taxonomy): Eukaryota > Viridiplantae > Streptophyta > Magnoliopsida > Laurales > Lauraceae > Litsea > Litsea cubeba. The sequence continues at coordinate 60,479,741 of CM022948.1, forward strand.
ACACTGGTGCTGTAGCACAGTGCAAAGAACCTAGGAATCACAAGAAAGGCAAGCACATTCAGAGAAAGTACCACTTGATCCGGGAATTCATTCAGGATGGAGAAATAGTGGTTGAGCATATTGCCTCAGCAAATAACTTAGCTGACCCATTCACTAAGACTCTTACTGAAAAAGTCCTTACTTCTCATGTTGAGTCTATGGGAGTTAGGTTAGGAAATAGTGATCTTTAGTGCAAGTGGGAGTGTGTTGGGATTGGTGTATGCCCTAAAGCCTACTAGCTGCACTCTCATCTTTTTGTCACTGGATATTTACTGGTTATTTAATGGAATGACTCTTTTCTCTATAAACATGTATATATGTATGGTTTTGTAAGGCCCATTGTTTCTAGTAAATGAATTAGGTGTGTAGTGCTTACACACAGATAGGTCTGATTCATGGACACTGGAAACAATAAATTTGTTCATAACTGAGAGATGGAGTTGGGCACTTCATCTTGGTGTAAGTTATAGTGAGATACTCTCCTGTATTCAGGGTGACTTACCTAAGTCACGGGAGGTCTTTTCCGGATTTATCTCATTAGTGCATATGTCATGCATTGAACAGGACCATTGTAGGTGTGATCTCTAAAATAGTACTATCACTGAGAGAGATCAAGTCACCTCATGCTACTGAGTGATCAGTGCTCTTAATCTTGAGCATTTGTGGATGAACTGACGAAGTCGAGTTCTTGTGCTTTAATTCACTATGGGTGAGATCCTTCACATGGGTCAACAGCTCTGTGTTTTGGGTGCTCGGGCTTGATCAGTTGGGACGTGCAGATGCAATAAAGAATCTATGCCATCTAATGATGGAATGATCGTCCCCTTAGAGTTATCCGATTAATCATCAAAATCTAAGATCTTAGTATATGGATGTTCCATATGGATATTGAACTTGTGGGTCGCTCCCTGGACCAAGAAAATGATATCTGGATGATGATTAAGTTAAGGATATGAAGTTCTAAGGTTTAGATGTAATCGAGAAGGTTGATAGTACATCGGATAACCTGACTTGATTATGGATGTTACATAGAGGGGCATTTAGATCATTTTACTTAGCAAGTCGAAGACAACTGTCATTTTCTGACGAGCTTATTTTATAATGATTATTTGTCCCTGGAGTTCAACCATAAGTCTATAGTGGAATGAGTTAAGGTTAAAATGATCTTAATGTTGCTATGGGTTTAGCATGGATATTTTTGGTCATTTTGGGAGCCAAGGTCAAATATGTCTTTTGGTCCCTTCTCTAGTCACTATCCTAGATTGGCATGGTTTCCTAATATGAGGTTGAATTATTTTGGAAAAGTTTTTGACTTGTGGGCCATGGTGTGGGCCAGCCATAAAGCGGGCCCCTTGTGTAAGGTTTACATTTTTACATAGGAATCTTTACTTGGTAAATTGGTTTACCTTAGGATAAGAAATCCTACTATTATAGTATTCTAATTATTTTGTAAACAAATCATTAGAATAAGTTACACACCCATATTGGTTGGTTGTTGATGTTAAAGAAAGCATTCTTTGTTTTCCTTTTGAACAAAAGAGAGCACTAAGTAGTAGGTGGGATTTTTTTTCTCTCACTAAGTAGTAGGTGGGATTTCTTTTTCAAATTCTTCCTCATGGTTGTACAAGTTTTGTTTAGAAAAAAAGAGCACTAAGAAAAAGATAGATTTTCTTTTTCAAAATCTCCATCATGGGTGTATATGATATGTTTAAATGTATCCTTAAGTTTTCTATATAAGGAGGAAGACACCATGGAAGTCTAACACATCTCATATGCTATGACAATCCTATGTGAGAAAATCCCACATGTCTAGCCTTCTTCTCTTCTTCATTGATGAGAGTTTCAGGTCTGAGACTTTTCCATAGATTGAAAGTTCTCAAAACTCATCTAGAAATCTAGATTAAGATCCCACCATCTTAGCCAATCAGATTTGGAAGTGAAATAGAGAAGAAGATCAAAAACTATTTTACTGCAGAAAAATTCCAGCAAGGTGCTAGCTGATTGCAAGTCTAAGTTCAGCCCATTGGATCATTTATTTCAGAGATTTGAAGTCTACATATCATCAAGGTAATAGTCTTCTTGTATCTCCTTTAATTATACACTTGTTGATCATGATTCGGTGGAGTTATAATGCGATTTATATGGCTGATTTGTGCTGCGTATATGCTGAAATCAGATTTGTTTTAAAATCTGTCATGTTCTAAATCAGCCATGGGCATCTTTTGGTAGTGTTTCCAAATCTGAATCGCGGTTTCTTTCACTGATAACATCATTATAAGTTGCTTGATAACAATCACTGGAGAATTAATGCTCACAAAAGTCGTACGGATCATACCGCTTGAGTTTAATCGCAAGAATATTACAACCCCAGTTGGATTAAAACAGGAAAAGCGACAACATGAGTCTATGCCAAGGCATACCAGCTCATTTCCAAGTTCTATAGCAACATCTTCGTAGCTGCTCTTCTTCCCCAGACTACTACCAGAATAGTCCCATCTCTAAGGCTATCCATGACCATGAGGCATGCTACTGCTAAGCCTTCCTCATATGTGTAATATCAAATTCTTAGCTGCTCTCTTTCTTATCACATGCATCTTTCATCCTTCAGCAAGCATCTAACAAAAGCCTACATGACCAAATATCATTTTTCCAGACCCTACTCATCAGTTCATCAAATAAATAATAATATTAGCAAGATGGAGGCAAAAAGATTTGGGTTTTTTCCAATGGTGCAACTTCTAGACAACTATTTGTCTGCAAATACCCCAAACCAAATCCCCTCTCCAGAACCCCACAATTCCAACATTATAGAAACTGGAAATGAAATAAAAATAAGAAAATAGAGAATGCGAAAGAGAGAAGAACAAAAAAAATCACCTTTACTGAAATCTCAAATGGAAGATGACGTTGGAGCAGTCATCGGGAGTTCCACCGGAGGATCTGGCCTGAATTGCTCAGAGAGCAGGGAGCGGAGAGGGTGAGTAGCAGCCGGGACGTCGGAGAGAGGGAAAGAGAGAGCAAGGAGTGGAGAGGGAGAGGGACAGAGAGAGTAGGAGCCGCAATGCTAGGGAGAGGGAATGAGAGAGCAGCAGTCGCAACGCATGGAGAGGGAAAGAGAGAGCAGGGAGCGGAGGAGAAAGAGAGAAAATGGCGGGAGAGGAAAAGGTTTGGGGAAGAAAGGAGAAGGAACGGTATGGGTGAATGAAATGACGATGTCATTCGGCACAGTTGAGGGTAAAGTCGTCCAAAACCTTCATACGTATGAACACTAAATTAGGCATTTTTGTATATTTCTGATTAAAACCGGCTAATACATGTTTAGGAACACTTATTTGGTAAATTTCCCAAAAAAGAAAGTAGGGAATCGATGTGGTGGCATTACCACAAAATGGCATGTAGACATGACATGTATACTACATACCATTTGTTGTTAGACGTTAGTGGTTACATGACCACATCTCTAATAATCATAGGGCCCCATTTTAAGTCAAATAATATGCTTTCGTTTTAGTTTGGATTTGATTAAATATTTCTTGGATTCAGTTTAGGAAAGCCTAATCAATCAAGATTCTTGGTTGACTAATCATTGAGGACACTAAGGAAACTTATTACTAATTGATTTCTTTGATGGGAAGAAATCTCTCTTGGGTTATTTTATAAAAAGGGTTTTCCCGTCCTCTCTCTTAACTTACGTTATTTGCAAAGTACCCATTAACTCTCACGCATCTTGGAGTGAGTGACAAGAGAGATAGGAGAAAACGCAAAAGTTGTTGATCTCGCAGCGGGAAAAGCTTTAGATCAATCCATACCGCTCATCATCAAGATCATGGCTCAAGGTACGCTTTTAGTATGTTAGATTATCCATTGTTAATGCATAGATCAAGATCCATAGGTTTGATTTGTATTGCAAACCATATTAGATCTTACATCTATAAGACCCAATTCACCTTGAAGATTTTCGGAATTTTCAGCACCATATACAAATAGAAACAAATTAGATGCTAACATTGTGAATTTGGGAGCTCCATAAAAGAATACCTTGGGCACCTCCTCTAAAGCTATTTGTCTAATGAAATGACCATGAAGATTAAATTGAGAGAATTACTCTTCAGCCAAGCAATTCATGAGGATCATAGTAATTTGTGCGCATGCATGATTTACTGATTTCATCCTATGTGGTAAACCTGAATGGCAATGAGCTATGTTACCTTTACACTGGAGCATGATGCAAACAACGTCCATGTCATTTCCTTCACATGTCATTTCCTTCGGTTGTGATTTTCAGACAAGGGCATTAATGAAGAACGACAAGCGGAAGGAGGAAGATGAGATTGTGTGAATGAGACTCACATACAACTTACTCCCACAGCTCCGTCCAGAGATCCATCCCAAGGTGGGCAGGTTACCTTCTTAACTCTTAGCCACTAGACCAACAGGAAAGAAAAAATAAAACAGAAAAAGCAAATATCCTTGAATACGATCATGATATATAAGAGTACTTAAGAGTCCTACCTTAACATTGATTACATGTTATCATGCCTGGACGTGTGACCTACCAGCCCCATCGTACAAGAAACATTTTGTTAAAATAGTTATTAATTAAAAAAAATCAAAATTTCAAACCAAGTAGTTAAAGGTCATCACCTAGTGCGATCCCGCTGAAACAAGTTCTTGAGAGGCATTCACATATGGCACCTGAGACTTTTACCAATGCACAAAACCAATGACTCTGTTCAAAACAAATAGTTAAATACCAAAAGTAGATTGTACAGTAATTATGGATGCAGTAAGCATGTTGATTATCTTTAGTCGATCGTATAAATGTCATATTGTGTTAATAACTAACACATAAGTTAGGGTTGATGGGCCATATACCACATGTGACTCATCTGTGGTCACCATGCTACTATCAATTTTAGCTGTAGATATTTCTTTAACGAGAAATATTAGCCGTGGATTTAGTAGCCTTTGATTTCATGTTATTGTCATAGCGTGGCAGTAAGACAATTTATCTAGGGAGAGCTGCTAAATCCACACCCTTTTTTCTCTTTCCACTCCCCATTTTTTTAAAAAAATATTACCAATATACCCCTTTATAAAATCCCCAAACTACTTCCTCCTTCTCCTACCCGCCTCCGCCTACTCTCCCTCTCCCTGTCTCTCTCCCTCTTTCTCCCTCTTCCCCTCCAAGGTGCTGTTGAAGGAGGTGGTGGTGACTTGGGGTGAGGGTAGTTTAGGTATTATGGGGGTGTGCAAAGAAAAAATTAAAATCCTTACACTTGAATGGTGTGTGTAGAGAGAATGTTGACACCAAAAATGTCACTTTGCCTCTTCAAGATCCAAAGAGCTACATGAAGTCGCAACCTGCCATAAATAGGCAATGCTGCTTCCAAAAATCAAATCTTGTCAGAATCAAACAAAAACTGCAAGATTCTTCCAGACAGCCAAAAGAGGAGTACACAAGAAGTTTCGGGCCATTTCAAAATCATTTGGCCTAACTTCGCTTCTCCGACAGCCGAAAAGGAGCTCTCGGCGGCAAAAGCTCTCCGGGACCATGGTTCCCAAGACGGAGCCTATGGATCATCTTAAAATGACTCCAATAGGTTCCCTGTCAAATTTCAAGTCAATCGGACATCGGTTGACCGCACATCAAACCGCGACATCTTCATCGCGACAAAAAGCAAGTCTACATGTGATAGGACCCCAAACGGCTTCAAAACTCAAACAAAAGCCTATGGTTGGTCTTATTTATTGCTCAGGAGGCTTCACACCAAATTTCAGGTCATTCCGACATCGTTTGACCCAGTTTCAGCTTCTGACGGAAAATCGGCAGCTCTGCGAGACAAAGTCTTCGGCTTTCTCAGGAAATTGGAAACTTTGCAAAATAAAATGCAAGGATTCTCATCAGGTTTCCTACAAAGAAATTAGGCCAATAAATGGTCAAAATGTCAAGGAAAAGTACAGAAGAAAAAAGAATCAAAAAACAGCAAACAGCAAACAGCAGACAGACAACGAAAATCACAGACAGAAATCCAGAGAAAGGAAAAAGAGAGAAAACTCTGCGGAAGTTCTACACCGGCCACCGCAACAAGGTGACAAAAGTCCCTTGGGGGGTACCCCCCCCCCCAAGGTCCTTGCCTTCTCCTCCTGCCTCCAATGGCTTAGATGTGGCTTTTCAGCCCGTCTACTCGGCTTTTTATTGGACATAGGACCTCCTTTTGATCTTTGTCCTCTAAAAACCCGAGGTTATAGCCAAGCCAAGTGAATCAATAGCATCCTCTGTTCTCATCTGCATGGATGATGGCGAAGCCCACATATGGCTTGCGACCGTCAATCTAAACGGGTCCACCACAATCTCCTGAGAAGTTAGATCCTCCTTTTCTTACTTTTCATTGTAGTTTGTATTTTTTCAAAAGAGACAAAAATCACAATTCTTGTCTTTCATTGTTGATAAGGATTGTAAATCGGCTATAAACGCCAAAATCGGCTATAAACGCCAAAAATCGGCTATAAACGCCAAAATCGGCTATAAATGCCAAAAAAATCGCCTTTCACGGCAAACTAAGAAAAATGTCTCTTTTCTTAAATATATGTGCAATGGAAAACTTGAAAGAAGTTGATTTCCTTTTTACTTGCGAAGGTTGATCTCCGGATCACCACTTGCAATTCCAAGTAAAAAATAGAAAATCTGGCACACCCACAAAAAAAGAAATGTTGATGCACGCCCCCTTCGCCCCCTGGTTACGAAAGGGTCGGAACCAAACGGACTCCCACGTCCGCCGACCTCGGTAGGAAACCCGGGCATCGGGAGCGCGGTCCATCAAGCTGGCTACACCCGGTGGGACTCGTTTATTTGAGAACACGATGCTAGAAATGAAATATTTGCATATCATATATTCTGCTCTATGCTTATATTTCTTTTCTCGATTCCTTGGCTACTTTATAATTGGTGGCCTATGTTGAATCCGCATAAAAAAAATGAGATGAGATTTTTGTTTGGAAATTTCTAATTCTTTGAATTTATTTCCACTCTTTCTCTTTTCAAAAAAAAAAAAACAAAAAAAAAAATCAGATTTTTCATTTTTGGATTCAAAATTGAGAAACTTTGATCCTTTCCCTTCTGGGCACTGGCGCTCGCGGAAATCGTTGAGACCGTGTTCGGATCGGGGGTTGGGCCATTGTTTCTCTTCGATGAGTTCATTAAAAATCTAAAAAAATATATATATATATATAAAAGTATAAAAAAATTTTAGATTTCTTAATTTGGATTCAAAATTGAGAAACCTTGATCTGTTCCTATCGTTCATCGCGCTTGCAGAAATGTTGAGCCTGTTCGACTAAAGTTTTGGGCCATTGTTTCTCTTCGATGAATTCATAAAAATAAAAATATAAAAAATATAAAAAAAAAAAGACATAGACCACTAAGGTTAAACCAACTGTGTTCTTTGATCATGGTTGATTCAAAGAAAAGCCTTGTCCAGAGTGTGGAGACAGCTTGACTGTTCTAGGCAAGGGTCCTCCAAACGGGTTCATTAAGTAATCCTACCCTTACCTGGGGGCAATTCTATCAATCAAGATTTCATAAGACCGGGTTAGGAGGCCTATGTGTACTCTCTCGTCTTTTAAATAATTTTTTTTTCAAAAATAAAATTTTTAAAAATAAAAATTTAAAATAAAAAATAAAAAATAAAAAAAATTTTCAAAAAAAAAAATCTTAAAAAAAAAATAAAAAAAAATAATAAAATAAAAAAAAAGATTTAAAAAAAAAAAAATCTTTTAAAAAAAAATCTCCAAAAAAAAAAAAAACTTCCGTCATTTTGGGTTTAGATTAGAGAAATCTTGGTCTTCTCCTTTCTGAGCACTGGCGCTCGCGGAAATCGCTGAGCCCGTGTTCAGATTGGAGTGCCTTTTGCTCTCTTTGATGAACCCGATATTGGCTTTTCAAAAAAAAAAAAAAAACTCGTCATTTTTAGATTCAGATCCGAGAAATCATGGTTCATTTCTTTCAGAGCACTGGCGCTCGAGGAAATCGCTGAGCCCGTGTTCAGATTGGAATACCATCTGCTCTCTTTGATGAATCCAATCTTGACCTTTCAAAACAGAGAATCTCATCTCATGGATGCGGTCTCAAAACATTTGTGTCTAGCGGTACTATTACGCCCTTTCAGGGTCTACTGTATTGCGACCGGCACATCTGTAACTCCAACTTTATATTCTTCTTACCTCGAGCAAGCTCTGCTTCTCGATAAGTCGAATTTAAGTTCACAATTGCTTCTAGCAGTCACTGGGATGCCCATTCCGGGCTTACCATACCTGCGATCAGAACAATTGTACCTTCTATGGCATTTTGCCTTCCTCATATTGCTTGGGTCATCTACCTCGAGCAATTTGAAAAGACGAAACCATAGAACTTCCCATTTATGATCATTATATTCTTGTGATTACTAATGGATGTGGTCTTGTTTCAGAAATTTTCGAAAAACTAACAATGGCAGCTTCACTAACCATTACTTTCGACGAAAACCAGCACCAACTCATGCTTCAACAGAAACAAACCACGCGCACCTACAAGCGCCCCATCAGCTGCCGAAGCGTCAACTCCCTCGGCAACTCTCTGAACTCCGGGTCGACCTCGACTCCCCGGACTATCGTCTTCGGGACGCTGGGACCATTCCCACTTCCTGAGGAACAAACTGCTCCTTCCAAGAAGCAGAAACTCGCCTCTCAACGTGTCACTACCATGACACCAAAGGCGAGCACCAGAAGGCCTGAAGCCCGTGGCAGCCCCACGAAGCCTCAACCTGCAAACAACCAGGTCTACTCCAAGACTTGGTCCCCAAAACCTTCACCAAAACAGAGAAGGTCCCAAACATCTACCAAGCCAGCATTCCTGGCCCCACTCAGGGAGAACCAGTTCTACCCTCTTGCTTACATGAAAGAGGAGAGACCCATCTCCAACCTGACTCTCAAGTCAACCCAGCATGAGCCGGCTTGTTCCTACAAGCCCAAAATCAGATCATGCATCACAAGGCCTCTACAAGCACCTGCTAAGGCCTACAAACCTGCAGTTCGACCCTTCATCTCTACAGGGGCCGAACTTAAAAAATTCAAAGCTTCGCTGCAACTGGCGAAGGATAGGGTTCGCATCCTGTCCTTGCCCAGCTACAAAGAAGACAGGCTCGGCTGCTGCGCCCGAGGGAGCACATCCTTCATCGTCAAAGCCCAGTCAGAGCTGACTGAAGCTCAAATTGCTTGTCGTATACGCCGCCGCGCGTCGTATAGACAAAAGAGACTAGAGAAGCAAAGGACCCAACCCCTACACTTCAAGTCTCTCCTAAATGGGTCGAAAAAGAAAGACCCAACCAAGTTGCTGCCGTCCATATGGTTGGAAAAACCAGAAGGCGCCAAAATCAGCAACAAAAATCCATGTCCGACGTCCGATGACCCGCAGCGTCTCCAGGACAAGAAGATATTCAGAAGAATCCCCTGCTCCTTCAAGCAAGGACAGCAGAGTGATCCTTCCTCAAGCTCCTCTTCAAAAAGAATGAGCCCCAGCTCAGTCACCAGGACAGTTTCTTCGTTCGAATCACGAAGGATGAATGTCTTGGCTACGAATTCTGAGCCACCACCCCCGCAATCCACCTCCAGAAGATGCGATCACCCGCATCCAGCAGTTGGAACAGGGCCAGCAGAGGATTGAAACTCTGATGGAAAACCTTCTCCTCGCCTTCCAAAATCAGGCGAACAATGAACCTCCTCCGAATCATCAAGACGACGAGGTAAATAGAGAAGAAAATGAGTCACGCGCCCTTACCAAAAAGGACGTAGACGGTATCCTCGCCAAAGCAAAAGAAGAGGATATACTCAAGGAACATGGGATCAAGCCACCATATCCCGTATGGATGGACTCGGTCCCGTTCCCCACCAAATTCAAGCATCCTACTCTCCAAACATATACGGGGAAAGGATCAGCCAGACAGCACGTCATCCACTTCAAGATCCTGACGGGAGCTATCGCGGATCAAGATGCACTCAAGATCCGCCTCTTTGCAAGTACCCTAAAAGGTACGGCCTTCGATTGGTACTCCACTCTGCCGGAGGACTCAATCCAAAACTGGGCCATGCTAGAGACACGCTTCCTCACTCACTTCAAAGGTGAAGATCATCCCGCTACTATGGCTCAGCTGTGCAGCCTAAAACAGGGGGAGAATGAATCAACATATGACTTCATTCACAAGTGGAAAGCAATGGCATACAAATGCTCTGATGTATTGCCACAAGCATCGCTAGTCGACATCTGCCGAAACAACATGAGAGCCAGAATCCGCTCCATGATCATCGGCAACAAATCAAAAAACCTGGGAGAACTCCTAGAAGCTTCCATGGAAGCTGAAACGGTGATTAAAGGCCTCAACAGTCAGAAATCATCAAGAAAAGAGCCAACCGCCATTGCAACCTCTAAACCAAAGAAGAAAGAGGTCCTCAATGTGCAGACCAAGTCAGCTCCTCAGCCACCAAAGAAAGCTGAAAACAAAGCTGTTGGTAGGAGACCTGAACTCTCAGACGCCTTCAAAGAACGAGTAGAGAAGAAATACCCGTTTGATGAATATGTTGATGAAATCTTCGGGGCTCTTGTGGCAAACGGCAAGCTCACCTTGCCTGAACCAAAAAGACCGGGTGATGTTGGCAAAACCAACGATCCTCGATACTGTCCATACCACCAGATGATCTCGCATCCTCTCAATCAATGCTTCGTTGTGAGAGAGAAAATAAATGAGATGTGGAAAAACGGAGTCATCACCTTTGACAAAAACTATGGGTCTGCCTCCGTCAACATGGTGACATGTGGACAAGCATCAAGACCACCGAAGAAGAAGATCACTACTTCCTTCAAGGTGATAAACTCAATCGAAACATCCGAGAAACTGGTTCCTTACCCGACACCAGACGGACAACCGATATGGGTTACATCCCGATCTCCTGGAAGATGAAAATTGGGAGGTCGTGAAAACAAAGCCTACAGCTCAACAGCGAAGGCAGGCTAGGAAACATCTCCTCAAGCTCAAACGGCAAGAGAAGACCCAGCCAAAACTAGAGGTCAAAGAAAAGGCAGAGGCTTCCTCTACCGCTTCACTTGAGGTAACAAAAACATCCCTTCCAGAGACTTCAAAGGGGGTAAAGAAATTCACTCTCAGTGATTTCATGCCACCCTCAATTCAAAGAAGCCATGCAGGAGCCATCATACTCTTGCAATTCGGTAGTCGGATTCTCCATTGATGGATACGAGTCCAGCGACACCGATGATGGATTCGAATCCAACTACACAGATGAGTGGGAAGAGTCCCTTGAAACAGGAGAATATCTCTCCGATGAAAGAATGGGTTCCTGAGTCTCATCTTATGCCAGTAATCTGGTATAACCCCCTACAGCCACAAGGATCCTGGTCTGATGATGAAGAAGACCAAGAAGCTGTACAAGAAAAATGCTGCTGAACCAGCACCTCTCATTACTCCAGTGGAAATCAACAATGTTGAGCCACAAAGAGATGATGAAGAAGAAGATCCGGCTCCCATACCTGATCTTGAAGAATATGCAAGGATCTTGCAGCGACTCGCTCTAGAACAAGAGCAAGAACGCGTCAACGAGCCTCCTCGCAATCCAGAGCCTGAAGTCCGTGAAGACCACCAGGTACATCCTCCCTTAACTCCTGAAAATGGAGAAAATTGCTGGATAGACGATCCTCTCACATCCGAGGATGAGTCTGACTCCAATCAGGCAACGTCTCCCGTCAGAGCTTCCTGTAATGTGATAATTCGGGATTATAGCTCTTCCGAAGCATCATCTGATGAGAGCACTTACACTCCGGCGACGCCTAGCAATATATCTTCTGGAGCCACCTCGTCTCATGTGACTTTCACTGAGATGACACCCTCTCAGGTTTCTTCTCCTGAGACTGTGACTTCAAAGTTCACACCCTTCCTGACTGAAGAATTCCCAGCCATTGATGCTTGGGACGATGAATTAGTCAACGAAGAAGAAAGATTGCTGGATGCTGTTCAGGACTTGTTCCCGGAAAATGCTCCATGCAACACAATCACTGAGGATGCATGGTAACTCTGCTGCTGATACACCCTCAGCAAATGAAAAACGACAGCCTCTTGATCCTCAAGACAATCTTCCAAATGAAGACCCTTCTCAAGAAGCTCTCGAAGTTGGTAGAGGCACCCGCTCTGGCCGGGACTACCACAAAAATTACAACCAATCTTCCTTTACATATGTAATCCTTCGGGAAAAGATGTTGTAAGCGCCCCTAGTGGCAACAATGATGAACATGCAGGCCCTAAGGAGGCTTTCAAGTATGACTTGATTGAACATTTCAAGCACATACCTGCACGTCTACACATCCTAGATTTGTTGCGAATGTCTCCGCACACTCGTGATAATCTCATTTCGGAATTACAAAAGCTGAATGAGGATGTTGACAAACATGCCCCGCAAGTCCTCCAAATTGAAATGGATTACCTGGGTCAAAAACTCAGAAGCCTCCTCAAAGGGAGAAAAGAAGAAAACTGAGGGATCATGCATTGAATGCCTCTCGGTTAAAAAAGCAGCCAGTGCAACCATCGCCTTCACAAAGGATGACCTCCTACTTGGCGAAAACCAGGCATAACCGACCCCTGTACTTCACAGGGTATATCCAAGGGAAAATGCCTATGGCATAGAGTTCAAATCGACCCAGGGTTCTGCACTCAACCTCATCTCCACATCGGCTCTTGAAGAGTTGGGCATCCCACCCAGCAAAACTAGGCCACACATCTGTATCTATCCTTGGATACGATGGGGAGTACTCAAAGACCTATCGGCAAAATCAGGTTCAAATTGCAGATCGGTGATCTTATCTCTGAGGTCACAGTGGTATGCAATAAAGACCCCCTTCATGCTACAACATCCTTCCTCGGACGCCCTTGGATCCATGAGAATGGTGTTGTCCCTTCAACTCTACATCAATGCATCAAGTTTGTTGGCGACGACGGCATTGATACATCGAGTCTTTGCGGAAGAAAACCCT